>WEIU01006438.1:14336-24531 GCA_013389925.1 Aegithalos caudatus | reverse complement strand
CTTTTTTGTATATCTCTCAGAACCCTTGTCCTCAGAGAAGTCTTGTAGCTGTGAGGCAAAGTTTAATAAAACATTAAGTATATTTATTTTTTCATCCCTTTCTCTCAAAACAGAGTAAACACCTGTATTCATTTACCTGTAGAAACTTCTTGAAATTTTTTGATACTTTTTAGTTCCTTTTTTCTATCCTTTGCAATGCACTTCAGCTGTTTATTAGTTATTAATTTTTATTAGTTTTTTAGTTTTTATTATTTATTAGTTTCAGTGAGAATTTTTATACCATAAACATGAAATTGAATTTTACATAACACATTAGTTTTAACTAAAAAGAGAAAAAAATTTGGAGAAGAGCTAATCTTTACCAAAGCCATTGTTAGTTTTCAATACAAAATACTGAGTCTTAATAATTTCAGTAGGACTTAGCTATGATACTCATGATAATTTTAATGCCAGCACCTTCATTATTTCACTTGGATAACTGAATAGTTAATTATGAAAGGGTTTGAATCTGATGACTTTTCTGGCAAGGTAATTTCTTATAATTTTTTTTTTTTTTGTGTGTGTGAAATAATGGCTTGGTATATCATTTTGCATCAAAGAATAAGGGATGAACCCTTTTTATGCTTTTACTCCTTGCTTTGGTAGGAGAAATCAAAATGTGTGTGTTAAGAATAGCTGCACTATGCTACCCTTTATCAGTATGCATTAGAGTTACTTTCTTATTAGTTCGTCTGGCATTTGTGTAAGAAAAGGCTGATGATCAAAACATTATCTACACTTGCTCTTCATGAGCCAGTTGTGTTTAAAATGACTAAAAGTTATTTACTAGCCTCAGTTTATTTGTTGCAATTTTGGTATTAGTAAGAAATAAACAAAGGACTTTCAAATGTCTGTTGTAAAGCTAAGTCCCTTTTCCTTGTTTGTATTCTTTTCTCATAAATTCTACCAAACAGGTGTATATGTTTTTTGTCAGCTGTATTTGTCACGGTACAAGCTGTCTCTTGCCAGTTTTTCAGCATGTTGCTAGACATGATTTATTGTGTGCTGTCATCCTATAGTTACTTTACACAGAAGCCAATCTGACTAGAATTGCTAAATGAATAAGTCATTCAAATAGCAGTCAGAAGAGCATAAAATTTATCTGATAATCTGCAACCTGATATGTACTAAATCTCATAGTTTTCCATTACTGGGCATCTTAGATGGGAATAAAAAAGATAGAGAACGTATTACTGTATTTCATTCTCATAGAAACAATAAATACAAATTTATACAATTGCCATCAGCACTCTATATCCTTTTAAATTAAAGAATGCATTTTTCCTGTGGTTTTTAGTGTTCTTTATTTTCTTGAAAGTCAGTCTCCTTGGGCTATCCGTGCTGTTACTGGCCAATTATCTCATCATAAAACTGCTCAAAAAAGATAATACATAGATTACATTCACCATCATTTCATAAATCTGGATCAGTCAGAATTAATCATCACAATCTAGTTGCCCATTAACTCATCTGCAATGGTTTGTTCCTTTCACAGATGTATATCTATACATCTGTAATAAATTGGTATATCTCGATTGTATAGACAGAGATATAGGAAAAATTACTTAGAATAAGATGGGAAATGGTGATATATAAAGGAAAAGATCCATTCACTGAAAAAATCTCCAGTCTGTACTTCCAGAATTTAACACCACTGTCTGAAGATAGTGATGCCATATAAGTTCCATTTTCTTTTCAATGCTGTCCAATATTCAATATTCAGCAGAGACATTCTACTTCATATATTTCCACATATAGCTTATATTTTTTTGGTGTAAGATAGATAAATTCTACAATATGCATTACCTTAGGAAAGAAAATCAGTTTGCATTAACATTTGTAGGTTGTTAACACAGTCTTTTCAAACTGTACATTGTTAACTTTCTTTCCATGTGACAGATTCCACTGTTATTGTCAGGAACGTACAGGTCTCAAGGAGAAAGCCATAATAGGCAATACCAATGTCACTTTGATGCTTCCAAGTGCTTGTTATTATTTTGCAGGGAAGTTTCTGGTCTTATTAAGTCTACAAATGTTTTATCAAATTAATTCAACATCGATGGGTACTACTTTCTCCCTTTCATCTTCTAGTGTGCCCACAAGAGGTTTTCAAATCTGAACACCCTAATTTCCATCTGAATGTGGCTAGGTACATCTCACTTGCCGTGTCTTATGATATCAAGAAAGAAACCAAAAGCAATGGATATGACACATATGACTTGCCCTTCCTAGCTTACTGCATTTGTTGATGTCATAGATCCTTCTTGGACAACACTGGTCTCTTCATATCTGAGTGATATTAATGTTACCAAAATTCAGTAAGAGGTAAAAAACTCCTGAAGACCAATGTGGCATTAAGAAGCAGGCATTCTTTATTCAGCCAGATGCATGAGGGGACATTTCCTCCAAAATATTGTGCATAGTATATACAGAAAAATTCTATTTATATACTGTATTCATATGCATTCATTGATTGTCCCAGAATAAATATACATATGACAATAATTTTCCTGAAATCGTGAACAGATTTTCCCTCTCCTTTAGACACATGTTCTTCTGCCTTGGGTGTCCCTTTGGTGGTCCCTAGTGGTCAGGGACCCAAAAAGAGCTGACTGACTGGTGACCTGCAGAAACTGGGGCTGAGTACCTTCCAGCTGTAGTTGCACAATAGGCATGTTGCAGTTCCATGGGCCAGTGGGCTTTGAAGAATAAGCATTGTGTTAACTCACCAGGTGTATTTTCATCTGGCAACACTAATATACCCACAGAAAATAAAAGGTACACCTGGGATGAAGATTCAGCTAAGTGATGTTTTTCTAGTATAGTTGTTGCTTTCCATGGAGGAGCTATTTTGACATTTTCCACAGACAAAAAACTACCTTTGTCTATAGCCCTAATCATCATAAATCACTTAGAGTAAAACATCTCTCCATGCACACTGAGACTAGAATAACTAATTTGGGTAGTCTATGGTAAAAATGATAATGCCAATGAAAAAACTTTGAAGGTTCTGCATTTGAGATTTTGGTGAATGAGTCTAGATCCACAGATAGCTGAAATATTAACAGGCTGAGCACAGCAAAATGTATATTTCCACACAGCATATTTTTCCTATATACAGTCTCTAAGTAGAATGCTTGGCAAAAACAAGATTCACATGAAGCAAATAACTCAATAAAGCCAAGCTGAACTGGCATATGCCTAAACTAACCATTAAAATAGACTAAAAGATGTCTACATTAAAACAAGTCCATGTCTTGGATTTCAGTGTCAACCATGTGATAATTCCCACTCCAAACTGGGAATAACAATCTGGCACTCTTTCTTTGAGTTGTGAATCACAGCCAGCCCCTCCTCATGAAACAAATGCAGTGGTCATATCTCCTACTTCATATACCACAGTTCAATGAAAAGAGTATTTATTCTGTTGCTTCCAAGACTGCAATTCTTCCTAAATTCAGACTGGGACTGAACACACAGTTGTAATACCATATAAAGAGGGCACATAAGTTCTTCATGTGAAAACAACTTCAGTATTAAAAAAATAAAAGGTTTTTGGGGCACTGGAAGAAAAGGAATATTTTTATTTAAATTATTCATTATTATTAATGAGCTTATATTGACCTAATCTGCTGAATATCTGACCTATAGTGCATGTCTCCACAAGTGATCTTGATTTAGGACACAGACCTGGTGTCTGGTGTTTCCAACCTCTGCTGTTTGTTCCCTGCTATTTTTTCTACACGTCCACTCTTGTTTCCTGTCAGCACATTTCAATACTGATTCAATAGTACTGCTGAATTGGCAATCTTCAGTTTAAAGCGGAGTATTTCTGTGGCTTATTCTTGTAAAAATCTGAATTCTCTTCTGTTGCAAAACTACAGCTCACTTCAGGAAGGGCATTGGTAAGGCAAATTTTTGTGGGGAGAGAAGAATAGGGCTGCAGGATATTTCTCCTCCTATATTTTCAAATGTAATAAATACAGTTGTGAAAAATAATTATTTTCCAATGAAACTGTGAAGAAAATGTGAATAATTTCTGACACCTATCACAGGGTTTTCACATATATCCGTGGATAATATTTGACTGTACAACAGATAATGTACAACCATTAATTAAAGCAGACCATGAAATGTTCTGTGTTGTGAGTTCCAAAGACTGTGGTATAAAGAACCAAGTACAAAATGAGATTTTGTGTAAAACCAGATTTGCTTTCTCCTAGGAAAGATTTTGCAGAATAATTTTTTTTTACAGTACAAAAAAGCAAAAAGGCTGGACAGATTCATACCATTGTGAATCTAAAGACTGACATTAAAAATCTCTTAAGCTTTCTGCCAAGGTCAAGGAAAGATGATATTTTTCCTCCTTTTTTGTTAACAAAGGAACATCAAAGTGTTTGAAACAAAGGACAAATGTTTGCAAAGACTGGAAGGACGTAATAAATATTTCTGTTCCTAAGAAGAATGCCTTAAATTTTAATAAGAAAATGTTAGCCAATAGGTATGCACATTTGCCTGCTACTTGATGCCTCCCACAGTAATACTTGGCCTCAAAGAAGGTAATTTAATAATAAAGCATTGTTTTGAGCCAGGTACTTCATACTGTCAGTCCAATGACCCATTCATAAATATGTGGAAACAGCCTATGGATTGCACTGTAAACATTCTGAATGGTACCAGTGAAAACAGGGATGCTAGCTGCTGGCATTTTGTTTAAAGAGAAAGAGAAATAAGGATTAATTTTATGGATGGCAAGGTTACTGGTCATTGTATATATACAGGAGAAAAAAGATTCAGAGACACCTCTGAAATACAGGAAGCTGGCTCTACCCATTTGTGAGAGACTGCAAGAGATTCCTGGTTCGTAACATTTTGGATGTGTGTGGGGAAAGGCGCAGGCTGGGCCATGCTCTGGTGAAACAATGTCCTGCTCCACATATCCCACACCCTAGAGCCTGTATCCCAGCCCCTCAGTGGCTGCCAGTCCCTGGCACACTGCAGGCAATGCCCCACATGCTGCCACTGGAGCCCTAGTCCAGCCCCAGAGTGACCCGATGACTGGAACTCTCACCTAGGGAAAGGCCCAGCAAAGCCAAAGGGTGATTAGCCCTGGAAATGAGGCAAGCCCCTGTCTTGACCCTACCTGCTCTTGGAATTTCTCTCAAATGAACACTGCTAAAACCAGGAGTGGTAGCTATATTTGTTCTTTTGTATATCTTTTCTATCTTTCCTTCTTTCTCCATCTAATCCCCTCTTCTCAGAGTTTTGATTAACTTAAAATTGGATGGCCTTGGATGGGCCAAGTTGAATGGGCTAAGTTAATGCCTTTTGAAGCACTTTATGTTGATTGAATGCTGCTCTAAAGTTTTGCCAAAGTTCTCTGAGTTTCTGAAGTTGCCAGTAAAATTTTTTTGTTGTTTTGACCTATTGAGAATATCTTGTCAGTATTTCTCCTGTGTGTACATAAAAAACTGTAAGCCCTTTTAAGAGGCTCATTGAGCCAGTTTTTGGAGCCTTACACAAACTTATTTCTGTATGTATGTTTGATAGATTACCCTTGATTAATCTTCCATGAAGACTAATTGAGCACCCTCTGGGCACACCCTGAAAAGGAGTGGGTGATATTTCCCAAAAATGTTAGCCCAAGGTCACCTTTAATATTTTGCTATTCAGGAAATATTTTTCAATTCAATTTAAATCTCCTGGTGTGATTAATATATAGTCATATATATCTTAGGTAGATAGGCTAAAGCTTTCTAGTATAAGTGAATATTACACTGCAGTCACAATATTATGAAATTTGTAAGTAAGGTAATTACAGAATTTCTCTTGCCTGCCTCCAGCCTACAGCCTGGGAGAAACAGAATAAAAAACATATAGTGTCTTGATATTCTGCAAGCGGGGTTCAAAAATAGCTAATACATTCTTAAATTATCAGCACTGGTTTGGTCACAAATATAAAGCTGAGCACCACATGGAATATTATAAGGAAAATTAACTTAATCCCTTCTAGACCCAGTAAAATGGAAAAAAGAAAGAAGATAAATAAAAGTAATTTGCCAATGTAGAAAAATAATCCTTCAAGTAAGACAGATGAAAATCAGTAATAGAAAAAATAAACCTAAAAAACATTCCAGGAAAATCAGTCTAAATAGACTGAAACAAAGTCATGTGAAGTGTATTATTCCTTCCTCTTGTCTTCTTTGGAGGCTAGATAACTTTCACTTTTGATTTAATTGTTCAGAACATAACAGCATGATAAAAGTTTTTTTATGGAAATTTCTCACAGAAAGACAGTCATATTTCCAACACATTCACTGTCTTGAGCCTCTGAGCCTCAAAGACTTTTTTTTTTCCTATGGAGCTTACTTGTTAATTTAACACTGATCAAAGGCTAAAACATTTATCATGCTTATTAGTGAATAAACCTAGCAGCAGGTATCCCAAGTGAGGAAGCAAATCCTCATTTCTTGCAAGAATGAACTGGAAATTATCCAAAATATTTTTCAGGAGTGACAAGCTGTCAAAAGTAGGCAACTGGCAGATGTGGCAGCTCTAGGGTTAGGAAGAATGAAAAATAAATAAACAAACAACAACAACAACAACAACAACAAAAAAAGAAAGGTATCTTGCAAAGGTATTTATAGACTCCTCCATGAAGATATTTCACAGTTTCATTTAACTTAGTTCTGAACTCCTATGCCAAGTGGCCTTGGAAAGAAGATACATTATAAATTATAGTGGAAAATTTTCACATTTTCTTCTCTAAAGCCCTAATCTTTCTTAGTTCTTAAAATTGATGTTGACATGTTGGGGAGGATTCTCAGAAATATCTTCTGTACAAAGAACTCCAGTGTGACATCAGGAGAAGTAGTAAACCTACGTTTACCAGTTTGTAGCAGAAGGAAAAATTAACTGTGTTTTGCATAGGTTCACCACCAAAGTTTTGGACCCATTTACAACCAGGTAATTTATCCACAAAAGTTTATTGGGGTAGTTTATTGGGGGAGCTTGATTCTAATGAACTAATATTCAAACTAAGTAGTAGTTATCATCAGATAACTTGCTTTATTTGATGAAGACAATTCGACCAACAGTTTTTGATTTTTCCTGCTTACATTTTACATAAACATGCTACTGCTTGTCTTTTCTCTTGTGTGCTTGTTATCACTTTACTTGGACACAGTGTGATCTTTCTTCATCTTCCCCGTAAAGGCCAACCCATCTTGCTGTACTTAGACCACCTTTATTACTATCTCACTGAAAGCTGAGGATTTCTAAATACTTGGTATCTTCTCCATCTGCATTTATCCTTTAGACTTCAATGTTTTCACTTAGCATGTTCATCTACCTATGCTATCCAGGAGCACAAACAATGTGGAATTATTGCAGTATTTACCTGCAGTGTTTAGCAGTACACCGATACTCTGTAGTTAGACTATGTTAACAAAGGCCTATGTTTTCAGCTTCAGGAGCTGCCACACTTATGGATTCTGTAATGAAAGGGGAGACTACCCAATAATCTATATGGAACAAGTCACATATATGGCATGAAAAAGGAAAGTTAACCTACGGAAGAGACAATAGGTGTCCTGGTTTCATATAGCTGATCTTGGTAAAGTATGTTTGTGTATTGATAGGATTTTTGTGTATTTAATTTGTGTATTTGTTAATAAGGATCTTATAAATTGAGACATTAGGTAAGAAACTCAATACAGCACTGGGTATGAGAGCCAGGATTATGGCTTCATTATTACTGCTGGGTTACTTTTCAGTATTTTTAAAAAAAATTATTTTTTGCCTGGATTACTTCTTTGCAATAGGACCCCATAATTTTTTTTTTATGCATCAACTCACTCATTTACTGTGGAGAAATTTTCAGCTTAGAACTGACAGATATGAAAGTTCCTTCTTACTCTCCAACTTGGCTACTATTCCCAACAGCAGAAGAGGACTGTTTGAACATACTTTCCTGTGTTAAACAAAATTTATTGGTGAGAATATAGTTATATTTTCCGTGATAAAATTAGTAACCCATTGAAATTAGATTATGTGTATGCCTACCTCAGAAGAGGAAAAACCACCTAGAGCAAGATTTACTGTATTTGTGGTTATTTTATTTTTCTTCTAATAATCAGTGGCTACTTTCCTACAAAGTAGGAAAGAGTCAAGGAAAACACAAGTTTCGGTATTTGCACTGAGTGTTCATTGTAGTTCTGAGCAGCAAGTCGAGGAATAATGTAAGTGGATGGAGAATTAAGAGTAAGATTTAAATGGCAAAATCCTCAAATGTCTCACATATTGTCAGAAGTTCATAGGCTTAATTGTGATCTTTCAGCTCTTACAAGAAGACCCTCATTTGACAGACAAACATGACAGCAGGAAAAAGACCTGCAAAGACTGATTTAAAATACATGGAAATTCTTTTTATATCGCAGTGGATCTTACCAATTCTATGTTCTCCTTCTGAAGAGCAGTGTGGTTATAATTTGAAGATGTTGTGTTTTGTTATCTATTTTATATTCTCTCAAAGGGAAAATGAGAGGTCTTGTGGAATAACATAAAGTCTTCTACTTCCTCTGCTGTGACCCTTGCTAAGGTTCCTCTAAAAAATACAGGTCATCTGGTTAAAATATGTGTGTTAACAGCTATTTACTCCAAAAAAACCACCCAAGCCCAAAACTGAGTATTAAACATGAGAAATCATGTTTAATACTCCCTCATTACCTTGTACTTTTATTGACACCAACATCAGTAGTAATCACAATATTAGACATTTGAAACTAACAATAAAAATAATATCTAAAAAAGAATACTAGGAACATTAATTGAATATATTTTATTTAATGAGACTGATACAACATTTACTCCCTTTATTTCTTAAAAATCAGATAGTTACCACAGGCTAAGAAAAAGTTCTGCAACAACTTAAATAATTGAAAGCACAAATGAAATTTTGGAGACGATAAAGGTAAAGGCAGAAAAACTTAAAAAATTTGCTTATTTTCCTTGCTTTTATTTAGTACTTTAGAGCATAAATAGAGGCAGCGCAGAGACTCTTCAGTGCAGTAAGCTGAATAAGTATCAGAAAATATTATTTAAGGAATAATTTTGTACTGACAGCAATCTGGACTAATGTGTCATTACCTTTCTGTAATTTCCGCAAAAAATGTGTTTTAGTTACTTCATCTTAAATTCTCCTTTGAATCTGCCAGAGACTTTGATTAGAGCACATAATAATCAAGTATGGACTCTGAACACCAGGAGTTGCACAGAATCCTGAATAATAAATAATGTATAAAATGTACTAAGCTTCTTTCATGATTCTCAAACCTGGCTGCAATGCATATTTGAACATAGTGTGAGATATATCCATTCCCTTCCTTTCAGCAAGTGTCGTGGTCTAACAATTACAAACAAAATGACATTAAACAAGTTATTTCTGACTTTTGAATACTATTGCAAGTATAATAAAGGAAGTAAGAAAATGCCTTGAAAAATGACCATCCAATTGGCTCACCACGATTTCTCCAAAGAGATGAATGTTATTGTTCCACAGAGATCAAATAAGCACATAGTAAAATATATTCTACAGGGAGAAGTTCTTCATCTTTTTTCTCTGCATTTTTGTGCAGTTAGTACTTCTTTCACCAAAGTAATTTTTTTTTTTTTTACAATGTTTCAAGATGGCAATACTTTATACATTTGTTTCACCCCAGCATGTAATTAAAAGGCCAGGGTACAGAAGAGATTCCAAATTAGCCACCAGCACCTAAGCTGGTTAGAGCATGGTGCTAATAAAATGTAAGTGGTGGGTTTGATCCCTGCACAGGCCTTTCACTTAAGACCTGGATTCAATGATCCTTGTAGGTCCCTTACAACTCAGAATATTCTTNTACTACAGTCCATTACATTGGAGAATCAATATCTGGGTCCTCTAAAAGCCAGGCTCAGCTCCCCTAAAAGCCTGTGGCTCCTTCCACTCACATCAGCAGTGTCTCTACCAGACTTTGAAGCTTTTACAGCTACCTTCTTGTTCGGCTATTATAAGGGCGATTATTTTATGATGAATACTTGCATTACAAGAAGAATAATTTTGGTAGTGGTAACACTATTTTTTGAAAGATACCCCTTGTTATTCAATTTAGATGACTAC
>WEIU01006438.1:2911-13302 GCA_013389925.1 Aegithalos caudatus | reverse complement strand
CTGCACCACTCAGCTTGGTGTCATCTGCAAACTTGTTGAGGTGCTCTTGAGATCTTTTTGTGTGTCATTAATGAAAACATTGAACAAGAAACAGGAAAGCTTAGCATTTTTGTTAACTAGTTTATATCAACATATGTCAATAGTATATGAGCTATTGTTAGTCACAGTTAAGCAGTGGAGTAGCTGATAGACTGAGTAACTTTGGGAAAACATACAATTTTACAGGCTAAATGTCATATCCTTAAATACTGAAAAAGTGGGCCTTGAAGTCACTGTGTTGCTACTGGTCATTTCACTATAATTTGCTTGTCCTGAAGGCTCAGGTACAACTATCATTCTTGTATGAAAGAATATTTCACACCAAGAATTGAGTAAGCTCTGCAGAATTTTCATCCAGGTTATTTATAACTGAGGTAGTTATAGTTCAGAGAGGGGGATATGTTGATTTTTTTTTCTGCTTGGTAGCTGTAGTTAATATAAAAAATAAAAAGCTTGTGCAAACAGCTCATGAAAGGTAGATGTTCCTCATATGAAATGATAATTCAAAACACTTTGGCATCATTACAGATTTTTTTGTTGGAAAGACAAGCAAGTGAGCTTGTCATGAGATGGATACCTTACATTATGCAGATAAGATAAATGGAAATGTGTAAAAAAATTACAGGCATCTAAACATCAACTACTCTCTATTTACATGGAAACCTACAATTGGAAGACTTGATTAATTTGATTCATGGCTTTGATTTTTTATTAACTCTATTACTAAGGAAGAGGAATAAAACAAGTATTGAGAAATTTAGCTGGAAGTCCTAGTAGGAGATCATACAGAAATATTTCAGCTTGAAAATAATCTAGAAGGATATAAGTGTTCTTACAGCTGATTTATTTCAAAGAGAGTCAATAGTGAAATGGTTTGGTATAATGGTTTAGAATGATGAGCTTAACATTGCTAGTTAATTACTGTGCTTGTAAAAAATGGGAGAAAACCTCCCTCTGCTGTAACAGGAGACATCTTAAGTCAAATTTTGATTATATTCATAGAAGGCCAAATTTGTACTGCAAATCTGTGGAGAGATGGCCAACACGACTATTATTGTTATTTTTTGCTTGTTGCTATTTTGTTTTTAATATACTTATTTTTTCACTTATATCTACTTCATATTTGCTTCTCCTTATTGCTGGAAAGGGATGGGTTAAACTATAGAGGCAGGAACCCATTCTAGGATGTCCCACTTAAATCATCTTAAACCAAGACACTTGGGGTGCACATTAGTGTGATTGGTACCTCAAAAACTGCATCAGGGGTATCTGATGAAGGCACTGTGGTAAATGTATTTTTAATATTGTGATGTCTTTTTCCTCAGATTCCCTGAGACAGTAATTCTCATGTATAGAATATCTTGATACAGAAATTGGCCAGATAGGAACTTTCTAACACAGTTTTGAATGTTCAAAATCTGTCATTCTTTATTGCAGCATGCTGATCACTTTGAACATCCTCCGAGTGCCCTCAGCATCAGGTAAAGAGAGTTTTTGTCATATGCACTGATTGCATATTCAGCTATTTCTGATTACTTGATGTATATGTATTTATTTTACATAATTGTACACTAATGGGAGTCCTCTACATGGTTCTTTTCAGTGGTCTTCAATTGGTGTCCTTTTTAGGTGGCTGTTTCTCAACCCCCATTTTTGAGTAAGTGCAATAACATTATTTTGCTTAACTTTGTCAGCCTTGCAGAGCTGAGCTGCCGTCCTGCTTGCATTTTGCATAACTCCCGTTTGCCTAAATTACGTCCTTTATCTTTTTCTCCAAGCTTGTGCTGTTCTGTTCTAGTTCTACTGTCCTTATCAATATGACAGAAGAAAATATTCTTCAAATAAAAAAAAAAACAGTTATACTTTCTTGTTCTGGAGTTTCACTTGATACAACAGACTTATCTTTATAATTCCCATTCAATTTTTGTTGTTTTTGTTTGTCTGTTCTTTTTTTATGTAGAAGACTGAATTATCCATGATGAAGGATAAATAGGTGGAGAATCACAGTTAGTGAATTTTAAAGGCCAAAAAATATACAATTAGTAGCAGAAAAACCCTAATCAATATTGAAATGTAATCTGTACGTGAAACACACGAGATTCAGTTTGTGCAAAGTCCATGCAATGCTGAGGTATTCTTTTAAATACTGCAAGGTTAAACAGAATTATAGATAAAGAATGGCTTATGCAAAGAATTAATGAAAAAACTACCCTGTTGTGAAACTCAGCAGATTAACAGCCATAAAATAGGTATTATATTTAGAAGTGTTAAAGCTGGTTTGAGCTCTTAAATTTCAGTATGGGAAGTAAGATGTACTCAAAAGAGTACATCTGTGAGCAGTTAGCAAAACAGTGAACACATTACTGACCTCAAAAATATCCAAGAAAAAAAAAAAAAAAAAAAAAAATTAATATAGTAGGAAGTTAAGTGAAAGTTAACTTCCTCAGAATAATTAAATAAAAGTTATACTATTGTTGATATGGTTTTAGTGTCCTAGAGCCTCTTGATCCCTAAATGGTTTCCAAAAAGATGAAGTTGAGAGTCCTTGGAGAGAATCCACAATTAAATGAAAACTATTGTTAAACAAGCACTATTAGATACACTTGAAACTGATAACACTTAATGCTTGAATTATGTTTTTATTTACTTACTCATCTAAATATCATTATCTATATATTTAGCACTTCAGTAAGGAAGGGTTGTCCGTTTCTTGTTTCTTCCTTCAGGCAGAAGCACGGAAGAGACCCCTGGCCCAGCTCCTCTGATTTGGTGCTCAGGCAGCCCAGGATCAGCAAGTGGTTAGTGGTGTGCAACACTCAGCAAATTTCTGAAGCAATCAGAGAGAGAGAGGGGTCAAAAACACAGTGGAGAAAGGAGGGGCAATTGATTGCACACATATGCAGCCATTAGCTCTAGAAGAAGATAAGCACACCTTCATTCAATTACAGTACTGGAGAAGAAACTTGAATGCAAGACTGCTGTCCTTATGGATATAAGCTGATGTTAGAAAAAGTTTGCATTCAGGAAAAAAACACCAAACCCCAACAGTCCTCTCATCAACATTCATCTGCTTGGGATATAATGAACAAAAAGCATATTTAAAATTTTATGAGAAGAAGTGGATGGTGAAAAATGTGTAGTCCAACAAGCAACAAACCTTGTATTCATACAGTGCAGATGACCCTGATGAGTTCTTATGAAACCAACATGAGTTTCCATACTTCCATGTAAATCAATGGGATTTTTAGGAAAGCCATTTGCTCATATCAGTGAGAATCTGTCCTGCAATAAATGTACAGCATTATATGTACTATGCATGCCTGAATTAATGCAGTTGAACATGCCTACATGGATGAGGCATGCATCCAGAGAGAAGAGACATGAAAACTCTAATCATATGTGCTTTTGTGAAAAATGAAAGCAAAAACCCCTAAATTAAAATATAATGAAAGACATCAATTGCATTTATATTGCTTATCTTGAACACTTTAAGAGTCACTATGTTCAAGTCAAAAAAGCTAGGCCAAAAAAGTTTTATCTTAAGTTCTTGGAAGACAACTAGGGCAGAGTAAACTATGTTTACCTTTTGTAAAGTGTAGTCTGAAGTAAGAGTCTAGTATGTGCTACAACATTAAAGAGTCTTTGACAGGTTTATATCTCATTTGGAAAAAAAATGCTGACATCTAGATATCATAGGGGTTTTACTTTCATATGCAAATCCAAGTTTTTGCACCTAGTTCACATCAACAATTCAAAAAATTGCAGACCTTTTTTAATTAAAATGTTTTAACAATAAAATCTGAGAAAAAGTATCCTGAAGTCTCTTTGATGTAACAGAAGATAAAATCTAGGAACAATTTTGCTAATGTATTTGAAAGATGCATTTTTTTCCCCTTTTCCAATAATTGAGTTTAATGTCAAATCACAGATCAGTTCATTGCCAGTCAGGGCTAGAGGCAGCATGACCCAGTTGAGTGTGTTTTGAACTGAGGTGTAAATCTAAGATTGGATTGAATTGTCATGTTTTTCAGATAGTCTCAGGCAGTAAATCGGACACTTCACTTAGAAACAGATTTATTTGAATGGTGTTTCATGCAGACATCAATAAATAAATTTTTCTTTGTCAGAAGGAATAATTGCTGGCAACCTGAGTTTTAACATGATGTAGGAGCTGGATCACTAAACTAATTTATTTAATCAAGAAAAGTTTCTGAGACAGAACAACTCAATTTTGAACATAGGAGCTTTGGTAAAGGTTACAGAGGGGTGCAAAAACTTAAGGTATCTGAAAGGAAATAGGCAGCAGACCTGAAATCTTATCATAGGATGGTGGCATACAAATTTCATGTGTTTGATGTATCCCAGGTTTTATTAGGTTCTGATCCACAATTGCTATTCTTTCATGATGCAAAGGGTTGATAAGCTAGTACAGTGGAAGCAGTCCCTCCAGAAATGTTTGTCTTGTAGCCTTGTACAAGACTATGTATGAGCAAGGGTAAGTGTTGTAAATGTTTTGTTACAGGTCCTTGCAGCAAAATGTAAAATACAAAGATAGCTCAGGGGATTTTACTGCCTGTGACAAATTGAGATTATACAACCTTCCCAGTCTCCAGTTATTCAAGCATTTTGATAGCTAATATTTTCAAATGCTTCCTAGGTTATGTAAGAACTTACAATAAAGCTTCATGTTTTTACCACAGTGAAAGTTTTATAAACACAAATTTGTTATACAAAGCAGAATATGGAAAGAATGGATCTAAGCGAAGTGTCATTGCTTCCAATGTCAGCATTTTGTCTCAGTTTAAGACAATTATATGGGGCAGACTCTCAAATGAGCTACCTTCCTTTTATTTTAACCACTTCCCTTTCACCAAAAAAAAGAGAGATGAATGCAAGAAGATTTTAAGTGAAAAAAACAGCAGTTTACTAAAAAAAGCAAACAGCCACAACCAAGATCACATCAATAAGCAGCAGACACAGCAGACAGAGCTCGCCCTGGGAACAAAGAAAACAAGATGGCAGAGAAGGCCCTCTTCCCAAGATGGCAGCTGCCATAACAGACTGCGTGGACTGGAAAACAAGGACAGTATGGCAGATAAGCTGCTTGGCTGATCCTTCCCCCCAGAACAAAAGACTGGGAAGGCAGGAGCTTAGGAAGCAGTTCCAGTGGCAGATGGGGGATGCTGGCGTTGTGTGCGGCAGCTCTGGATGCACAGCAGTTTCCCTGCCTTCCCTGCTTCCTGGCTGGACCCAGGTGGTGCTGGTGCTGTGGTTCCAAGTTGCTGCTGTGTAGCAGGGGGAAGAAAAGGTCCCAGTGAGCACTGAGAGGATGAGGTGCCAGGCCGGGTGGTCCCATGTGTCTATGTTGTGCGTGAGGTCAGTGTTGACACTGCCTCCTCCTGCTCCCTGCTAGACTGAGCTGGTGTTGGTGCTGCTCCTTGGTCACTGCCCCAGTGTCCGTGGGGAAATAAACAGTGCTGCTGAGCACTGAATAGTGGTGGCCATGGCCCTCCCAGTCTCAGCTTGGCATGGTTGCTTATGGAAAGGTATGCAGAATTACCTCTGAAAGGTAAGGGATTTTGAAATGCAGCTTCTTAGGTTGCTACTGTGAGATCTGATGCAGGCAATCTCCACCGAGCCTGGAGAGAAACAAAGAGGGCTCAAGCATGTGTGTTATCTGTTTCTAAAGAGACACTGTGCACCATCCCTGAATGAACTTGGAGCAATACATGAGTTAGGTGTCAGGATGATAGTAACCTTGGCAAGTTGGCATAGAGAAGATATGGATTAGTCAGTTATGTTTTGGTTTATCCAGTCAATTCACACATTTTTTGAGATAATCAGTCAAACCCAAAAGGAAAATAATTGAAGTAAAGAGATGTACCAAAACCAGAGTCAAAACAGGCAGGCAGGCAGGTAGGCAGGAGGGAAGGAAATCTAATTTGTGCAGCTGAGAACTCTGCACAGAGCTATGCACAACCTTCATCAAAGCCATTTGAACAATTCATTGCCAGTTGCTTTCACTCATTTCTGCTGCTTTTTCCAGAGCTGGTGGTGACAGCTGCTCTTCACACCAAATTTGATCAAGGGGAGTGGTAGTGTCATTCACTCCACCATATTTGCTATATTGCTGCTTTATTAGCTTTGTCAGATGATGGCAGGGATAAGCAGCAAGTCACTGGAGATTACCTGCACTTCCTTTAGTACATGAGTTCAACTTTTCAACACCCCCTTATGACAAGATGAAAACACTGAGAGAGTAACTAACTTTCTAAACATTTTTTTTAATGTCTGTTCTGTTGTTTATAGTTTTCACAAAGTGATTTTGAAAAAGAAATTTAAAAATGCCAGTATTGAGAATTCTTGCTGTAATTCTTGGTCTAGTGATTTCCAGTCCCATGACAAAAAATTGATTGAAATTTGGGCAGGATGGGAGTGTAGAATGAGATGATCAAATATATTTCTTGTGATATCATGGCTCAATGCACTGGTAGGATTACACTGAATACATATTCAAAATAAAGGAATGCAGGGGAAATTTGTCAAACAATCACCTATAAAGAAAGACATTGGAGAAATAAAAGTTAAACAATTAAAAGCATGTTTGTGCCTTAGTCATGTTTCAGTTTATCAGCTCCATTTCTCTGTCTGTTCTACTTAGTGATTCATTTGGTTGAATTTCAGATCAAAAAGAAAATAACAAATATGCTGTGCAAAAGAGAAAATTGTTACATTTTCTCAGGGCATACTCTCTCTAGGTCAGAGACTCTAAGGTGACAGCCACAAACATACAAATGTCGTTAGCATACAGAGACATGTAGCTTCAGGGAAATATTTTCTATCTGGTATTCCAGTTACATTTTCTTTAAAATACAGCTCTGAAAATCTCAGAGGAGAGTACAGCAGATCTTATTAGCAGGTAAAATTTAGGTCTGGTCATTTTCTCAGAGAGGTTTTAATAATTATACTCTCTGTTCTTAGTAACAAATCTTCATGTATTTTACTTCTGTCCACCTTTTACAGAAAAACAACTCTGTGGAATCAGGTGAAATATTACTCTGGCACAGTATCCTGGCTCTGATAATGACCAGTAGTAAACACTTAGGAAAGACATAAGCTCATGCCTTTGCCCTGATGTATCCCACCTTAATATATCAGTGATTTGACAAGGGACCTGTGGATCATTCAGTTTAGATGACCTTGATGGACTTAATCTCATAAAGTTGTCCAGCCTCATTTCTCTTTCATGACAGATGTGGTTTTCTTTCAACATTTCCAAGAATCTGAGTAAAAGAAGAGTTGAGTTTACACCCATTTATGTTTAAAGTTTTTGTTGTTTTTCAGATTTTGACTGAATAAAGTCACCAGTCAGAAGTGTATCACCACTCTCAATTGAAAATGAGATTGAAATTTTAAGTTTTAAATTTTTTAAATTTTCCAATGTTCAGTAAAATTCACTTATGAACTTCTGGTCAGAAATGTGTACTCCATTTCTGCCTCTGACCTTCTCATTGGTCCTGTAAGGGTCAACATAATATCTGTAGTCCAAATCTATTCTCATGAATCATGAGTTTGTAGGTCAAAGATCAAAACCTAACATTTTAGTCTGTTTCCAAAAGAATCAAACAGAACTTTCTTTTTTCTTTCCATTACTTTGTTTTTTCCTTTGCCAGTTGAATGCTACTCCATTTAGTTCTGTAGTCATTTTCCAAGGCACTGCTCTCCAGGCTATTGTTGCCCAGGGTTGTCCCATCCCAGGTGCAGAAATGCGCTTTCCCTTGTTGAACTTCATGTGTTTGGTGATTGCCTAGTCCTCCAGTTTGCCAAGGCCTCTCTGCAGGGTCACCCTATCTTTGAGGGAGTCAACAGCCCCTCCCAGTTTTGTATTGTTTGCAGACTGGGTTGGGATCCCTTCCACTCCTGAGTTTAAGTCATTTATGGAGATGTTGAAGAGAACAGGGCCAAGAATGGAGCCCTGTGGAGCCCCACTGGTGACAGGTCACCAGTCTGATGTCACCTCATTCACTGAAACTCTTTGTGTCTGACCCATGAGCCAGTTGCTCACCCACCCCAAGTGTTTATCCTGATGCTTGCTGCACTTTTTATCCATAAGGATATTGTGAGAGAGAGCATTGAAACCTTTTCTGAAATCCAAAAAGAGTGCATCCACTGGTTTGATCAAGGGATCATAAGGTGGGTTATTTTGTCATAAAAGGAAAGCAGTACTTTCTTATGAAGCTGTGCTGGCTGTGACCAATGACTGCATTGCCTCCCAGGTATTTTTCAATACCTCCCAGAATAATCTTCTATATAATCTTACCAGGCACTGAAGTGAGACCAACAGGCTGGTAGTTTCTGAGACCCTTCTTGCTCTTCTTGGGGCAATCAGGACAATGGTCACCAGCTTGCAGTCAGCTAGGACCTTTCTGGGTTCTCAAGACTGATCAAAAATCATCAGGACAGATTTTGCGATGACATCAGCTAACCATTTGAGGATTTTTGGATGAGTCCCATGAGACCCCATAGATTGGTAAGAATCCAGCTGGAGCAGCAGATCCCACATTATATCAGGGCCTGCTGGGAGCTGATCATTCTTGCAGTCATGGTCCTCCAGGTCAGGGTCCTCCAGGTCAGGGTACTGACACCTCCTGGGTTCATCATCTGTGTTG
The DNA here is from genome assembly GCA_013389925.1 of Aegithalos caudatus. Classification (NCBI taxonomy): domain Eukaryota; kingdom Metazoa; phylum Chordata; class Aves; order Passeriformes; family Aegithalidae; genus Aegithalos; species Aegithalos caudatus. Next base: position 4,594 of record WEIU01006438.1, on the reverse strand, counting down.
AAGACAGAGGCAAAGAATGCATTAAATACCCCTGCCTTTTTCATATCATGGTTTTCAGTTCTCAAGCTACAGCTTAACCTAAAGGGAAAGATGTACATGACTGAAAATACATACATGATTGGTTTGGTAAAATTTATTTAAATATACATTATTTTATGTACAACTACAGATCTTAGTCTCAGCATACAAAAAAAAATAAAATAGGGAAACATCCAAATGGTGTGCAAATAAGAGTTCAAATGAGTTTGGCAGAGTTTGACAGTGTAAATTGTGCTCTTCGTGAATATATTTCAGAAGTACTTTTCTTACAGCTACATCTTTACTCTATATTACACCTTCCAAAAGAGTGAATTGTTCTTGCGTACTATGCAAAGTCTTCAGGGCTTTGATATTCCTAATAGTCACTTACAGATTCAAAATGTTTTTCTGTACTGAGAGTGGAAACTGTTAGTGTAGCACAAATACTCATTATATTGCTTAGTGACTGAGATAATGGTTAAATAATGTACATTTTTCATGCATATTCAAGTATACCCTTTCCACAAAATTATTTTCTGTTCCAGATAACCAATTCAGTACCTCAAGACAAGAAGATGTTTTAAATCCTTACCAAAGTTAGACTGGTGATTCTGTAAATTGTCTACCTTAGTGGCAAATTCATGACTACTTTGAATTTTTACTGCATTTCTGAATGGAATGATAGCTTAGAATATTCCTAGTATCTTAACAGGCATTTCCTTACTGGCTGGAAGAGAGTGAGACACATGTAATAGATGCTTATCTTTAATACTTTTTCAGTGCTACTAGCAGAAGGGGTACTCAGGTAGCCAACTGAGAACCCAGCTCACTCTAATCTCCTCTCAGGTTAAATGGCTTCTGGAAAATGGCTTGTAATAGCTCATGAGGCCTCTGCCATCATCTCCTAGGGTTGTCCAGTGATGTTTTCTTTCACAAGTTTGATTTCATTATTGTTGTCTTTGTTATTATTATCATTGTGTAGTGGAATTGCAAGTTTTGAGAGAGAGATATGAATTTTGGTTTAGTCATTCTGATCCATCTTTCCATATTATTTCTAGCATTTTAGGTGCTTGAATTCTGTTTGCTTCTTGTATCATTTCACACCTTCCCACTTCCCAGAGACATACAAGCTTTACACATTTTAATTGTGGGGTAAACTGACATCTCACAAGAAAACAGTAGGACAGGGAGTTCTTTGAAGATAAAGCATTACAAGATTCTCTTCAGAGAGTCACCCTTAAATCTCACTGCTGTGTAATCTGCTCTGCTTAGCTCATCTCTGATGAACAGTGTTATCACAGGAAGGCAGGAGAGTCAAATTAATGCTTGTCCCTCAAGTTTTTTTCCATCTGAGCTGCTGTCAACATTTATCAGAACTACAGGATGTGGACACTCTCCTTTAACCCCATATATAACTACATTACATTCTCCAATACAGTTGTCATTTATTCTGAGCATTATTATCTCATTCCAGCTGGCAGCTCCACAAAACTGGCTGACATCTTTACTGTCATATAGACAGTTCAAAAGCATGAGCACCACAAAACCCAAAGTAGAATATAACTGGGATCTGACGTTACTTTTCTTTTTTTTTTTTTTTTTTTTTTTTTTTTTTTTTTTTTTTTTTTTTTTTTTTTTAACATATATATTTTTTTATTAAAAAAC
>WEIU01006437.1:38994-51704 GCA_013389925.1 Aegithalos caudatus | reverse complement strand
GTAATGACTAAAAGAAGTCACTAGAGGTAGTGTCAAAACTGCTGCTTATCCTAGTAACCAAAAAACCCACAAATAACAGAAAACACACAAAAACCCAAAAACCTTTTAAAAGACCTTTAATATAATTTCTAAATACCAAATTTTTATCTGTGTTCTCATTGCACTCTCTCATATTTGATGTGTACATATGTAAGACGCTAAAAAGCCAGATAGTCTCAAAGCCCACATGAGCATATTATAAAACTAGTTGTCTAACTTCCTCACATGCACTACTATTAGTGATAATTTTCAGATCAAATACTAAAATGTCTTTGTGCTAAGTTAATTGTGCTTATGGAAACTTTGCCATTTCTCCCTTGTCCCGACACATACCTGAGGTACATAATCATGGTGTCTCTTCAGTTATGCTATGTTGTTTGAAGGAATAGTATCTGAAGTGTTTATAAATTCTCTATGGTCAGTTAGATACTTGGCACCTTGGCTTGCACTGCATTGAATCAGGGGTATCCCAAGTCAGCCAAAATTAGAAAGACCTGTCAATAGGAAACACAGCACTGCCAGGCTACTTTTACATGGGGAAGAAATTATCTTCTATATTCATACAAGAGTGGCCCAGGCTCTTGGGTGGAAATAGCTACCAGTAATCATTGAGGTGCATCTAAAATTTTTTACTCCTTTTAAACAACTGGAAGACTTGACTTTGAACATTCCCTGTTCACCAGATTGGCCAACAGACTTTGAACTCAGGTCTAAATCTTGCTTCCAAAGGACTGCTTTTATGACCCTGCCTGCCTCAGTCTACAATGAAGCTGCTCCCATATTCACATGCTTGGTGGTTCATAAGGAAACGTTATCTTCCCCTTCAAATTCCTCACCTCAAGTGGAATAAAACACTAGAAATAGTTTTGATTTTGGAGATGCTGTAAATAAAGTATAAATAACTAATATTTAATAAATTGAATTTCTTTGCCTAACAAGTTTGTTTAAGATGAGAGAAAACCATTCTTGTAGTTGTGTCAGCATAGTTATAAATTTGAATCACCATTTAGAATCTCTGCTTTAGGAAGTGAAGGGTAAAGGCGGTTTTGTGAATCTGTAACCCTCTGCACAGGTATTTTTAATGTATGCAATATGTTTGAAAATAAGCTAAAAAAGTGAAATTGTATTTGGGGATTTTTCTTAGGAGTAGATAACTAATGGGAAAAAGGTACAGTTCAAACTTTTGTTATGGAAATGTTTTATTATTTACCAAACATTTTACAGAATTTCCATGTGGACAACTACTTCAACTTATCTTCCATTTCAGTTGTTATCTGAAATCATATTTTGAGCTGTTGGAGCTCCAAGAAAATAAAACTGTCACCTCATCTCATCCTTTGTCTATGTTTAAAAAATAGCATTAGTCAAAAAAATGTATTTATTAGTTACCAAAGAATCAATTCTGTAACAGAATGAAAGACACCATTGTCTTTAAAGGAAAAGGAAATTAAACACTTGATTCTGTTAAAATCAATAAGTTAATTTGACTATTTTATCCTCAAAATGTTTATTAGAAGCTTAGTTTTATTGCATTTTAGGAAATACTTTATGTTAAATCATTACACAGACCTACTTGGAAAACATGAAATGTCTCTTTCTCGATTTTTGTTTGTTTATTTAATGCAATGATAGTTCTGGGTGAATATAGAAGCTTTATGAAACTCATATAAGAGCTACTATGTATATCAAAGAAGACATGATCAAATTTCTTACCCTTCAGCATTCTTTCTGAAAATTTGGGGTAAAAATGTGCATGAAATTTTTGACATTTTATTGTACATTTAGAAGGTATTCAAGGGATACTGTGAATTGTGCCTTGTATAGAAAATTTCATAAAGCAGTCTGTAATGGCAATTTATAAATGGATTTCAATTATAATAAATAATAAATCTAGGAATTATAACTTCACCAAAAACTACAAATGAGAAGTTTTCTGAAAGAGGATGAGAATATCTAATTTTTCTTTAATTTAAGCACCTTTATATACACAAAAGAATAATCTAAATTAAAAAAAAAAAACCAAAAAACACTAAAGTAATTGGATTAAAGAACATAAATTACTTGAGGCATGAGGTATAACAATAATCAGTCTGCGGGGGGGGTTCATTATTCTTCTGTGACATTATAACAAGCAAGACTAGGATAAATTAAGACATGCTAGGAGATGCAGTGTTTGAAAATAGTGGCTCATGGCAGGGTTTTCCTAGAAGTTAGTTTTCATGAGTGCAGATCTGTTTAAATTAAGTCTCGTGCCTCAGAGAAGTTCAAGTCTCTTGTGCTTTTGCTTATCTTTCTTCCTTTAAGTAAGGTCCATCCTATATTTTTCTTCTTTGTCCCATTCTACCCTTTCACTAAAACTTTTAAGGTCTTCTTGCATTTACAGTGCAGTTATATATCTGCCAATATTCTTTGCAAGCAAGCCATCAGGAGGTCCTGATTAAACCATCATTAAAAAAATAATTTGAAGAGTAAGATCTTACAGTGTTCAGTATTTCTATACATATTTTATAGACAGCAAGGTAGTGGAGTTTTTTACATTTCAATCTAAACCACATTAGCTGAAATGTGTCTTCCACATCCATTTTTAGGGAAATCCATGTTGTCTTTGAGAACTCATGAACAGTGTACCTTTTCTGATCTTTCCAGAGTGCTAACTTTTAGTGAAATGGTTTTGCTGTTGCTATCATTTCATTATATGTGCTTCCATAAAAGAAGAAATCCAGACATAACAGAGTCCGATCAAGAGGGATCATAAACAAGGGCAAGCATAGGTTGTGACTGGACTGCAAAATTGTATTCTGACAAGGTATCCCAGGCAGGGACCCAAGGCAAAATGTGAACTGAAAAGGGACTTAGCCTATGGATATAAAATCCCAGTGGTGTGGTCTGCAGAGGGTGAAGACCCCAGGGGAGGCAGGTCAGGGCCATTAAGGCCTGCTCAAGCACTCAAGCACTCGAGTTCTAATGGAGTTTCACTTTTGAACATATTGCAGAGTATCCCACAAATATTTTATCATCTATTGAATTTTAAAGCAAATCTATTGGGTTGCCTACTTCCTTGCAAACTTGACGTTTTGCAAATATTAGTGGTGCTTGTTAAGTTTTAAGGACACTGAATATCCTGTTGTAGAGTTCCAAGAAAAAGAATAAAACATTTCAGAATATTCTGTCTGTGTGACACTCCAAGTGCTGGAGTGTTTGGTCTGTTCACCTGTCACCTAAAGACCTGAGTTTTACCTAATTAGTTTCTACCTGGACTCCAAACTTTAATTGTTATAGTTTCCAGGAAATCAAATTGTCCTGATTTTTTCAGCATGAAACCAAGGCTATGAGTTATGAGACAGAGATAGGTTTGAAAGCTGGAATTTTAAATTCTTGCTACAGGGGTTGTGTTCTCATTTTCCTTAGGTACGCCAGTAGTTCACAGAAGAGCAAAATACACTAAAGCATGCATAAAAATAATAAACAGAGAACTGTCTAATTTGACTACTTAGAAAAATCTAACCAAATGTGATTAATACCTCCTCAGAATTCATGCATAGGCAGGAACAGCCTTGAAGTGATCCAGGTCAAGCCCATTAGAAGATATTTTGGCCCATCTTCCATATGCTGCTAGAAAAGTAATGAGAAAAACAAGCTAGCACATAGAGGGCCTAGATTCAAATACTTACTCTCCTAAAGGTAATTTGAGATCCTGGGTCCTACTTTCCAGAAGATGCAGCAAAACATTGAGTTTTAAGATATTTTTAGTAGGGGTTTCCTATCTTTCACATTGATTTTTTTTTTGCTTTTATCAGAGAAAATTAAATTGTTTTATGTAGGTAAATAAAGACTCATTTTTTAATTTAGGGCAGTTTTACAAGGGGAGAGACAAGCTCTATCCAGTGAACATATAAATTTTCTAACAAACACATCAGTGTTAAAAAATTGCTTTAATATTGAACTATCCTCCTAGACATAGGCAAAAACAAAGCTAAAAAGGCCTAAAAGTATGATGTCTCATTGTTACTGATGTACAAAAGAAGAAATAAGAACTTCAGTATTTTTGTGGTTTGCTGTCCTGAAAATCATTTTCTCACCGTGTCTTGTTCTCTGCTGGGCAGAGGAGAAGGAAAAAAAAATTAAGGGCTCATGAGTTAAGAACTAGGAGAAAAAAACATTCTATGGGAAAAACAGGTTCAAATTTAAAGGTATAAGGTAATTTATTATTAACAGAGTCAGAGGAGGATAATGAGAAGTAAAATAACCCTTTAAATTACCTTTTTTCTCCCAGTACCTGGTGCCTCCCTACTTCCCTTTGACAGCACAGGGAGACAGGGCATAGGGGTTTTGGTCAGTTTGTCACTTGAGATCTTTTTCTGTGTGCTCAGAGAGAGGAGTCTTTCCTCTGGTATATCATGAGTCCCTCCCATGGGCAATCAGTCTTCCCAAAAGTGGGTCATTCATCCACAGGGTGCAGTCCTGGAAGGATAGGATGCTCTAGTTTGGAGGAAAGGGCCCACTCTCCCTATCTCTGGAGGCAAGAGCCCTGTCTCTATTCAGGTCTCCCACTAGATTACAGCTTTCCCTGTTATCCATCCGCTCTAGCATGAGCACTTTTTCCACGTGGCTGCGAGTGGACTCCATGCACTAGAGAGGAACAATTTATTTCACCATAGTCCTCACTATGGCTTACAGAGGAATCTTGGTTCCAACACTTGAAGCATGTCCTCCCCATTTTTTTTGTTTTTCTACTGACGTTGGTGCTGCCATGTTGTTTTCCCTAGCATGTCCTCACTTCCTCCTCTTCTCTGACTAGAAGAAAAACTGCTGCTCATAGGTGCCAATGTCAACAACTTCCACTAATTCAAAGATTCCTGCAGGATCCTGTAGTGCCAAGTGACTGATTACGTCCAGGTTCTGCATTGGGGAATTGCTCCCCATGTTTCTGCTGCCAGGTTGCCCCTCTGCCATCACATGTGCAGTGGTGGCTACTGTGGTGTTGGCGCTACTTAATGCCTCTCTTCATGTGGGGCACTGGGAAAGAGAAGCCACTCCTGCCTCCCATTCCCTTCTGCTTGTAGCACGGCTGGCTAGGGGCTGCCAAGGCAGGCAAGGATTGCTGCAGGCCACGCTGAGATGGAGGCAGCCATGGCAGTGCATTGCTACTCACCGGGCTGGGATGGCCCCTGGTGGCAGCACCTCGCCACCCCTGGAAAAAAACAACTGCCTGTGCACTCTTGTGATTATCTTCTTAAATATGTCATCACAGAGGAGTTACAAACCTCTCTAATTAGGCCAGCAGCATGTTCATTTTCAGAGCCATCAGAGATTGGTTCTGTCCAACATGTCCAACAATTAATAAAGCTTCTAGCAGCTTCTCGCAGAAGCCACATCTGTGGCCTTCCCCTGCTACCAAAAACCATACTTTGGCTTGCCATGCCAAATCAACACAAGTATAAGCTCCTAAGTAGCAAGATAAACAGCTAATGAGCTGTTTGTACTTCAAAGGATGAATGACAATATCTAGTTACTCTGTTACCAAAAAGTCCCAAAACATCTTTCAAAGGATGCAGAATATGAACTAGTAAGAACTGAATATTTGCCACAACTACTGTCAGGAGCCGAGTTCTATGCTTAGAACACGATTATATGTAATTACTTACACTTTTTTGGCAGAAAACTATATGCAGCATGGAATGGCATAGCAGAGTGCATGAGGCAATAATGTAGAGGATAAAGAGCAGAATTATAGTTTGAATTCCTGGATTGACTTTTCTAGACTGTTGACTTCATCGCATAATTGTCTGCTGAGTGTTAAACAAGTCATGTTTCCTTCTGCTTCACAACACAAAAACGAACATCAAAGCTTGAAGATCAAACTCAGCATCAAGCCAAATTTCATCCTGGAAAAAACACAAGTGGCTTTAGTTCTTCAAAAAGTCAAGAACAGGAACAAACAGTGGAAGCTTCTGAATCCTGATTGCCAAGAGTGAACCAGGAGTCTGTAGAGATACAAGAGCACATGAATCATCAAAACCAGACATTAGGAGGAACAGAGATTAAGAGCAGCCAAAATACATTAAAATAACTTTATTTTAAGGCTGTAGTGGTCTAAATTCCAACTTCACACTCTTGGAAATGATCAGGCTTTTCATGGGTTTCTTTCCCATATATTTATTTAGAGAACATATCATTCTCCTACTCTCTTTTCAGACTTGTTTTAGAGCTCATGTGTCGTTGGGGTGTGCTTTCTTTTCACCCTTGACAATTCTGAGTTTTCTTTAAAAGCAAAAAGAAGAATCAGAGAGACAATTTCTTTATGTTCTTGACAATGCCATTTACAGAAATAAGATCAGCTTCATATCTGTCTTTTCAAAGAATCAAGGAAATATTTTTCTCTTTTCTTTCATAATTATGTTCAGAATTCATGATGAGGAAATTACCTCTGACTTCCTTGTCATTTTTAAAGATATTTTTGCATGAATGATAGAAGATTGCTTGCATTCTTTGTTTACATTGTGCTACACTACATATGACTGTGTTGGAAATATGTTGTCTTACTCTCCCAATTATAGGAAATTCTGCAAGAATATATTAATTTATTCATAAATTATTTTCTCACCAATCATCAGCACTCAATTCACACCAGCAATTAATTAATATAATTAGCTGGATGACTGACAATAATTTCTACTTTTTTGCATGTTTCTGTCAGGGAAAAAAAAGAGACCTCTCTGTCTCCCCCAATCTTTTAAATTTCTCTGCCTCACATTTATTGTTAAATAAAATCCATATTATTGACTTCAGCATTTATTTGAACCTTAATTTGGGCAGAGGCATCCCTAAATAATAGGGTCTTGACAACCTCATAAACAATTTCTTGCTTTACACTTAACAGGAAAGCTCCTACTATTTGTCTGTTTTGTATCACTTCACCACATTAACCAAAGACATTTGCAAATACTTTTACATCACAAAGCTGAATCCATCTTCTAGCTGCTTTAGAATTGGGTGTTAGCAATATCCATATCCCTTACACAGAATATGTCATTAGGGCACAATCTCTAGTGGGGAAAACAACTCACTTAGATTCCAGCCAAGGCATTCCAGGCTGTTGCATGGTTGGGGTAACCCTTTCTCCTATTTTAGCATTAATTTGAAATTTTATTTTTCCTCAGAAGTGTAGATGAAGGTTCACTTCTTCAGTTAAACATCTTTGTTCAACAAGTGGCAGCAAGAAAATTGTTTCTCTTTGAAAAATCCAATATCCCTGTTACGTCTCCTCTGTATACAAATTTAGACATGGGTTTCTGTTTTCATTGGTAAAGAACAAGAGAAGTTAAATAAATCTGTTGGCCTCAAAGAACTTTGACCTATAGACTCCAAAATATTGGTAAGTTGGACTGAGGATTGATTCCAGAGAATCAGTTACATTAAGTCTCTTTCTGTAAGAATCAACCTGGGCCAACAGATATACAGATAATTCTTCTTTCATTTTCCACATATTGGAATTACAACAGACTTTTGGAATATTCTTATTTTTCAAGAGTTACAGGAGACATAGGATCATAAAATATTCTGAGTAAGAAGGGACCCACAAGTATCATCAAAGTAACTCCTGGTTCTGCACAGGTCAGTTCCAAGGAACCCACCCTCTGCCTAAGAGCATTGCCCAAATGCTTCTCTAAATGTTCCTTGAACTTCAGTGCTGTGATTCCTCCTCATTCCTGCATAGCATCTGTAATTTTCTGAACTATCTTCATCTGTGGAAGTGCAATATGCCTACAGTTCTGGTGTTTGCTTAATCTGTCTCTAATGAATTTTGCCTGGGTATTAGTCACAAAATCTTACATCCAGGAATAACAGAGGTACAGCCAAATCAACAGCAATCAGCCAGAAAGACACAGAAAGGCAACCTTCACCCTGCAGCAACACCATGCAAGGTGTTTGTGTTCACATCACAGCCTACCAACTGAAGGTAACTCAGTGCAAAACACAGAAGTTTTTCTCCAGAGAAAGTTTTACCTTCTAATTGTATAAAAACAGATAATAAACATTTAAACACAATAAGGTAAAACTTTTGAGTTCCCAGTATCCTTTCCTTCAGACTTCAATTTAAAAATCCCAAACAAAAGTTACTTTTCTTCTTCTGGTCCACCCCTGGGTGACCTGATTGAACTGTTAATGTCTTGTTTTGCTGGAGTCAGGACAAAGCAAAGTTCTACTTTAGTTTTTCCCAATGTTTTATAGCATTGGATGTTTCAAGTTGGATTGGTTTTGTGTTGCTGCCCAAGACAAATTCCACTTCTCACTAAAAATCTAATGAACAACAAAAGAGAAGCAAAATCTAGTTGAGCAAATGTCTTATCAGTATATTCCTGGCAATGCTGTTGTACTTCAGTAGATGGTGTCCAGGGCCAGGCTGAGGTTGATCAAGCAGAGCCACCAGAGGTCCAGAGCAGCTGCAGGCCCCAGCCTTGGGACCATAAATCTCATACCTTTTGCAATGAGTTCAGCAACCCATCTCATTGCCTCCCTATAAATTTCAACTGATAAGGTAGGATTCCCTTTTATAAAGTGTGTTCCTGCATCCTGTTTTGTTAAGATTTTACAAAGTGACTGAAAATGGTTTTTTGGAGGAAGAGTATTTTATACAGCTTCTTTTGATGGATATTATTAGTGGGACATGCAGGTTTGGGTTTTGGTGTTTGATTTCTGTTTTGTTTTGTTTTTTTCCCCAGGGCACTGTCTGCAGAACAAAGTATTCCTATTAATTTTGGAAGGCAGGGAAGTAAGTTTTTGCTGTCACCTTGGAAGACACAAGCAAGAAAAGTCCAAATTCCTATTCTGAAATGCTCCAACAGAGCACCTCTGGAAACTTTGGTGCTTTTTCCTCAGGATGGCACTCAAAGTCAGGCATGAATAGGTAAGAGCTGCTGTCATGGGTACTTGCCTTCCTCAAGTGCTTAATAATAGAATACAATGCACAGCAGCTGAGAGAACAATAGACACAACCCCTGGGTATAATAAACCAGGTCCAACAGGGCATGAAAAGAAAGAACAGACTATGGTGAAGCCTAGATGCTTCTGTTTGATCAACAAGTGGTTAGAGAATGATACCTTAGCATTTTGGAAATATATACTGGGATATCATCGTGGAGTGATTTGATTGGCAGCTTGTGTTGACATCTGCCAAAAAGCCCTCTGTAGCAAAAATTGGTGGAATATCATTGCTTGGACATCCAGCACCACGTAGAAGCAAATTGGGGTGAAACCACTTCACACTGGTGTCAAGATACTGCCTAGAGCCTGACACTGAGACTGGCTCCAGCAAGTGTTGCAGTTTCCCTAGAAAGAACAAAAAAGCCCTCATTTCCCATTTCTGTAGGGGGAGTGCAAAGATTTTTCCTGGTACAGGTGGTCACTTGGACCACCTAATAAGTTCAGCTTAAGAGTGTCATGTTTACCTGATGTCCATATTTCTCTTTAGCTAGTTTTATTATATTTGCTTGGGAAAAAAAGTATTTTTTTAAAACCCTTTCATGTTCCCTTTAAAAAGAAACTCCTGTGATAAAGGTGGTATCTTCTAAGGTCCAAGCTGGGGACAAAATTACTATTATTCTTCCAGGTTTGCTGGTTGGCTGTTTCAAGGCTTCTTTTTAAAGTTAGGATACCTTTTCAATATACTGATATTTTATCTCATCATCCTTTCCACTCTCTTCAGAAAGTCATAAATATTTATGATTTGTGACTCCTGCTGAAGATATAGACAAAACCCCTAGCATCTCAAAATGGATTTCAATGGGAGCTACATGCTTAGGATTCTTCCTATTTAGTCTATTGGGAATTAGGTTGTTATTAAGACTTGAAAACAAATCAACAAATGGCTAAATCATCTCTGTATATTCTATTTTTAATTAATTCATGTATCAACAAAAGCTGGGGGAAGAAAATTTTCCTTTCTAGATATTCTGCTGGTAATTTTTCAACTTTAAGAAATATTTCCAATTAAATTCTCTCTTTAGAACCCCCCATGGCTGTAATAAAATAAACAGTAAAATTCTCTTGGGAAAATCAAAGCTGCATTATAAATCTTGAATGACTTGGAAAGAATAGAACTCCTTTTTACTCGAGACATGCTCTAAGTCAGTACGCTGCAAAAGATATTTTTACATCATAAAATTTGTTCCTGAAAGTCCCTGTCTCAAAAATTTGTGGAGAACAGTTTTTCAAGAGGTAGACAGTTTCATCTTTTCTGAGACTCCTAATGTGTCTCCCTGGATTTGTGAATTCCTTTACCTTAAAGGAACCTATGTGAGGAAAATTATTTGAGATTAAATTAGGTAAATTACTAAGGGTAAGGAGAGTTCATTGTTTGTCTAAAATGGAAAGCAATAACTATATATAATCTTGATCACCTCCCAGACAGTAAGAAAAATGTGCCAGTAGGTTAGCAACTGAATAGTGAAAGGTACAATTTTACAGTGCTTCCATGGAAGAAAAGCCCAGTTTTGCAATATTTTTTAACTCACAGATCTAATTATCTCACATTTTATAATTTTTTTCCACAAGCTTCACAGAAAGAAAGCCCGCTCAATCATTTCTGAAAGCATCTTAGCCAGGCAGAGCATCTGTGATTATTGACATTGTCCTGTGCAAGTCTGGGAGCTGGAGTCAATGGTCCTTTTAGGTCCCTTCCATCAGGTTATTCTATGATTCCGTGTTTGTCAATGCCACTAGTGAGTTCATAAACCTGTTCAATAATCTTTATTGTTGTTTCAAATTTTTGGCTTAAAGCCTTTGTAGTTATTCTTCCCAGACATTCCATACACATGGTGACATTTACCACCCTCTCCCATTTACTATTTTACCTATAGCTGGTTTCTTAATGGTGAAGTGAAAAATTAATAAACCAAATGGTTTTAAGGGAAATATTAAATATACAACATATCCCACGAAGTCACAAAAGCACCAGAGTAAAAATGAAGACAGAAGTTATAGATACTGAAATCAAGGCAATTTTTTCTAAAGTAGTAAAATTATTTAGTGCTATTTCATATTTGCAATATGAGCTTATGTTCCTAAGTTTCACATTAGACTCCAGAGTGCACAGGTATCAAAATTACTTTTAGAGCAGAGTATCAAATCACTTCCTCAAAGATGCCTTTTATACTATATGAACCTGACATTATTTTTTCCTGTCACTTCTTAAATATTGAATTGTACTGGCTCTAAACTATGACTTGCAGTGGTACAAAAATAACATTAGCCCTTACTCTTGTTAGTATTATTGTGTCTATTATTTTGATTTACATTTTCTTGTAGCTTACTAAACCAAAAAAACAAAAGTGGCTGCAACACTAATATTCTATCTTTTCCCCCTTCTTTCTGACAGTTGCTTGCTGTAAAACTGGAAGATTTTAGTATAATTTTCTTACCTTACACAAGATTCTCAGATTTTTTCCCAGATTTCTTTTTGCATATCTGAAGGTCTAAAAAGTAGTCGAGACCATCTTCTTAAACATCACACACCCTAATAACTGGTAGCTGGACTGGGGAAAACACCTTATACAAGGTTATTGGAAAGACAGGTTTGTACTAATGAAGTAGTTCAGGATCTACTATTCTGGAAAGGATAAGCTTAGGAAACATGCACAGATATTCATAATTTGGACCAATCACAGCCCATTACTTTCACCCCACACTAATTTCTCATTCAGTTAGAACATTACTGAAAAAAGTTACAAATTCAAGACCGTGGTTAATCAGTTACATTCCCTTCTGAATGTGCAGCTGTTTCCAGGTACCCTGTAACCACTGGGACAGGCTTATCATAGTAGTGAACAGCTTACAAGTACTGAACAAGCGCACAAGTACTGACCTGGTACCTTGGAATAACAGTAACTTATGACATGGTACTTTCTGCTGAAAACCAAATTAGCATTTCTATCCAAGGTCAGTAGGTCAGGCTACCACATGATGGATTAAGAGATCTTATTAAATGTGACCAGTATTGGAATTTGAAAGTCTTTCAAAAGATGTACTGATGTTTGTGATGTACATCTTCTGTACACTGTTTAGTGAGCTAATAAAGGACAAATATCCAGAGATAGCCCGAAGCTTCTATGCCATTGAAAATATTAGATTTGATCATGTTGTGTTAATGGTTTTTGTTGATGATAGAGGAATCAAACCACGAAACCATGAAAGATTCATGGATTTAGTGATTGCCAGTAAAGGGCAAAAGTTCCCCTTTATTTCCATCCATAACTAGTCAAATAAACAGTGTTTGTTTCTTTCATTTTTGCAGAAGTATTAAATATTGATCCCAGCTAGAAGAAGAGCATCAAATAAGATGTGGTGAATGGGATTAGACCATTTAGTCTATATTACTCTCTGTAGTAGTATGTTTTCCGCTTAGGTTTCAGAATTAGACTAACATTTTGAAGACGTTTCTCTGGCATCAGGGAGGCCAGCACAGATCATGTGGGCTCACTTCATGATTTACTTCCTGCCATTTCAGGAATTCAAGATGCTGCCAGCTTCTTTGCCTTCCACACTTCTTTAGGTTTGGGTGTTTTTTGTGTTTTTTTTTTTTTTTTTTTTTTTTTTTTTTTTTTTTTTTTTTTTTTTTTTTTTTTTTTTTTTTTTTTTTTTTTTTTTTTTTTTTTTTTTTTGGTGTTGTTGGT
>WEIU01006437.1:19654-32691 GCA_013389925.1 Aegithalos caudatus | reverse complement strand
TTTTAAATTAAGCCTATGTAACATTTATTTAAATATTAGATATTTGAAATGAAGTAAACATACTATCAGGTTTATAAACCAAATTAAAAATTACCTTTCACTAATTTTACATAATAAATGCTTGGTAAAAAATGGAAAATCTGTTGGAAGTATTTAAAACAATCTAAACAACTTCTATATTTGACTTAATTTTTCATGGCTTATTTCAATATAGTATCTGTTTTAGTGTCTGCTAAGTCAGAATAATTGAGCCTTTTTTCCTTAGATATTATGCTGAGACCTCATTGTGAAAAAATTCCAATTTTTAAAATTTTTTTCCCATTTCTTGAACTGTGGATTGGATTCAATCAAAATACATGTAGGGAAATTCAAATGAAGTTATTTTCATTATTTTTGCTATATGGTGCAAAACCAGAAAAAGCCTGTCCTTGTGTAGAAATTGTGCTCATTGAAAAAAGGAGGGAATTTTTTTATTTGGAGGTTCATTAGTGACCAAAAATCAGTTAGATTTGATTCTTGCATGCCTAATTGTATTGCTTTCATTGAACCAGATTGTGTTTGCTTTGAGGTGAGAGGGTTTATTTGAGAAGTTTAATGTGATGCAGAATTGTTGCATGAAAACAAAGAAAACCAAACTCACTTGTACGGGAATATTGATTTTACGGGCAACATGAATGCACATAGTAAGTACTTAACTGTGTGCATTATATTTCTTCAATTTCTCACAGTTAAATTAATTGTGGTCTATAAAGGGATTTCTCTCCAGTTTAAAAAAAAAAAAAAATAGTGTGTGTGTGTGCTGTTTAAAAAAATTACTTGCTTTAAGACATTTAAAAGAAACATGACATCTCAAAGGGAATATGTAGCTTAAGTGTTAAAAAATAATTATTCTTTTTGGTCACATTAATGCAAAAGATACCTGAGTGGTTTACATAGGAATCTTCTTGCACAGTTTTCTATCAGGTTCAAATAAGTGTAGTAATTTCTAGTAATTGATGAAATATGAAGCAGCTCCCTGGTGCAAACAAACAGACCCAATGTTGAGGAACTAATATTCTTTCATTTTTTCTTGGGAAGTTATTTCCGCCATGGACAAACAACAGAATTTTCAACCATTTTTAGGATCTGGGAAAAACTTGTTAGCTTTAAGTCACCACAGAATCAGCAAGGCTATCTCCATATTACTTTTATAAGGTTTGAATTTTGGGAGTCTAAAGTCTCCCTTGGTCCATAACAGTTTTAAATTTGCATATAAATAAGTGATTTTTATATTAAAAAATTTACTGAGTTAAGCTTTAAGCTACAAAAGTAAAAAAAAATCAAAATATTTTTGTGTATTTTAAACTAGTATATTTACATTTGGAAATGTACAGTTCAAAATAAAGTAGTAAATGTCCTGTTAGTTATCACCAGCATTTCAAAGTAGATAACTATTTTTAAAAACTTTTAACATCTATTCCCAGAGGCAGTTTTCTCAAAAGAAAAATAGATGAAAGACTGATTTT
The DNA here is from genome assembly GCA_013389925.1 of Aegithalos caudatus. Lineage (NCBI taxonomy): Eukaryota > Metazoa > Chordata > Aves > Passeriformes > Aegithalidae > Aegithalos > Aegithalos caudatus. The sequence goes on along the minus strand of WEIU01006437.1, from coordinate 31,186 downwards.
TGCACCCCAGAATTTTAGTAACATTCAAAAGTTCAAAAGTGGATTTTTAAAATGGGAATTCAAAATCTATCAACTTACATAGACAACTTCTTGTTCATTATTTTTTTACTCGATTGTATAAATTGGAAGTTCTTGCTTGTCACTATGCAGACAACAAAAAAACACTAATGAAGCAGCTTCCATATCTCAAAGGTCCTGCACTGATCAATGGTTCAGCATTCTTCAGGTTCATAATTCTGAGGAGGAATTAGTGGTTCCAAAACAGCTGGATTGTGAATAAAGTTTAGTTTACCTGAAATCTGAGGATATCTCTTATGCAGGTTTTAATTAAAGAATTCCTCAGACCAATTCAAATAACATCTTTTCTCCAAGTCCCACACTTTCCTTTTGCTGTTTTTAGTGTTGATGTTACTGCAATGACACCCAACACACCAGTTCCCTATCAATGTTTTCTTGAATTATCTGCATTTTACATGGCCAAATCAGTTTTCTAGGCAGGGGTTCCAACTTATTCAGCATCTTGCCAGCCCTTGTCAGTAATAGGCAATATCCAGCACTACAATGGTTAATGCACAGGTGGAACTACACAAGTAACAATGCAATACACTCCATGAAATGAAGTGCAGTCAGAAACTGTTTTTGACACAGCTGGGTTTAGAACTGTTTCAGTTATAAGAATTCAAGCAGTAGCTGAATAGAGGCAGTAAACTCATATCTCAAAATGTGACATGAGGAAATATTGAAAGTTCTCAAATAAAGATGGAGATAACCTATCAGTTCTCAGGCTCTTGGTTAAGCTAGAGGGATTCTATGAAGCACTCAAGTATCAGCTCTCATTCTGTATTGCATAAAATGATTCAGCATTCAAGACAGTGATTGAGATTAGAGAGTTTTCAGTAGTGAAGATTAAAGGCTGTTTTCTGTAGATTTAAATAGTTGAGTCATACACCATTTAAGATCTGTCACAGTTTTTAACTTAGTTTTGTAAGAAACTACAATTTCATTTTCATTGCTGTCTGAAAATGGTGTGGGAGAAAATTGAAACCAAATATGGGTATTCACATAACAGCTACAAGTTTTATAATGAAGTAGCAAGAGCCCATTTAATCTTAGTCTTCCATTTTTGGGATGGGGGATATATTCACATTTCACGATGAAAATTTCCATTGCCTTTCTGTTACTCTTATTTTTGAGATGTTTAACAAAATATTATTGAACCCTTCTATCCTCTCATTCAATTTCTTGATTTAGTTAGCTCATCAACATTATTTTCATTAATCCAAAGTAGATGGCACTGTTTTACCACTGCTAGTTTCCTCTTATTATCTTACTCTTGATCGTTTCTTCATATACTATGTTTCTCTGAGAGAAATGTTATATATAACTTTTAAACTGCCAATGTAAATTTTAGACAACTCTTTGATATATTTGTCAGAAATCAGTATTTTAATAGATTTTATTTTAAATTAAAATAAATAGATATTCTTTTAATGACGAATATGTGTGCTTTAGAAAAAGTACACTATTAGTATTAGTACACTTCATTTAATGGAATTATATGAAAGGCTAAATGTCTACAGTACTAGGGCCTGTTAATCTTTATTAATATTATTACTTCTAGAAAAAAAAAATGAAATTCAGGTTGTGTAATTATACTCTCACCACTACTGGAAAACAGGAAGAATAAATCCATTATGGTTACCTATAATTTCTAGAATAGGAGCACATTAGTTCAGTTGAAAAAATATATTTCAAAGAACTCTGAAAAGAGTAGTCTAAAACTGGTGTTGGTAGATTGATAGTTAAAATCGCTGTTTACTTCAGCCTAGACACAACATATATAGATACAGCTAAATTAAAACTGTTGAAATATTAGGATGAAGACGTTCTTGTTGAAGGTACAGGGTTGGAACTACATGATTTTCAAGGTCCCCTTCCAACCCAAACCATTCTATAATTCTATTATTCATTCTATGTTTCTATGACTAGAGATTAAATAACTGGGGTGCAGATAAGCCTCTTTATTCTCATTGGTTTACATTGAAATCTAGCTTCTCTGAAGCTTGAAAATGGGTGTCCTTGCAAAAGAGCAGGAGCCTCAGTGTCCAGCTGCCTACCTGGCCAGCAGTGTGGACAGACGCCTGCCTTTGTGCCTTATCACATATGCATGGGAAGGAGAGACGAAGCAAAACATTCTCCTCTCTGGTCTCTGCATGATTTTTATTGACTTTGCTGTGTGCAGAATTTGCTGGATATTTAAGACTAATGAGTGTATAATCTTACATATTTTAGAATGACTGCATTTGCAAAATCTTATTATACGGAATGAGTATCATGCTCTGATGCAAAAAAAGTGACAGATCAAGACAGTTAAATCTGAATCAAGAATAAGCGCTATATGGGATTATTAAATCCTTGGGAAAGGATGTATGCTTAAAGGAGGTAGAGAGACATTTTCTGAGTGGGACCTTCTTATCTGAAGATATTATTTTTAAAATTATTCCTTTTAGTAAACAATTTAAAAATGTTCATTGGCTACTCCGTAAATATAGACAGGTATTACTGAAGCTGATTTTAATTTGAAGGAAAAAATATCAATGAATTGTCATTTCTAGTTTATTGTTCCCATTTTTGAGAAGTATTCTCTACCCCTACCCTGCTAAGGTAAAAAACTCTTTCTTTGCTTTAGTAGCTGCTTTATAAAATAAATTTCATATTTTTAATAAGATCAGTAAGCATAGTATTCTGTTTTGGCTAATGGCATTGGTAAGCATAGTATTCTGTTTTGGCTAATGGCATTGGTCTAAAACTCTTCATGGAAAAGCAAGCTTATCATTTTCTTTCTGAAATTAATGTAATTTGGCTGAATCTCACTCAGGTTTAGGCCTAAAGAAAGAAGGAATTTATATGACTTCTGATGTTGAAAATCTATTATAGATATTAGCAAGGTAAAAAACAATCCTTTCTGCATGTTTTGTTTAATGATAGACAAATATTCAGCATGTTTTTTAATTTTAAAATTTTAATTTCAATTGTCATATTTCTTGTAAGCAGACAGCTACCATTAATAGGACTCATAATAAAATAGATTTAATTAATTGGTATTTATAACTTTAGTTGATATTCCAGAACACAGAAACCTTCTGCAGCCCCATTGTGTTTTACAACAGAATTCTGGGTTCCAGGTTGTGAGAGAAAACAGTATTAGCTTGATTTTACTGATAGTAACCCTAATGGTTGTTTATGGTTCACGAGGAGCCTTTATTACACAGAAACTGAAGGTTTGGTAGTTTTTTGGGAAGCTCCATCTTCTTAGCAGTCCTTGCCAATTTCTCTTTAATTACTAGAGGTTAAAACAACAAAATCTGACAGACTGTTAGCTGAACTCAACCCAGACAGATGGCACCATTCTATTCAAGCCAGTTTTGTGAAAGTTCTGCTGCACCATATGCTAGAATCAGTTCAACAGCTAATTAGTGCTTTTTACAAGACAATCATTCTCCCAAGGAAATTTCTTATGGACAGGTCACAAATACATAGTGAGAAACCTCGAATTGCATATTGTCTCACTGGCTTGTGTGCTCCAGTCATAAATAAAGGTTAGCATGGTAAGGCATCTTGAATAACCTTTCAGCTCAATCCCAGTAGTACTGACATTCCCAGGCTGTATTTGGAAAATAAATATCGAATGCTGTAGTGACTTAGAGCTTTTTCCCTCCTTTTTCTTAACAGCTGTGTGGTAAAATGCAATAAAGTTGATTATGCAACTGAGTTCCCATCTATAAAAATAATCTAGTTAAAAGAAAAAAAAATGCAACAGAAAGTTATAAAAGTTTGGAACCACCAGCTCAAGAAGAAAAGTGATTATTATAATCATGAAGCACAGCCTAAGACACTAACTTTAGTTTACTAGACCAAAACTAAATAAAATAAATAAATAAATTTTAAAAAATCCAACAACAAACCACAAACAGAATGCCAATATTTTCCTAGGACAAAGCAAGAGGAAGGTGAAGAAAGATGATGATATGGTAATATTATGCTATCTGCTACCCCCTTTCTGTTATTTAATATGATTCTCTGAAGTCAGATTTTTAAAGACTTATCTATTCAATTAGACTGTTGAGGTTCAAGCTTTACAATTTCACTCTCTGAGGCTTGCCTTCTGCATAACTAAACTGATATGCAAAACACTTCAGTAGTCTTGATGTTCAGAGAAATTGTTAGAATGAGAACTCTGTAATTACACAGTCTGAGAAAAAAAAGAATTTTTTGTGCAACAGATGTAGAAGAGACCTATTAGAATGATCTGAAGAAAGAGTTAGTTATTACAGGAACAAGTATCTATCTGTGCTATTTCATAGGCATTTATAAGCAAGCTCTCTTTGCAGATTTTGTGTGATTGGAAACTGTGTTATGATGTTATGTAAATAAAACTGTTTATACCCCAGATTGTTCATGTCAAGAAGAGGCAGAAAAAACACTCATGACCCTACAAAACTTAAAAAAAAATGCATTCTAGGGAATCTTAGCCCTTTTCTCAATCATTTCTTCATAGCAAAAAAAAACCCAACCAAACAAACAAACAAAAAAATCAAAAAACAAAACACTCAGAAAGAATTTACTTTTTATTAGATACAAGAAAGGGGGAAGTTTCAAAAGAGTTGGAACATCAGAGCCAAAAACCCACAAATATTTAATAGAAATTTCATTATCTGCACAAAAGAACTGCACAGGGAGGTAAGTAATTTGGTTTAATTTGTTTTGTGGTTTTTGTTCTTTTTTTTTTTTTTTTCAGAATGTGATTTCTCCAAACATCCTAATATGGCTATCTGTAACAAGTCATATGGTTTCTTTCTAGTTTATTATTCTAGACATATTAAGGTGATTTTTAAGTACAGTCCATTATAAGCTGGAAATTTTCTTTAGATGCTCAACTGTGACCAGATCAAGTAGATGTCAAATAATAGGGTGTACTACTGCTTAAGCTGCCTCTGTTCAACCAATAAAAGCACTTAATTTCCCTGAGCAGATGAAAAAAACTGCTCTCTAAAATAACTATTTCTGACAACATATTTGAATGCATTGCACCTCTGCAGTAAGTCTCATGGTTCAGAAAACCAAATGAACATTAGCGAGCATGCATTTTGAAGAATACGGACCATGTGATGTCTGCATGTACATTATGTTCAAGTCCTTGGAATATTAGTCACACTTGGGATACAGGTGTTTTTCCAACAAGCTACTTCCAACTGGGAAAATACAGTCAAGAGCTACCTACCATTGGAACAAAAAGTATAGCTGACTGCCGTCTTTCTGAACCATTCCCTTACCTTGTGTTGGACAAATTGCTTTTGGAATTTTGTTTTGAGCTGTTGCCATTCCCAAACACAGCCCTTATTTAAATAACTTGAAATGTGTCAGTAAAATGTGAAAGACAAGGAAAGATTTTTCTGCTATAGAAATGATTCAGTGTTTTATTATATACTTATGAACACCTTGAGACCAAATGTCTCAGGTTAATCTATTCATATGCCACCAGAAGAATATGCAACTAGATTTTTAATAAACTCAAATTAGCATTGTTGACCTTGGCTAATGTTTGAATTCCAGACACTCTCTCATTTCTCCTCCTCAACAGGACAGAAGGAGAAAATAGGATGAAAAACATCGTGAGTTGAGATAAAGACCAGGAAATCACTTACCAATTGCTGTCTTTGACAAAACAGTTTTACTAGATTTGGAGAAAAATAATTTAACTTGTTGCAAATATAAATAGATTTTGGAAGTAAATTCTAGTTGTTGAAGTGCTGGTTTGAAACTGGGACTTCTGTGAAACCAGAGAGAAATAGGAGCACAGAAGCTATGGAGGGCGACTATATGACTCTTTTATGAGTGATTATAGAGAACAGGTGCTTCTCCTCACTTCACAGTTCACCACGAGAATTCTCAGGTGGTGTCTCCATCAAAGTAGAGAAATACATCTCTGGTAACTATAAGGAGTTTTTTATGGTTTTTTGAAGGAAGAGAGACTTAAGAAAGAATTGGAAGGAATGTTCTCCCAGAAAGTATGTTGCATGAGATTAGATATCTGTTGCTGTGGAGGAAACAGGCATTGCAGTGAAAAGTAAGCCCTTCACCAAAAATGCTTTTATGCCTATTTGATAGCACAGCCTGGCAATGGGACTGAAATACTTTTGCATGACAATAGTTGTCAGCAAATAACAAATCACCACAAAGAAGAGAGTTGCAGTTCTCAGTAAAAAATGTTTATAATAGCTAAGTATGTTTTTGCATGTATATTTGATTTTCTACATTAAATAAAGGACATGAACTACTTTCAAAACTGATGCCATACATAGTCTTGGCAGGAGGTTGCTGTGGGTGTTGCAACTTTTGCTAGCTGTCCCAGGGCATTGTCATGCGCACCAACGTAAGGGACACCTGCCAGCACTTTGGAAGTCATGCTATCTTAGTCCTCCAGGGATATGGCCCTCAAAAGAATGAGTTGCCATCCCACCTGCTCTGCAAGCTGTCATCTTGTGATGCCTGTGAAAAAGATGTGTGTGGGAGAAGTGCATTGCATGATGTGTTCACCAGACACTGCACTGTATAGACCTCCCTGACTCTTTTTCTTTTGCAGCATATCTAAAGGGGGCAGTCTGAGATGCTGCTATCGGGCTTGGGATCGTGATGTGAGGAAATCATAACATTACAAAATAACCCAGGAGTACTACCCAGAGGCCAAGGAACTTAAACTTCAGTACAAGCAGTAGGGGACAGAATCTGTCCAAATTTGCAAGCAGCAGAACTTGTACTGCAGTAGCAGAATAGTCAATTTCTCCATGTCATGCATCATATATAAAAGAAGCTTCTCAAATACTACAGCCTGAATACCACTACAGAAGTCCTGAATACCACTGCACAAATTTGGGTGTTAAAAGCATGCAAGATAGAGAACGTTCTTTTATTAAATTTTTGAGTAACTTTAGGATCTCTGTTGCAGTGCAAACAGGAGTTGAACTGAAAATACAAATAAATGTCCATACTTATGCTTCTTCCCAATAATTATATTTAAAATAACGAATGAACAAACACATTACTTCATATATTATCTGCTTACGGTTTAAGATGTTTGCAGTTGTTATGCAGTTAATGTGCAGTATAAAGAAATGCCACTCCATTGATAAGTACATATATTTGTTTCAAATTTCAACATAATAGCATAACATGTTTTTACCTCTAGGAAATTTGTACCTGTGTCCCTGGAATTCACATTTGAATAGCTTCTTATTGTGCTTTACAAGTCAGACTTGATGAAATTAACTTTTTTCATAACATCTACCATCTCAAGATGAAAATTGTAATGGTGTTTTATTGCTAAGATACGTGGTTTCATAAAATTAAAATACACTGTTCTGACCTTGGAAATGGAATTCACTGGAGTTTCAAGTTTCTTTAATATTCCTGTGACTGATTACCTTCAAAATGTTTTTACTGAATGTTGCCCTGCCCTTATATCTGCTCCACTAGTGGAGTGATCTGAGAATATCTTTTCTATTACAGAATTTTTTCTCTTTCTTTTAATGTCTCACAAGAGCAGCCATTCAAAGTAGGTTGATCTCTCCCTGCTCTCAAAACCATAGAAATCCTCTTCATAATGGAAAGAACTACATCAGCTCTGGATGGTCTGAGTGAGAAATCAGATCTTCCCTTGGTTTGATTCTAAGAAAATTTAGGTCTTGTATCTTTTTTTTATTACAGAGACACGCAAAGATAACAGGTAGGGAAATAAAAATCACATAGTTATGTTGTCTAAAAACTAATCCAAGCACATCTTCTGCTCATTTTGCATCAATTCTCATTTAGAGTAGACAAATTATCTGATTAAAGTGGTAGAAGAGTAGATTAATCTCATCTGTTATGTCCTACATGCCTTTCTCGCCATAAGGCTGAAATGATATTATAATTATGCATGCAATAGTTTGTGTGTGCATGGGGTGGTATTTTCATGTGTAGTCTTGGACAATGTTGAGATTGTCTGAGAGCCCTCACGGGCACATTGACTGAACCTAAAGCTAAAATATGTTTTAAAATGGAATAGTTGGTCTAGTGCATTGTATTATTTCATACTGTACACTCTGATTGCTGTACATACGTGCAAATCTTTTTAAGGGTGATGATGTCTCCAGGCAGTGGATGTCAAGATGCTTAATGGCCGCAGAAAGCCCTATGAAAACTAATTGTGTAGGAGTTAGCATAATAGAGCTATAACTGCAAACATCAGCAAGGCAAAAATACATGAAAATTTTGAGTTGCAGATTTGATTGGGGATTTTTGGAAAACAACAGAAATAAAGCCTGCAAAGTAACTAGGTGAATGACCCTGTTTTCCTTAAGTATTTCCCAAAAAGAAAAGTGTTATCACCTGAACTTAAATATGATCAGTAATGTTAAAACAAAAACACCTGATGTCTGTTTGATGTAATGTACTCTGATACATTTAAATCAAACTTTTAGATTTGGTCTGTAATCCAATTAAATGAAGGGATTCCTTTTTCATCATTTTCCAAACTGGCATCAATGACTGGAATGAGATCTCCCCTCAATCTCATCCAGGCTGAACAGACCAAGTGACTTCAGCTGCTCCTCATACAGGTTCCCCTCAAGGCACTACACCATCCTCATGGCTCTCTTTTGGATGCTCTCTAAGAGCTTGGTGTCATTTTTTTATTCTAACACCCAAAACTGTACACAGGACTTGAGGTGAGGCCACACAAGCATGGACTAGAGAAGAATCCCCTCCACTGACCAGCTGGGGATGCTGTTCCTGATACACCCCAGGACAGGGTTGGCTCTCAAAAAAGCGAGAGTAGTCTTCTATCAGGTATTTTGGTGGTAACTATAGTAAAGAGAAACATTAAATATTCATTACAGAAGCTGTCCCTAGAGGAATATGAGGTATAAACTGTGAGCTGTAGACACAAATCTAAAGACAGTCATTGTCAGCAAAATGCACTTTGTATACAAAAAAATCCAGGATAGGAAAGGAAGGCTATTTTTTTTTGTTTGCCATGTTAGTACTTATCTCTCTATGTATCTGTCATCTGGGTATTCTGACCTATAAAAAGTTGAAAAAACAGTACTAGGATCTTACTAGAGAAACTATGTTTTCAAATCACACTACCATAGAGAACAGGTAGGAATCTCTAGCTAAATTAATCTGTAATAGAAATTACCATCAGGCTTATTGCTTTCTTTGTTTAGTAGACTGCCAGCAGTACATAGTTTGTAGGGATAACTTGGCATTTATATGCTTTTACATTATTGTAGTCTTTTGTCCTTTCCTTATGAAATCCTGCTTTGTGTTTTTTGCTGAGGCTCTCCTTTATAATGGAATTCATTTTGCTCTTACACACTGTGCCTATCACTTTGAGTCCAAGACAGCGGCTCCTCAAAATTCTCATCCCACAGTCTTTCTATAAATGTTATGCTAACTTATGGAGAGAAAGAAGTTTTGGAGTATTTTCTGTCTTACATGACAGATATTTTACAATAAAGGATAAGTTCCCTGAGTGACCAAAAAATGCAATTGTCATTTATGTAAGCTACATAGCAAGACAATTAATTATGTAGATTATCATTTTTATCTTTACATTGAGTCAGGCATGATGTGAATAAAATTTCAGAGGAATTCTACAACATTTTAGGAATTAAAATTGTTCCTAACCACCTTATCCATCCTTATACAGATCTGTGTGTGTTATCTTAGCTGGGAAAGGGTAGGTTTTCTCCGCAGTACCTGGTAGAATTCTGTGTTTTGGATTTCATATTGGCCCACTTGAGCTTGTCATAGAACCACAGAGAACCACAGAATTGATTCCTAGAATCATCAAGGTTGGAAGAAGCCTTCAAGATCATGCAGTCCAACCATCCACCAGTACTGTAAACCTAAACCACTAAACCAGATCACCCAGTGCCAGATTCAGATGCTTCTTGAATTCCTAAAGGCATGGAGACTCTGCTACTTCTCCAGACAAACTATTTTAGTCCCTGACCCCCCTAAGAGTGAAAAAATTTCTCCTAATATCTAATGTGGATCTTCCCTGAACAGTTTAATGCCATTTGCCTCTGATCACTGAAGGAAAAGTGGCAGAAGAAACCAGTCTCCACCTCACTTTTTTATTACTATAATTTGTATTGGTATTATTTTATTTGCTTGTTTTTAAATATTAAACTCTTTTTGTCTCAGCTCATGAGTTTTAGGAGTTTCTTTCCTGATTCTTTTCCCCATCCCACTGCATTCAGTGTCTCCTAACAGTTCATTACTCAACAAATATGGAGACAACTTAGTGCATTTCAAAGAAGTAACAAACAAAAAGATGTCTTGAGTTTTAAAAGAACCTTAAGTAAAACACCTTGGGGAATAAAAACACATTGTAGAATCTGCACAGAAAAAGATTGCTACACAATAGACAGCGTTGTACTAGGTAAAATAAATATTCTGTCTGAATTTTGATTAATGACATGATAAAACCACAGTAACTCACTGGTTACACCAGCAGAACACACCATATTGTGATGAACACAGCATGGCAGTAACCTCTTAACCCAATCAGTGGTATTATGTGTGTATCTGAGCTCAAAGAACCAGAATGAAACAAAATGTAGGCTGGCTTTAGTCATCATAACCCTGACTGAGAGAAGCAAAAGTCAGAGAAGGTAGTTTCTGAGTACAAACATTAAACCATCTTCTTCCCACCAAAGATCTTGGGGTTTTCCTTCTTTGTTGAAGGGATAAAGTGCAACTAAAGCTTTAGACTGGCTCATAATTACGTGAAAGAAAAATCCCTATCCAACATACTCAACACAATGCACTTGGTTCAACTGCAGATTTTACTATTACAAAAAAACACAAAATATATTTAGCTGAATTTTCTACTGCTACACAATGTGAGCTTATTCCTTTGTAGAATTGGTAGCCAAAATAGCTTTTCATGAGTCACAATTACCTCAGACACAATAACTGACTCTGAAGCCCCCATGTCACAAGAAGTCCTTGAGTGCATGGGCAACCTGATATCCAGAAACTTATCACTTACCTAGAAAATCTGCTTTCTATTTTGTAATTCTTTCAGATGACATCACATTTGGGAAGAAAAGATTATTTGCCTGTTTTGAATGTTTATTTTCCAGAAACTCAGTCATGGCAACAGCCGTGTCAAAGTTTTCTTTTNGTGCAGCTTCACCATCAGTCTGACCCATCACTCCTCTTCTGCTTCCTCAACACTTTGTGCCATTAATGGGAAGGGGTATTAACACTCTACCCGTGACAGCAGCTCAGCAGACTGTCATGTTCAGAAGCAGATTTTGAAAGCAGTTCATGCAAATTATATGCCAACTTGTCGTATTCAGTAGAAGGGAAAATTAAGAGTATAAAAGTCTTCAGCAATGACAGTTAAAAGAGTAAATATGAAAAATTCTCTGTCAAGACAGAAAAGAAAAGCAAGGGGACAAAAAGTGGAAGAAAGTA
>WEIU01006435.1:24289-79128 GCA_013389925.1 Aegithalos caudatus | reverse complement strand
GCCCAGTGACAGGACAAGAGGCAGTGGACACAAACTGAAACACACAAGGTGTGGTCTTTCTGATTATCAGAAAGGAATATTATTTTGTGAGGGTGACTCTGCAGTGGTTGCCCAGAGGAATTGTGGACTATTCATCCATGGAGATATTCAAAAGCGCTGTTGCTGCACGTGGCTCTGCCTGGGAAAGGGGTTGGACTCAATGACCTCTAGAGGTCTCTTCCAACCTCAATGTCTCTGTATCCTGTGATACTTTTAGGTGTAAAAATAACCTCCTTTATGACTGACTGAAGGCAAATGCTTACAAGGTTATTTTGTGACATATCCATTAATTTCCAGACTAATAAGAAAAAAAGCTTTTTCTGCCTCAAAAAGCATAAATGAGCATTTCATGAATTCCCTTTCCAACCTCAGCAGTGTAATGAGGTCAAATTGATATAATAGGAAGCAGAATATTTAATGAGGATCAAAGTCATTAAAACACTAGCAGACCTGCTAAACTGGTCCAGTCATGGTCCTTTGTGTTTATTGCCTGGCTATTAAACTGTTATCACCTGCCCCATGGGGCAAAAAAAATTTAATTCTTAAACTGAACTGTTGGAGAAACTATAGTTATAGGATAGAGCAGTTGTACAGGACAAAGTTAGAGTCATCCTTGAAAAAAATTAAGCAACTGGCTGAATTAGACAAAATATCTGCAGTTTGCTGATAACTATACTATTTTCATACTGCTTCTAACTTTACCTGGAGGTGAAGCAGTGTTTAGATCACACCACAACTTATTGATTTTCTGCTGTGTTACCATGGAAACTTTTCCCACAAAAAATGCACATTACATTACAGATTTATACAGACAGTGTTCAATTTGTTGATGGGTTAAAGGAGGAGCCAAATGCAAATGCTCCTTCCTTTTAATAATCCAGTTTACTGATAACAGTGTACTGAGTCCTAGTCAGTAATTTTTCTTATGGCTATTTTATTTTCTCAACCTTCTTGCAAGGCTGAGAAGTTTTCCATGGATATCAATCAGCTCCTACAAATGAGATTCTTCTACTCAATGTCTCTGGAAAGTTTCTTCCACTCACTCATTTCTTCCACTCAGAGGCAGTCTTTTATTTGTTTCTTCTTCACATTTATTGCTGTGAAACCACTGGGCTATAACCTGCTTAAGGGTTGTGATACCAAATGGTTTTATAGGCTGGTGCTTTTAAAGCATTCATCTTCTTGATGAGGTGAAAGGAAAAACACTTCATGCATGTTTGCTTTCATGAAGTCAGTCAGGGAAGCAGTCAGGCTTTAGATCTTTATGTGGTAAGGACCAATCAACATATGCTCAGAATAACTGTAGCAAATTGCAGAAATTTGGTTTTTTTTTAGATAAGTCAAAACAAATCACCTGAAAATTCCTGTGTTTATGAAAACTGCTTCATTCAGCTGTCCTCAGCTCTGATATTTTATCCAAGGATCACATAACATCTGATTAAGATGAAAATAATGGATTAGGCCAATAACATGAAGATTACTTTAATGGTTAAAGAAGTTCTTGCCTATAGAAATTAGGTGGAACAAAGGGCAACAGGGATGTAATAGGTCCTTGTCTCCTATGACCATGATCTGATTTGCTTCACTGGATCTACAAGGGCTTCTACCCTCTGACTACAGCTGAACCAGAAGGTCAGATGAATATTTATGAGTCAGGGATGCCTACAGGCAGCCCACGGTTTGCTGAATTCACATTGTAAAATTCTTTTTCACATACCATTGAAACTCACATACTAGTGAGTTTTTCTTGGTCCCTATTTTAAATGAATTCTGTGTACTACCTTCTTAATATATACACTTAAAGCTTAAGTACCTAATTTCAAATTTTATTGCAACTCATATTGGTTTTAATACCTACCCACCTAGATTATATACTTTAAATACACCAAAGGAATAATTATTTTAGGTAAGACTGATTTAGCATATGGATGGATGCAGTGATCTCTGAAGGTCCTTCTCTATCTGATGTGCTCAAAATTTCTATGCTTATTTATAGGGTTATCCTATGCAGAGTTCACAACCAGCAGTCCAGCTCTTTTTTTTTTTTGAAGCATGCCATAAACAGAATTGCTCCACCATCAAACACGAAAGCTGTTCCAGAACCTTTCAGTGCCATTTAATGATGAGACACAATAAGAGGATGAGGCTAAATTGCATCACACATTGATTCCCACTCTTCCCAAAGTCAATAGCAACTCTCCTAAAGATTTTGCGACACAATGTTGAATTTCAGCGAAAAAGTTGAACCCATTTTAAAGTCTGAGAATATGCTGAAATATAGGCAGAAAGTGGCTCCTGAGTGGGAGCATTCTTACATAGAAGGAATACACAGAAAAAGCCAAAGTAACAGCAAGAAGACAACAATGTGAATAGAGATGGGAAGAGACAAATCAAGTTGAAGCTCTGAGACGATCAATGGGACAAGATGTTAGAAATTAATAGAATAAGATCACAAATGTATTCATGGATTCATCTCTGTGAAATTAAAATTTAATGTGGAAAAATAAAGGATAAAAAGCAAGTAGAAGCCAGAGATACCCATGTTTAAATTCAAAAGAGAAAGCAGCAGTTTTCGAAAAGCTGGTGAATTGATCACTGCCTTTGCTCCTATTTCCAGACAGCAAAACCATCTAGGCACCCATGACCATACAGAAGAAAACCTAAAGAAATTTCATCAGAGAACACAAACAGACTTCAAGGTGCAACTAAAATTCAGAATTATTGTTGGAAATGGTATAGAAAACAAAATAATGTTTCAATAGAAACCAGAAAATTTTCATGATAGTTTTATGACTTGAAGCAATCTGGTAATATGACTTCCCTGTCTAGTCATACAACAACCATTATAAATCTCTTAAAAATGGATTTATGCCTCTGATTACCATGACTTTGGAGCAATTTAAACAAGTAATTTACATTTTTCATAATCCTGATGTCACATAAACAGACACATACAAGGATATGCGTAATCAGATGCATTTCCCCATATTTCCAGAAATTATTGCATTGTATATTTTTTTCCTTTTTCTTTCCCTCTGGCAAAAATTAAGCAGATCAATAAAATTATTTTTGAATTTTACTGTGGCCAGAAAAGGTCACATTTCAGTACTGTGCTGAATATAGGAACTCCTGTAAGCTATGTCAGGACGCAGGCTATCTGTCACAATCAGCTGCTACCTCTTTCCACACAGGATGGTCATTCAATATTAAGGCCAGGCAGACTTCTCAGGACACACTCAACCCACAGAGGTCATTATCTTTAGGAAGAAAATGAACCATCTCTTTTTTTGTTTTGTTTTGTTTTTTGGTACCAACCCACAAGAGATCGTAGCTGAACTGGCTGAGGATTTCATACTGGCTTACCCAGGAGAATGGGGTTTCACCAAGTTAAAATTTTCTGTCATACCAGGATTTGTCTCATTACTCCAAAACAGGACACCAAAGAAGGCATAGTAATACTTATATGTACAGAAAGATGTGAGGATAAAATATTTGTCTTTTGATTGACCTTTTAAGTCACAATCAAAAATCATATTTTTAAGTGCACAGTTCCAGTTGGTTGGAAGCTAGGGAAATTAGCTTAAAGATAGTCTCCTGGCCTCAAAAAAAAAAAAAAAAAAAATTCCTAAACTCCCAAACAAACTGATGGAGTGATGTTAGATTATTTAAAGTCAAAATGTTAATAGCAGTGCTAGTCTGCCACAGAAAATAGTGATGAGATGACAAGATCTGTGTAAACCTATTCAAAATGTACTCTTCTTTCTGATGCTACTTACATAGCAGCTTCTTCTACTACATTGTTATCTTCTGAGCTCACCTGCTACACATTGCTGTCCAATAAATACACTTTCAGCACCTACTGGCTTCAAGAACAAGCTGACTGCCTGCTGAACAGAATGTCTTTCTGCACTGTTCCAGTTTTACATTAATGTATTGAGATTACAAAGTTATTTGCCATAATATCAGAAAGCACAGGTTAATTGTTCAGACACAACCACTGTTCTCCTCCAGAGTGGTCTCTCTGGAGGGGTGCAATTAATGGGCACATTAATCAGGCAGTAATGAGTTAAAGTGCACCAATGAGCTTCCCACCAACACTGTGCTGCTGCTTGCTCTGCAGCAAAGCTGCTAACTTGTCCATGAGAACCAGCTGCCTGCTGAGGGCAAGGATACAGCAGTGCTGGAGAACACAGAGAAGTCACCAGCAAAAAGACACCTATGGAGCCTGTAGAGCCTCCTGACCATCCAGCTGTCTGTCACACGGACAGTATCATCAATAGGGAGAACTCATTTCAGAAATTTCTCAAAGAGGGACCATGCCTTCATAATGCTAGGCCTTTGGTAGCAAAAGACAGTACCTCTGCATTTTAAAGCTGGAGTCCTCAGTCCTTCCTTCTATACCTAAACCACTGCACTAGTTTTTCTGACAAAAAAAAAAAACAAAAAAAAAAACAAAAAAAAACCAAAAAAACCAAAAAAAACAAAAAACAAAAAAACCCAGAAAAAAAAAAGAAACCAAACCTATTTTTGGACTATTTTAATGCAGCTGACATTCACCTATGGTTATTGGCTTCGCAGGACCAAGAAGTGTCTCTATTAGATTACTAATTTCATGTTACTACATCTACAAGACCACACCTCCCAAGGACTATGGAAGGGACAGAACCTACAATTCATCCTCACTTTCAGTGATCCTCATCTAAAGGAGAAAGGCTGAAATGGCCTTTCTCATGGAACAGCTTTCTAGAAGATGCAAACAGCAGAATCTGAGTTACCCTAGAGGAACTGTGGGTTCATAATGGTGCTTACATTTCATTTCACAAGAAAACATTCAGAAACAAAACTGAGAAAAATCTACATGACCGTGGAATCCTGATAACTTGACTACAATGTAAAAACATAAAACTGTAAATATATCAGAAAAAAACAGACATCCAAACAGGAGCCACCGAATAAAACATGCTTGATTAGTTTTCAAATATTTGATAGGTTTAAAGTGCTTTTGTGAGTGGAACTGACCTTTAATATCTATAATACTGATTGCCAAAATGACTACATTTAAAAGAAAACAAAATGTCAACAGTGTTATACTTCAAAACAACTATTATTTCAACCTTAGAAATATTTAAGAATATTCTTGACTGCCTAGCCAGTACTTAACTTTTGCTTGAATGATAAGTATTTTCAATACCTGTGAAAAGAAAACATCGTATGAGATTCTTGGTAAATCATATTCTTCCTCTCCCTAGTCTTAACAAGCATATGCAATAGAAATAGGTTTCTGAACATATTCAGGAAGGTTTCCAAACTAGAGACCTCCCCTTATATGAATTTTAAAATATATATATTTTTTAATGGATAAAATACACTGAACCAGTATTTGTTTACTTTTAAAAATTATTATTCTCTCACAGTAAACCGAATACATAATTTACCACAGAAAATGCACATTTTACCATTCTTTTCTGGTCTGCATAAAATGTAATTAAACCTAGTGGAATAATTGATATTTGTGCTGTCAGTCTTAGTCTTTTAAGATGTGTGTTATTGATCAATATTATTTGTGTTCCATTTGTGTTGTAAACAAAGTTGTGTTTTCTCAATAAATGTCAGTGATGATACCATAAACCAAACACAGCTAGCATTGAAAACAGCATTTAAATGACCCCAACTATGCCTTTCAAATGCCCAAATGCCCAGAGCACATTTGATAAGAATTGCTTTAGTTCCTCTTCATGTAGGGTAAAACCAGATGAATGCCTCATAAAAATCTGTTCCTGTTCCCTCCCCCCAGAATGGAAATAGATGAAAAATCATATTCATAAAAATTGAAATAAATGTATTTTTCAATTGGCAATCTAGGGCTAGATTTTAAAGTATTATGAGTTCTGAGAAGTACCAGAGGATGCAAACTGCTCCACCAAATTTTTTTTCAATATTTTTGAGTGAATACAGATGAAGTAATGTCAAATATTATTCCTTGAGCATTTTCACAGCTGAATGCACAACTTTCTCATCTCTGTGTTATCAGAAGTCCATGTTCATACTAGGAGTTGGTATTAACAAATAAAATTGTTGTAAATGCTACAGCTGAAGAAGCACAAAAAAAAAAAAAAAAAAAAAAAAAAAAAAAAAAAAAAGAAAGCACTAGTAAAAATTCAGAAACTCTTCTTAAACAGAAATGTTCATGTACCTAATCAATCTGCTGGCTGGATGTCTATGGACAGTGCAAGCATGTGTCCTCCAAAGTAAAAAAATAGTTTACCTTTCACACCACTATTTAAAAGAAACCAATAATTTAGCATGATGACTAAGAAGAAAACTTGCTTCAAAACAGGCCTGAAGATTTTTTTTCTGAAAATGTGGACATAGATTTTTATAATAAAGGTAAGCAGTGCCATTGCTGTCCTAACCTTGCTCTGATACTTGAAAACAGGTACAGCTCAGAGCAGTAGGCACAGGTAGGAGTGTATTATTCAAATAGGAAAGCAGGTCTAGAATTCAAAGAGTAATTACTCCAAATATGAAGGAGGCTCAAAGGGCTCTGGGTCTAATGGCTTACAGTGCCCCTCTTAGGGGATAAATTCAGGTCATCAACTAAGAAACAGAATTTTTCCTATTAGGAGGTCATATCTACATGACCACCTAATAATACAGTGTAGAAATCTACTTGAAAGAAGGAAAATATTTATTTTAGTGTATTGGATGAAGAGAGAAGGAGCTTAGAACTCTTAGTCAATGCTCCATAGATATTTTTATTCCATTATATTTCATGTCTCCTCCACATTAGGCAGGAAATCAAAGAACATAAACTGCAGTAAAAAAAGAATGGGCTGACGACTTTTATTGCCCTACTAAGTCATTGCCAAATAATGCCTTGTTTTATTTGGCATCACTTGCATCTAACAAGTGAGATATATGAAATCACACATCTACTGTCATTCAGCTCAGGATTTAACAATATTGCAGCTATTTCCCTTCAATTAATAAGTTATTAAATTAATAAGCATTTATTTCTTTGACAAATGGTAATTTTTAGCAAGCCAGTTAAGCCCTTTGATTCCTAAAACAGCCAGCATTCACTCTCTTCAACAGCCTTTAGACTCTCTCTGCTCTCACATGTGCAGGCACGTACCAGACTGCCACGTGAGGCAGCTTGAAGTCAAAAAAGTCACCATTTCTACTCGAGCAAATAGCTACAAAAATATTTTTCCAGGTAAGCAGCCCCAGGCATCACGGGTCATGATGCAGGTTATGGAGTCTGGCTTTCCTTTTTTCAGGTTGGTTAAAAGCAGAGTTATAGGCTACACTTCAGCCTGCAGAGATTTTGCCATACAGTAATGGGTGAAGATAAAACACTTCTAACATGAATTGTAGGGCAGACCCTGACTGAAGAGTTTTACCAATGTTGTCTCTGGAAAGACAAGGCAGTGTTGAGCCCACAAACACTTGAAGGAGAAGCAGCATTTGCACCGATGGCCCTTTATGGAGATGTCTATTTATCCCCTACTTAAGACTTGAGACCAGCACTGGTGAGTGAGGTAGGGTACAAATCCCATGCTAGTGATTCTGGCTACCTTATAATTTGCTGGAAATGCACTAGAAAGACATGTCAACAAGCTGCTTTTCCAGGCTGATGTAGCATAACTGACAAAATGACACACATAACATGTGAAATTGTTACAATATTATGGCCTAGTGGTAATAGTTCTAAAATAAAAGTCCTGTCTAGAATAGTCGCTGCAAAGGATTGGAGCATGATGAAGCTCCTAAAAGTGAATGGAACTAAAACATATGAAAACAAATGCAGTTTTGAGGTAAGTTTTCCAGGAAAACAACAGAAACCTCTTTTTTATTTTTACATATTCTCCTGATATGTTTTGTAATTAAATTTATACTTTGTGACAAAATTATCACTTAAAACCATGGGAAGGAAAACCTCCATAAACCTCTGGTGAATTCCTTTCTATGATTTTAGAAGAAATTTAGCCCTAAATGCCTTTTTGCACTGCTCACACCTGGAACCATCTCCTCAGCAACAGGCATATGCATGAAAAATCTCAAAGATTGGGGATGTCACAGCCCAGTGACAACACTGACAGAAGGAAGGGGGAAGGGTGTGAATGCAGCCAAGGCCAAGACTGTAAGGAAGAGTGAGAAGCAAGCGAAAAAATTAAAGTCTCAATTGAAATATGACAAAGATCCATGGGAATCTATTTATTTCAATGGCTTTGGTTTCAGAAAACAGACAGATATGAATCTGAACAATTTGCAAGGGTAATGAATTTACCAAGGACTGACTTGAGAAGGTGGTTGCCAAGGAAGGAATGATGATATAATGAACAGGCTGGCAATGGGCAACTGATTTTTCATAATGTGGCTCAGACAACACTTGCATGCATTCTATTTTGCAACTGTTGATCATGTAAAACACGTAGCAACATTTGCTTTTCTTAAGACTCTCTAGGAGTCAGAGATAGATGGACATGGACAGTCACCATATGAACATTGCAGTACAGTAAAGATATTAAGAAAATCTGTACTCCCTGTATTGTCAAGAGATGCAAAAGAAATTCCATGAGCAGAATTTTACTTGACAAGATCACAGGTAGTGAAATTAGAATACTTTATCTGAAGTAATGAATATAAAAAGCCTTACATAGATTTATTCATGTGCTTTTCATATTATTCAAGTTAGAGATACAGACAGGAAATGGAAATTAGAGGTGGTTTGTGGCTTTGGATACAACAACGCAGACACTCAACTGCAAGAAGAAAGAGAAAATATATTTACTTTTTAAATAATGATGTTGGTGACATGTAAAACTAAGTAACTACATAGCCTCTTAATGTGAACCTGTGCTGTCTGTAGATGGTTCCAGTAGGATGGTATTCTGTTGCTGCCTCCTTTTAGCTCTCACAAAATATTTCTGGCTACCTCACCAGCGAGGGCTTGCACTGGATCTCTGTGAGCTGATCTGGGGCCATTTTAGGATCCAATTTACTTTGCTAATTATATTTCTCCGGCAATAATTTCAGAGTTCACTTTTAAGTCCTTCATTGATTTTAGTTAATCCTTTGTAAGCTTCCAAAATTTTCTTTTTGATAACAACAAGCTGCTTATAGCACAACAACTAGAAATTCCACACTTACTACTGCAGCTGGAAATCAAATGTATTGTCACTTGCTATAATTACTTTGGACATATTGTGAATGGCCCAAAAGTAGGTAAGTCCAAAGCAAAATATACTGGCAAGGAATCTGGTTTTTCGAAACATTTCAAGCTGCAAATTAGGACACTGTTTCAAGACTTTAGATTTCTATTTTTCTTGGAACTTGTTTTTGTTATTAATTAATTTTTGGATGTTGATATTATATCACATATCGATACATCATGTTAAGGATACTAGAGCTAGTGTAACACAGATTAAGTAACAAAGGGAATATAGAATAGATACCCTAACTGTTGTACTGACACTAGCTTAAACACCTTGATACACATCATCCTATGACCTGTTGGAGTTGTGTTTAAGGTAATAAAATGCACAGTATAAAAATGGAGTAAGAGTCCTTCATTGATAGAATAAAAATTTATTAACTGGATAGGACTCTTACCTATAGCTTAAAAAAAATCACTTAGTTGATGAGTACTTCCAAATATAATATTTCTAATTTGTTTTTCTAACAGAATTAAAGGTACTTTATCTACACAGGCAAAAACCTTGCCTGTATTACTCTCTTCTTGCACCTAATGCTACCCATGCAGAGTGAAAAAAACCCCAGCTAAACAGATTTTCACACTTTTCCCTTTGAGTACTGCTCTGCTACAACTTGTAAATATCCTCTGCGATTTCAGAGAGGAGCAGTGGTTAGTGTTGCTGCTTCCTGACATTGCAGAGCATGTTTTAACACAGCACAGAATCACAGAATCAATGGATTGGAAGAGACCTTCAGATCATCGAGTCCAACCCATGCCCTAACACCTCAACTAAACCATGGCACCGAGTGACACAATCTTTTTTTAAACACATCCAGGGATGGTGACCACCACCTCTCCAGGCAGACCATTCCTGTCCTTTATCATCCTTTCTGTAAAAAAACATTTTCCTAATATCTAACCTATATTTCCCTTGTAGCAGCTTAAGACTCTGTTGTCTCATTCTGTCAGTTGCTGCCTGGAGAAAGAGACCAACCCCCATCTGACCACACCACCTTTCAGGCAGGTGTAGAGAGTGTTAATGTCACCTCTGAGTCTCCTTTTCTCCAGCCTAAACAGCCCCAGCTCCCTCAGTCATTCCTCAGAGTGTTTGTGTTCCCAGCCCCTCACCAGCCTTATTGCCTCCTCTGGACAAGCTCAAGAGTCTCCACATCCTTCCTAAGCTGAGGGGCCAGAGCTGGACACAGCACTCAATGTCCTTCCTAAAATGAGGGGCCAGAACTGGACACAGCACTCAATGTCCTTCCTAAAATGAGGGGCGAGAACTGGACACAACACTCGAGGTGTGCCCTCACCAGTGCCCAGTAGAGGGGAAGAAGGACCTCCCTGCTCCTGCTGGCCACACTATTCCTGATACAGGCCAGGATGCCATTGGCTCTCTTGGCCACCAGGACACTCTGCTGGCTCATGTTCATGGCTGTCACGAGTGCCCCCAGGTCCCTTTCTGCCTGGGCACTGTCCAGCCACTGTCCCCAGCCTCTAGCACTGCAGTGGGTTATTGTGGCCAAAATGCAGGACTCAGCACTTGGACTTCATCCTACTGCATGCTGTTCATCCATCCAACCATTCCATGTCTCTCTGCAGAGCCCTCCTACCTTCCAACAGATCTGCACATGCTCTCAGCTTAGTGTCATCTGCTAATTTACTAATGAAAGACTCAATACCCTCATCCATGTCATCAATAAAGTATTGAACAGAGCTGGCTCCAGCACAGACCCCTGAGGAACACCACTGGTGACTGTCCCCAGCCGGATGCAGCACTGTTCACCACCACTCTGGGCCATGCAGCCAGTTCCTAACCCAGCAAAGAGTGCTCATGTCCAAGCTTTGGGCTGCCAGCTTTTCCAGGAGTGTGCTGGGAGAGACAGTGTCAAAGGCCTTGCTGAAGTCCAAATAGAAAACATCCACAGCCTTCCCTGCATCCACCAGGTGGGTCAGCTGGTCATAAAAGGAGAGGTTGGTCAAACACGACCTACCCCTCCCAAACCCCTGCTGGCTGGATCTGATACCCTGGCCATCCTGTAAGTGCTGTGTGATGACACTCAATATAAATTGTTCCATTACCTTACTGAGGTCAGGCTAACTGGCCTATAATTACCAGGACCGTCCCTCACACCCTTTTTGTGAATGGGTGTCACACTGGCCACCTTCCAGTCATCTGGAACCTCGCCAGTGAGCCAGGACTGTTTGTAAGTGATGGAGAGCAGCTTCGCAAGCTCATCTGCCAGTTCCCTCATCACCCTGGGATGGATCCCATCTGGGCCCATAGATTTATTAACATCCAGGCATCTCAGCAGTTCTCTGACTGCCTCCTCCTGGATAACAGGGGGACCATTCTGCCCCCTGACACCATCTACCAACCCAGGAGGACAATTGTCCTGATTCTGAGGACAAGCCATCTTCCCACTAAAGGCCGAGGCAAAGAAGGTGTTAAGCACTTCCTCCTTCTAATTTGAAGTTTCTAAGTTCCCTCCCGTATCCAGTTGAGAACAAAGGTTGGTTTTACCCTTCCTTTTGCCATTGATACATTTGTAAAAACATTTTTATTATCCTTTACAAAAGTTGCCAAATTTAGTTTGAACTGAGCTTTGGTCTCCCTATATTTTTTTTCCTACATGCCTTAGCAACCCCCTTAAATACCTCCTCTGAAACCTGACCCTCCTTCCGAAGATGATACATCCTCTTTTTATTCCTAAGTTCCTTCAAAACCTCTTTTTCCATCCCTTTCACTTTCCCTAATACTCCTTAGTCTTTCAACTTCCCCCCTAAGCTCGGCCACCAGCGAAAGGAGATCATTCACCTGTTCACAGTGCAGGCAGGCTGCTTCTGCAACGCTCCCTGGTACCACTGAGGAGCTCAAACACATCCTTTTTGGAGGGCTATATTTGGCTACATACACTTACCAACTGCATTTTTCGATCATGTAAAAACCATTACTAACAGAAAAAACCCAAACCAACCAACCAACCAAACCACAGCAAACAACAAACTAAAAACCTCACCAGCAGGAGGAAACTGCAACCCTGCCTGCGCGAACTGCCGTCCAAACTGCTGTGCCACCACCTCACAGATATGCCACGCTCCCCAGAGCCCTCTTTTAGTCACCCCGCTGCTCACCCTAAAGGAGGTGCCCTTCCTAAAAGAGGAAAGCCCCACCCTAAACCTGCGTGGCTAGCAAGAATGAGGAACTCACCTCCTCAGTGCCCCACTGCTTGCAGAAATGGAGAGCTGTCCTGACATGAGGTGCAGACAATTAGGGAAGCAACCTGCAGCAATCTAAGGAACTTTAGAGTTCATTTTGATAGCAACAGGATCAGGATACCATTTCTGTAAATATTTGCCTTAACAGTCATTTCTTAAGGAAGCCAAATCATCACTCAGTGCAGGTGCCTAGATTTCAGCAGAAATGTCAGGAACAATATAAATTCTGTAAGTATTCTAGGAACAAGAACTCAAATGTATGACATTTACAGATACAGAATATAACATGCTAAGGAGAATGAAACCCTTAGTTTCCCTGGCTGTTACGAGTCATGATCAATGGTACCTGGTGCTATGAGGTATTAGGTAGAAATAGCATCACACAATATATGGGATATCACAACCAAAATTATAAAACTGCATTTACAGCTACCTGATTTGAGATGTAAAATAGGTTTGCCTTAAAAGTTCAAGGAAAAGAGCCTTCATTAAGATGTACATGGGACCAAGTGACTGGAAAGATTTTACAAGATTTTAACTGGAAATAATATTGATATTAGTAGGAATTCAACACACTAAAAAAACCCAAACACTAAGAAAACCAGGGAAAACTGACTTTTGTCAAAGCTAAAAATAAACTTTTCCAGAAAGGAATACTTTTAACAATATTTGGACAGAATTCAAACTAAGACCCACCTCTTATTAGAAATAATGTAATTTATAGCAGTCTTTAGGTTTCATAATTATTATTAACTCTGAGCGGAATTATTCACACAATTCCCAGTCTGAATGGTCTCTAAATACTCTGTGCTTGAAAAGACTTAAATTTTTGAAAAATTTTGTAACCAACTATTATAATGATCTTAATTTTGGCTTTATGAAACAGATATATCCAAGTACTATTTTACAAATCTTAGAAGATTTATGAACTGACACATTTCATTTGGTGTAGGAATTTCACACTTATACATAATTTTTATGAACTGCTACCTTACAGCATCAAAAGGTGCTTCCCACTCCTCCTCAGGAATTTCCTCTTTTAATTAGAATCTATAGACAGAAATGTATTAAAGATTTTTTTTAACTCATAAGCATGCACCAAACCAAATAAATATTGAATTTTGTAGTAGCTGTAGAAAATAAAGATTTGCCAAGCATTAAAAATCTTTACTATGATGTAATAGCATAATATTATTGAGACTTTGAATGCTACTGTAAAGGCTAAGCATAAGATAAATGCTTAATAAAAAATTATCCTGTAAAAAGTTATGGATTCATTTTAGACATAGTTTATACCTAACAACTTCCCAGTGTTCAGTGGAGTGGTGTTTAGCTACCCTGAAGGCTCTTTGCCTTAACATTAAGTAATTTAATTTATTATTCTTTTCTGCAAAGTTATTTAATTTTATTTAATGCTTATTTGTCATTACATGTGGACAAATGATTTGTCTAGTTATTCTATGAAACAGAGTCTTACAAAACCACAAATATATTAATTTTAAGCCATTACCACTTGAGTATCACTACTTCCCATAATCATCCCAAAGTTGGCAATTGCCTTGATATATGATGATCAGAGTAATGTCAAGACATATGGAATGATATTTTTTTCCCCTAAAGCTTATAATTCTCTTTGTCCTAAGTGCTTCTGATCCAATTTGTAAAGATAAAGTGTAAGTGTGGGAATGGAAAGGGTTGTAAAGGCTCACCAAGAAAAAGTAGGCAGAGCAGAGTTTCCAGGGAGTGGTTAGTCCATTACAAAGACAGAAGGGGTATTCCCAGGACACTTGACACAGGAATTACAGGTAAAGGAAGCTTTACAGGGAGAAAAAACTTGGTACAACTGCATGGCAATATAAGACATCAGAAAAAGAGGAGGTAAATGAAAGCAATTGTGTGAACTACTCAACAGCCTGACCTCCACAGTCCCTTCAGAGTGAGCTGCCCACTGGTGATGACAAGTGTAATCCCCTGTAACAGACAAAAACTCATCTGAGGCACTAATTTTGGCTGGAAACATTGTGTTTCACTCTGCTTTGTATCACCTTTGCCATTTAACAGATGTTGCCCATAGGGCAATTTGGGTTTGTCAAAGAGCTCTTCATTAAGTGATGAACACATCTCCTGCTGGCTCCTGGTTCAGAGCAGCAGGAACAGCCAGAAAAACCTCGATGAAATTTCTGACAGATTCCAATAAAATGTTCCACTCAGGACACTGTTAATTCCAAGAACCAGGTAAATTTCACTCTTCCTATCCACTGGCTTGGAAGTTTAAGAAAATTCAAAAGATGCAGGGAAAATAGTTCATTAGCATAGACTTTCTACAGGCTGCAAATTCACAGCCATCCTGACCCTGTGGTCCTTTCTCTTTCCACAGCACCACCAGCTAGGACAAATTTCCCTCCTGCTCAGATGTATTGCTCTGTGTGCCAACACAGAAAGATAGGGCTGAGACAGTGCAACATTCCTTCCCCACAGCATACTCTCTCTCTATTATTGATCCCTTTTTCCTTGAAAGTACTGCAAAATGTGGTGGAAATTGTATTAGAATTCTCCACACTTTGGTACGTATTTTTCATATCACTCCTGCTACATTGAAAACACTAAAATTAAACAGAATTCCATAACAAAATATACACAATCAATGTCCAAAAAGAAATTTAGTCTTATCTTTGTATAAAAATTCAGCTTTTAAGCAACTAACCAACTAGCTTGCTAACCAGAGATATTTTGCCTCTGCTACTTTTCCACAAGCCATATGTACATTTATAAAGAATTTGATACTGAAATAAGCGTTATTCCTCATGAGAATGAAAGATTACTTTGAATCAGTTGTCCTGACTAGATGGGGTTTAGAAACCATGCTCAGGTACCTCATAGCTGCTCCTCAATGCAAGATCAAATAACATCAGGTTTCACCGGAGAAATTAGTTCAGTATTTTCAATGCTTGTGTTCTTAACTTGTCAATAGAGTGTAGGATAGTTGTAGTTTTGATGAAAAGCTGTGTAAGTCTTGGATGCACAAACATCTCTTTCTTCCACAAGTATTTTTAAGCATGAGCTCTGTCTGGCCTTAGGAAGTAATAATCATACAAAGAGTTATTGATTTCTGTTTTAGAAAATTTTCAACTTTAATTCAATTACAGTGGGATTTACTACTAGGATGGCTTTTTATTTCTTTCTTTGGTATTCCTTCAATTGACAGTGCTCAGGCAGCATCCTGAAATGCTCAGGCAGCATCCTCACCATAAGAATTATTTCAAACAATTCCTCCCTCTGGAATATTCCTCTAGTGAAAGATGATTCACCAAATATTATCTCACCAGAATATAGTACAATATTTAAAAATTCAGCTGCTTTCTTCAGCTTCAGCTATTTTCTATCACACAGGTAGGTGGATATTTCTGGAGCCCTCTTCACACTAGCTGGCAAAATGTCTCAATATTCAGCATCATACATCTAAAAATGTAACCATCTAGTCAGTTAAATTTCTACTGTTATGATGTTTCATTAATGCTGGGCAGTGCTTGCACAGGAATGCCTTTCCTGCTTCCTGCAATACAGAGAAATTTAATGCCAATGAAAAATGCCATAAAAAAATAAAACCTAAGTAACTTACAGTATCTGATATAAAATGGCACTAAAAATTAGAGACTGAGAAACAAAGCAGACAAACAACAGCAACAACAAACCCACAGAAAATAAACAGGAGGGGCTTACTACCATGAACATGGAAAATTGCTACAGCCAGCAATTAGTTTTGCAGCATGTTGAATAGGATGTGGGGCCACACAGCTTTAAGGATGCCCATGAGAATGGTTATGGTACTGCATGGAGAGATGTATCCCAAGAGAGGGTTTTTTCAGCTCCAATGAGCTCCATGAGGGGTGTCAGTGACAGGCAGACTTCACAGACTCTGCTCCTGGCATGCACAACATGACTTGCTATCTCACAATCATGTTTTTACAAAAATAATCACATTTTTGGCCTGTAGGCCACAAATTTGAGAAAGCTTCAGAAAAAACAAAATTCAGCTTCTTGTTTGAGACCTATATATAGAGAAATGTCTGTATAGCAAAGAACCAATTACTAATTTTGTTAATAATTATTTCAATTCTAATATATATTTCTTATAATAATATACAGCCTTTTCAAATACAAACTAAGACAATGGTAAATAAACCCCTCAAACTATTGATTTTCACTCCCTATTATCACTTTTCTTAGTTAAACACAATCAGATCATCAAAACTATTCAGAAGAGGAAATAAATATTAGCTAAAGAGAAAAAAAGTTGAGTTTTAAACCACAGTGATTCCTAAATCATCCTAAGCAATTTCAGAGCCCTACTATGCCACAGTGCACACTCCTTGAAGAATGGTAGAAACAATTGGAGTAGATGTTTTTATTGTGACAGGGATTTAACATGCAATTGTACTCAACTTACCTTTTAAGAAGGTTATTTAATTTATGATTTGGATGTGAAAAACAGTTTGTAGTGTTGTCATTAACATAATTAATAATGTCCAGCTCTCCAGGAAGTGGAAATCTGTCATGAGGGAGTTCTGTACACATTAAGTTTGTCGTTCTTTTGATGTCAGAGTAACCTCTGGAGATATTCCAGGTCTCTAATAATAGTAATGCCATTGTAAAATCTTGGTTACTAAGAAATAGCAGAACACAGAATATATGAAGCATGTGGAGTCTGTATTCATCTTTTGTTATCATAAATTATTGGTGGTGAAGTGTGATGCTTAGCCTAGCAACAACATTTTCAAATCCATCTGAATCAAAACATTTTTAGAGAGTTAGAGAAATAAACCTTTCTTTTTCTGCTAGATGAATTTAGGAGTCTTAGAGTTGTAGTAAATGTTGCATCTTATCCTGGACTGACAGAACAACTTACAGTTACTGAGCATTTTAAAATCTATTATGAGCTAGATTTTTTTCATGCTTAATTTTGAGGTGGAAAAATCATGGAAAAGTATGTCAGTGAAAGACAGAAATATCTTTGTACTAACGTCAATGGTGTACATTAAAAGGACTGATTTTAAAGTACTTTTTAGCTTGACAATAATCTATAGATCTATTTACAGCAATAATATTATATTTAGTCAAAATGGAGCAAAAAGAAAAGCCAATGTTCCATTTATACCAAGAGAAAATAATCCTGCAGAGCCACAGTAATTTTTATATTCTGACTTAAAAAAAAAAAAAAAAAAGAAAGAAGCATTTAAATTTCCCAGTTACTCTGTAGCAAAAGGGAAAAAAACAACATGTACCTCACAAATTGCTACTACACATTTTACCTCAAAAGAGTAACTTTCCTTCCAAGTCTTCTGGGTCTGATGGAGAAATTGGTCAGAGCAACATATTGGTCAAAGTGGTAAAAGTAGTAAAAATTCAGGACTTCCATTAAATGGGAAGGCTCAGCAATGATCACACAAAAATAATTACTTGGAGAGAGTGAACTTTGTGAAATTTTAAGGAACCAAGCACAGCAGAAGGGGACATTTAGAGGATGAACCCTGTCCCCATCATTGCTGTTTTAGCTTTGCAGTATCCATCCCATCCTTTCTTGCTACACAGATCACATTCTTGATTTTGGCAGCCCATCAAATGCAACTCCTCTAATAAAGAGTACACAACTAGGCATTGATGATCAAGCACCAAAATGAAACTAACAGTGAAGCAGAATGGAAATCAGAAAAATCTCAAAATCAGTAGTTCTTGGCTCATCTGATCCAAATCAGCATAAAAATGTTACTGCTCATCAAGAAGAGAAAACTGATACTGAAGTCACGTCATAATTCTGCATCCTTTTTTATTATTTTACTGCAAATTAGCCTGAAAAATCAGCCTTTGTCCATCACTTGTGTACTGTTTTGGTAGCAAAATGGAGATCCTGATGTGGAGCATGACAGTAACCTCTGCTCCAGTTCCCACTCTTGTTGAGACACTGGATGCAATTCTACCTTAATCTTTTAGTCATAATTTCCCCATTCAGGACTCCAGTGCAATAAGGATATCCCCTGATCTTGTCCATCTGGACCCCCGCAGCAAGAGAAGGAGAAACTTTGATCAGGGACAGGGTAGAATTGTTCCTGATGATGGTGGCTCCTATTTCTGCCTGCTTGTACTGTCACACCTCTAAGCTGAGCACCGCCATCCAGGGTCCATGAACTTGCTGGATACATTCAATGACCAGAGGATCTTCTGGGTGTACCCTCCATGGTTCTGCCTTTTGCCTCCCTGTTTTCATTTTTTACTATTACTTCTCTTTCTTTTTCTCTCTTGTTGTCTTCCACATCATCTCCTTTCCCTTGTCTCATTATAATCAATTTGTCTACACAGGAGGTGGAGTGGGAGAGGAACAGATGGCTGTCCCAGTGCAGGAGATCAGTGCAAGCAGCAGCCAGCAGCAGTGGGAGGAAGAACCATGAGCTATCAGTGGTGCCCAGAGCTGGCCCTACCTCCTTACTCACCCCACTCCTCTCGTGGAAAGAGGAGAGGAAGGCCATGGTACATTTTCAGAGGCTGTACCACACCATGACAATGCACTGCAATGGGTTTGCCTTGCAGGTGATACATGCTGCACTTCTGGCAGCACTTCTCATCTCTGGGTAGGAAATCCTTGCCCCTTGTGCAGGCAAACCCTGCCTCCCTCCTTGTTCTGGCTCCAGCACTCTCACTTCCAGTGCAACTGCTGCACACACGTACACCTGAGTTCTGGGGAAAATATCTAAACAGAAAAGGACTAATGTTGTAAAATCTTACAATGAGATGGATGGGTTTATAACAGTTCAACTTAACCTGCTGGAGGTATTTCATCATATTGATATTTTGTGATTTTATTTTTGTGGACAGGAAAATTTCCTGAATAAAAGCTGCAGTTCGTCTCTTGACACATACAAGTAGGGAAACGAAAAAGTATTTTAAATAGCTGCAAGAAACTCTTCTCATCTTACTCAAAGTAAATGGTTAGAAAGCCACTTACCCCCAGTTGCCACAGTAATTTCACGTAGAAAATGTCCATAAAATGGAAAATCAAAGGACAGATTCACTCTCTGGAAGAAATAACAGCAGAAAATAATATCAATATTGAGCAGAACATTAAGAGAAAAAAAGATGAACAGTCATCTACTTCAAATATCTCTTTCATTGCTTTTTATTTTTCACTGGAGCCTTGTTATTCTCAATTTGGAATTGCCAGTAGCTAACTGGAAAGAATCCTGAGGAGCACTTAAACACTTAAAGCAGTGGATCTTTATAACAGAAAACTTCAGAGGAGAAAATACATGAACATATATTGTAACTCAATCGCAAAATAAAATTAATAAAAGATTTGTAGAGTTTCTCCTTAAAAAACTGTTGCTTTAACCTTTTTCTTGAAAGGACCCATGAATATCTAAAGCCTTAGCAATACCTATGTTTTACAGGATGCCTGCTACTTTGGCTTTCTGCTGCTCTGCCACAGCAGCCTGCAGTCCCAAGTGCTGTCGCTGACATCCTGCTGCTGCCTGGGTGCTTGTCTGATGAAGGCTGGTCACTGGAAGTAATTCTTCCATTGAACCCATATGACACCATTTCCTAAACCTCTCTATACTGTCAGCTAGGAGATGGAATGATGAGTAAAGAAGCAACAGAAGCAATAACAAACTCTATTTAAGCTACTTATTATAAACAAACAAACAAATAATTTTTATAAATTAAAAAAAAATATAAATAATAATAATTTAAAAATTTACCCTCCCCCTTTTATTCCCCCCCCCCCTCAATCTAACTACAGGCGACTATATTCTATCAGCTGAATTCATAGCAGAGAATTGTAATTTGGGGAATTAATTTCTCTTCAACTAAGCTCACAATAAAGCAACATTCAAATTCAAACTAATTTTGCCTCTCTGACTATGGCTTTATCTGTTCCCATTCCTTTCCCAAAGTTCAATGATGATTGTGGCCACTCATACTTATCACCTTGTGTGCTATCTGGTTAAACTCTGAATAAATTAGTGGTCATGGCAGAAAGGAGAGCTGAAATCTCAGCAAGGTCTTTTCACTGTATAAATATAATATCCCACGAAAAACCCATCTCTTCCAAAATGGTCAAAATACTAAATATGAACATACAGTCTATTATTCCTTCTTTTGGAGGATTTACTACAGTAAGTGTGAAGATGGGTTGTTGGTGACTGTCCTTGAACAATAACCTTTGATGACTCCACTTAAGAAAGGGCAAAAGACCACACATTTTAAAAAAGGAGGGGGAGGAAGGAAGAAGAAAAGTACTCCTTTGTCTTTATTTTCCCTACCATTATTTCTGTCCCGTGTTTATTATTTTCAGATCCTTCTCTCAGGAAGAATTATATTTACATCAACCAGAAATGTAAAAAGAATTATTATGCATGAAATTAGCAGTTGAAGCCTTACAGTAACTTTAAATTAGATTTGCTTTCCATTTAAGTGTAAGACAGAATTATGACAGGATTTATTAGCACATTTTTTGTTTGTTTTTAATTAGAATGCAAAATCCATGCAATGTGTTAATTGGACTGAGTAGGTTCTAATGACCTTTTCTGTATATACATAAATATGGATGTACAACTGAACATTTCTAATCAAAAATGGCATATGCAAAAAACAGCACATGAATTCACTCATACAAATGTTCTTTTACCATGTTCTACAGCTTTCACTGCTGACGTGCATGCTACATCTATGAATGCACTCCAATTAAATTGCTCCACTAAACATAATTTGAAGGACTCTTAAAACTACCAATTTTCTGACCAAACTTTCCTTTATATTCCATCCTCCATTTTACCTATTCATTTTAACTTTCTGAATCATAGTAACCATTGAAGTACTTCAAATGAAAGCTGTGCCCCCTTATCTGTCTTCTAAATTATTATAATATAAACATTAGTATAAAGATGTTTGCAACAGTTTTTGATCCCATTCCCACTTAAGCCAGACATAAATCTCCCATTGACTTAAGTCAAAACATTATACCTTAAATTCTGATGATATAAAAATGTTTGACATAGTCAATTTTTTAGCATAATACTGTAAAAACCAACATGATTTAGGTAATATTTTGAAATACAGTATTCTAACAGTCACTAAAATTTTGGTTTTATTTTGATCCTAGAAAGCATATTTTTTTAACGAATGAATAACAGAATTTTCAATTCACTGAAATAAAAATGTTTTCTTCATTCATAAATGGTAGAATGGACTGGAAGAAAAGGGATTTGAGTTCTCAAGTATGATGTATCCTATATTCTAGTTCATGTTTGAGTAATTAACTCTTAGTATCTAATCTAAAGACACTGAATATCAAAGCCACCTCTAAATTTTTATTATATGGTTAAGAAGATGGTGGCAATATATTGAAAAAACATCCTTACTACTAGTGTTATAAATCCTGTAGAGTTGGACATTTTAATTGTTCCATTAATATATGCTTGCTACTTTCCACAAACAATTACTATGCTGTTTAAAAAGTCAGACCATCTCATGGATCCTCTCCAGGATTCTTTCCAGTCTTTATGACTTTTCTTGTAGAAGCAAAACAAACTGACAGCTTCTGGGAACTCTCAGGATTATTTACTTCCAAATGAAAGAAAGCACACAAATTGAGTGTAAAATTGTTAGCATTCAAAGAATCTCAGACACTGTAAATTAATTCCTTAATATTTAGCATATAATAATTTATCTCCTGGATCTATTGTCAAATTGGAGAATAACGTTTAGAAAACATCATGTAAATCATTGAGTCACAGAAAGATGTGCAAAATGGCCTTTTAAAAAGACTAATGCCAAAGTTTGTGGGAGAGAAGGTAAGAGATTGCTGCTGAGGTATGTATGATCTCAAAATATATGACTCTGCAGTTGTACAGTTATAAATATCACATCTCTCTGTTAAACACCTTTGTTGTGTAGTATATATGGATGTTGTTTACTTGGACACACACATACCACAAACAATTATAGATGCATAAATAAAGAATAAAATCTTACAGGATGACTCCGACACTTTTTCATTCTTTGGGGGGACATAAAACAGATCTGGAAAAGGGGTCTCTCAAATTCTACGTAGTGACATGGCTGCAGCTACTCAAGTTCATAGTCCAAGATATTTGGGTAAGCATGCAAAGAAATGGATATCAGTGTGCTAAAGAGGGACCAGAGCCTTCTCTGTGGGAGCTGGCACAAAGGCAGAGGGGGCCTGACATTCCGAAGAAAGGTCTTAAACCACTTGCTTTGTGGAGAAACAATTGAATCCCTGAAGGTTCCATTTGCCATGCTAAATGGTCCTCTACACTGATCCCACACCAGACCAAAAATATTGCCTTGTTCCAGCCTCTAGTTTAAGAACTTCAACGAAACACCCCCCTTGGGATGGATATTTTAGCTGCATAATCTCAGGGATCCAATCAGAAACAAAAGTGTTTACAACAAAGATATGGAAGGCTGTCATTTTTACTAATCATTAAACATGGGTTAAAATTTTTAATTTATTTATTCTTTTCTTTTGGCCTATTTCCATTCTTTCCCTCAACAGAGAGCACGAGGATCCACTTGAAGTAGACAAGACAGACAACAGAGGTCCTCAGTTTTACATACCCCTGAAGTTCTTTTTTTTCCTCATTAGAATCAAATTGTCTTAAGAAAATAGCTGATATGCTGTTTTATTAAGTCTACCCCAAAGATATATAACTGCCTGAACCCTCTGCATTTGCATTATCCCTGACTGCCTCCAGTCTTTCAACTATGAAGCATATATATTTTTGAATTGGACTCTCTGTCAGTTACATGTGCTGGATTTATCACCTCACTCTGCTTTCTATATTCTGACTTAAATACCACAGTATTTCATTCCGCTGCCTCTTGCATTCCTCTGAGCAATCACCTGGCTTGTGCCAGGGAGAAAACAGATTTACAGAGGACAAACGAATTAAACTTGGGATTTCTCTCAGCTTAAAACTGTTAAACACACCTGCATCTTTAAAAACTGTACAACCTATAAGTAAGGCATTCATTAGATTTTGTTTTAAACCAGCAAAACCCAAAGACTTTTTTGGAGCTAAGTTGCTGAATGCATGAAATGAGAGTCTATTCTCTGAACTGTAATTTTCTGTATTTAATTTATGCTAATATTGGCTTTTCTACGTATGCGGCTTCTAGCCACAGGTGAGAACAGAGAGTACAGTCTCTAAATCATACAGTATTTGATTCCATTTCTAAGATGTAGGCCCATTATTTCCATACCCACTTTACCAGCAGCATGACTACAGTAAGTTAAATATGATGGTTATTCACATTCCAACTTATTTATTTGCTGATAACCTAAAATCGTGATCACATAATTTCTGTTATTATATGACATTCGTTTTATCAGTTGTCTCAAAAGGAAATATAAGCGTGACATCTCATATAAAATAGAAGTGTAAACACACCACATACATTCCATGAGAGACTTAAAACTTCATCAACTTCATCCTAAACCCAGCTCTTTTACTATTATTAAACTCCACAGTAAAATTCCTTCTGATTTCAGCAACACAAGTAGTATAACATTTGATAGTTTGTGATTCTTAGGAACAGTGGAAATTTTTAAATCTATTTGTAAAGGCATCTCTGAAGGACTGTTACAGAAGGTTCAAAAAATTCAAAGAATCATTTGATAACAGTAAAGACTTCCACAGCTTAACTAGAATTCAAAGATATAGCTCTGTGAACAATAGTCATGGTACTTAGTAACATTGCTGTGGGGGTCACTGGGGAAAAATATCTGTGTTAGTCAAAAAAAGGAATGATAAAATAACTTACAGCTGCTTGACGATGGGTATTGGAAAGGATCCCATGAATCTTTACTTTGTCCTTCTCCATTTGGTCTATATTGACCCACAAATCTCGGCTGGTAGAATCATATGGGCCATATGTCCTTGATGTATAATAATTATGATCTGTATCCTCCTGAGAAAGGGAAAAAAACACAGAAAAAAACAGAGTATAATGAAAGATGCACCTTAGTTTTATATAAAACTCACCCTTGAGTTGTATTGCTCCTCCAAGAAACTCAGCAATGAAGGAAAAAGAGTAAAAATTGTAAATATATTGCAGAGACAGCTCTGCTCCTAACCACTAGCAGTTGTCAAGGCAGTTACTTCATGCAATCATCTTATATTATGATTATAATGTTCACTATCCCAAATACCTATCATACAGGTTATGTAATAACCACATCAGTGAAATCTATGGTGAAATGTTTGTTGTCTTTTGAGGCAAGATGGACAGTTCCAGTAACAGTGGCCACACTCTAATGAAGCCATGAGAACTATTCACAGGTAACAGCTTAAAAAATTTGCAGTTTTTAACATTTCTGAACATAATCCTATTGAAGAACATCCAAAACATTCCTAATAGCTGTAGGCTTACAATGCTCTTTTAAATCTCCAAAAGCTTGGTTTACTGTAGATTTGCCCCTTCAAGACAGACAAATATAAACATTTGTGGAAGAAATCTTTCTAATTCTTGTGGTTTTAAAAAATACAGTCGTTGCTGTTGTGCTCCCATCACAGCAAATTTTTGTTAAGGTCAATTATTGTGAAGGTCTCTACCTTCTTGTCTGACAGAAAAAAAAAAAAAAAAAGAAAAAAAATGTGTGTGGTCTGAGGCAAGAAATGAAACTCCTCTCAGATTCCCAGTCTTCCTTTACTCAGACCAAGCTGTTGCAACCACAAAATATTTAAATCAACAGCATTGCCAGCTTTCTGCTGAATAGCTACAAGTAATACTATAAAAGTACATGGTAATATTTTTTAGTTCCATCCTTGCTTCCTCCCCTCCTAAGACAAAGTAAAAAACCCCCAAAGCCTCAATGACAGAGTTTGAAAATTAAAAAAAACTCACAAAATAAACAGTACCATAGAACATTGAAGAGGAGGACCTAGAATTTGGAATTACCCTGGTGATGGAGACATTCCCCTCCTGCTGCAGCTCATGTACCCAGCCAGCCCCATGGGAGTACCCCCAAATGAGGCCGTGCTGCCATGCAGAGCCAACACCCCCTCCCCACATCCCAGGTCATACACAGCCTGTGCCGGCTGACACGATCCTCAGTGGAGACAGCCATGGCAAGGACTGAGAGTCTAATGACAACATTCATGTCCTAGATAAAACATATTGACATAAATTGTGTTTCAGCTGGATTTGACCCTACATTGACATCATTACTGATGCATCTTACTTTAGTTGTTACAGATATAATCAGGTTATTTTCTCCTTGACAATTTCTGTGTCTTCTGCTGTACTTTGCATGCCAGGATGTATTTTATATGTCCAGTAAATCTCAGTAACAATTCTGAGGTAGCTTCTAACAGCTTCACCAGCTCTAGGTTAGTCACCCAAGTAAACATAATTAAAGCTATACTGTCAGGAAGATGACAAAAGCCAGCCACCTTACCAAATTCTTTCCTCCTTTATTGGCCAACAGAAACAGTTATTGCTATAATATATACAATAGGGTACTGTAAATGAAAAGGCTTTGAAAACAAATACATATATTCCCAGTCCAATTTATCATTCTGAAAAAATGCCCTTAGTAAATAATGGTCACAATTAAGGGATACAAAATCTCAAGGAACAAGCTCCAGGGACAAATAACAAATAATTACCAAAACAGTTTGTTTCAGATAGTCATGCAATATTTAAACTACAGCAAAAACTGTGCAAAGTCTTTTTGCATTTCAATTTTTTTTAGCTAAAAAAAGCTACTCCAGTTAACTTCTAGTACGTAAGCCCTTACCTCCACAACTAGAAGGCTCTAGCACTGAGCCTGTAGCTCTATAAGAATGCTTTAAATGGTATCTTGACCTATGCCTAAAGCAGATTCATCATACAGATTGTAAATCAAAAAAATTATAGCCTTCAGTGCATGATTTTGGTACCTTGTGAGGAATTACTTATGTCTACCAAATTTTATGTATAAAGAGTCTCATTTAGTGTTTTAATTCAAGTTAAATAAACTTAGACTATTTATTTATTCTAGAAGAAAACAAATTCACTTGAATGATAGAAGGAAGACAGAATTCCTCTTCATAGCCTTCATGCAGATGTATTTTATGAATATACTATTAATTATCTCTCTCTCACATCCTAGTTTTTCTTAATCTCATCTGTAAATTTACAATCTGAAACAAAAAGGCACATGCAGCTAATTGCTAGAGTTGATGTGAGCAGCTTGGGAGCTCCCAGTTAGGTTAGGATCCAAGCTTCTGTTCCAAGTTAATGCTTTCATAGTCCCTAATTTGCATTACCATGGAAATGAAATTCTTGAAGTCCTTAATAAATATGATTTTATTGGTATCAGATACCTAAGAGTTTTCATTCTGTCAGACCTATTTATATTCTTTGGCTGATTGTACCTGCTTCATAATACATTCCATTCCCTACAGGTAAGTACTACATAAGAAGATGGAAAAATGTTTAAGAAATTTTACTGAATTTGCATGTAAACTACTCAATGAAGATAATAATAATAATAATAATAATAATTTTAATAGTTATATGAGAAATTTAGAGTTCTGCTGATATTAATGATATTAAAATACATTTGTGAAGAGAAATAAACTTTTCAGAATCTATTAGTGACAGACACATTACCGAAAGGAAGGACATGCAGAGAAAGCAGAGAACATACCATTTACTGCTTCAAGGAAGATTTTTTTTTTCTTTATTTTTCAGGTATTTGAGGGATATGAGCATTATTTCCCGCTGGATCTCTAGATGTGCAATACTGTCCAAATTTAGTTTGTATATGAAGTACATCGCACCTTTCTTCTATGGAACAGTACAACATTAAAGCAAATGATTTTTCCAGATATTCTTTGCACCAGCTATAAGGATTACTATTGGCAACCTTTGTGAGTATAAAGGGAATATTTATTAGACAATCCCACTTTTCTTTTGGGGAAATAAGTTATTTTTAACCTCAGGCAATACTAGATGTTGAGTTGCCATCTTATTGTTGATTGTAGAGATTAATTTCTTAGCTTTCACAAGGGATATTGTTTGATGACACTTTGAATATATTCCCATACTTCTCCAAATATAACTGAATTTTTCAGGAAAGAGGAATACATGCACTACATGTAAAAGCACAGCACAACTGAAAATGAAGCCTTTAAATACTTGGTGTTCAGTATTTTTCAAATTCAAAGACTTAACTTCCATTTGCTATATTACATATATAGATAAGCCCAAATACAGTCCAAACATCACATACTCATTTCATCAGTAACTGCTATCATTCAATAGATTAAGGCTTCCAATGTGTGATGTGATCTTTCACAGTCAAGATAACATAAAGTAACTATATGTGATATTTAAAAGTAACAACTACATTATGTCTCTGATGTTAGTTTAAATTATTAAGTGGAATTCTGGCAAAGATATACATGAAAATAGTACCAAAACAAAGATGAAACAAAAAAGTTCCCTCTCAATGAAGACACCACAATTCTATGATGGTACAATCAGAGAGGTAAACACGGGACTTTTTAGATTTAATTCTTTGCCTGTTACTTTTTTTTTTTTTTTTTAACAGAAACTGAAAAGTAATATAAATCACTAGGAGACAGAGGATATTATCAAACAAGATTTAGGAGTAAGAGTTGCTGTTGAATCCAACTGCATGAATATTTTGTTTTTAAATACTGGATTCAATTCAGTGCAAACCACAGACATTACTGAACAGGAAGTTCTGCCATCTCTCAAGCTCTCTGTGTAGGGCTGTAATTGAAGAAAACTAATAACTTCAACCAAAGAAAAAGCAGATGGCACACCCAGGAATGAGCTCTGCTGTTGCACAATAGTATGTTGTAGAAAAAGTCTTGCTTTCTCTGGGAAGGAAGGAAAAGGGAAAGGGAAAAGGAAAAAGGAAAAAAGGAAAAGGACCCACAAGGCAAATTATTATGGATCAGCCAACCAGATGGCCATGACATTTCAGCAGATTGTTTTGGGTGCCTTCTCCAAGTACTGGAATATTGTTTGTGACATTATCAATGAAAAATCAATTAATCGACTGATCAATCAATTGTCCCATCCAAGGATGCTCATCTTCAGATCTTCCTTATCAAATGCCATGAGTTATTGCCAGATGCAATAGAAGACAGCAAGGCTGCATTTAATTTGATAACTGTTATCCCTTTAAATATGCTACTTATTCATATTGGGTTTCCAGCTTCAACTGGAAGAGATGAGAACATAATGTAAAAACTCTGAAACCCTCAAGGATACGGTGGGTAGACTTTATAGATGCTTAATTTTATCATTGTGAATGGAAGGACTGGGATCTGACTTTTAACAAATACATTGACAAATTGCTCAAATATTGCCAAACTCACAGATAATGTCTATTTTTAAATTAACTGAAATTTCTGCTAGAAAATGTATCACCAATTACTACTTTCCAAAAGTCTTTACTTCTGAATACAAACATTTCTAGATTAATAGCCTATGAAATTAGCCAGAGAATACTGTTTTCTAAAAGGTGCATTTGTAGACTAAAACGAAAACACTGAAAGTAGAAAACATGCAATTATATATTTTAAAACAGACTATTTTTCAGAAAAAAAGCAAAGATAACAATACTTCTTTGAGTATTTGGAGAAAGGAAATAAGGTAGCAATTAAAATTATTTCCCTAAGGAATAAAGATGTTCTGGTAATCCACTTTAGAGAACCAAAACACCCTTTCTATTTAAATGAGACAACAACACACCCCTGCACACATACAGCCAAAACAGCTTTCTCAAAGCTATTTGTACTTTTACCCAATCACAAGTAATGCTGGCTACTCTCTTAAGGTATCTCTGCCTACCATGTCAGTAAAATACAGCCAAAAGTGACTTCTGAATTGTTTCAGACTTTTGCTAGAAAATTGCTTTTAGATTTCTGATCTAATATTTTAGGTTATTAATCCCCACCAGATAGAAACAGCCTGAGGGGGAGAACAGAGGTGACAGCTTGGATAGGACTTGAGCTAGCTCTGCATTGCAGGTGATGGAAAGTTTCTTCTTAATAGCACGTTTTTGGGCCCTGAGAGGGGGCAAGAGAGATGCACAGTCACACTCTGCATTACCTGGGCAAGAGAAGCATGTGTGTATGGTGTTGCAACTGATTTTCCTCATTTATTCACACTTTCTTTAGACAGACACTGACTGAGACAGGGGCAGGTGGCAAGGACACATGGAGAACATCCCTAGTATACCCATTAGCACAGGAGATGAGACAGTACAAGAAATGATCCCCTATCCTGAGATGGGTCCTAGTGGGAAGATTAGGGCCAGGGAAAATGGGGATAGAGGCACTTTGTATGCTGCTGCCATATAACTCATTTTAACAGAATACTGTAGTTACAATCAATGCTATGATTTACAGGTTTATAGGATCTGATAATTGAAGAACGTCAAGGAATACTTAACTTGAACTGGCCTCTCAAAATGTGAAAGCTCCAATTTCGGTAGGTAAGGTACACGTGGATTACAACATCAAAGCCTTACAGAGGATATATATAGGGGCTGCTGCTTAGGAAGCTTGATTGTTCTGAGATGCTCAGAATTACCAATTTCATAAGCACTTTGCATCAAGGATAAACTCTGTGCTGTTCAATTTCTTAACAAAAGTCTTTGTTCTGTCTGCTGAGGAAACATGCAATTTAGAGAAGTGCATTTACAGTGACTAGCTGCTTTCATAGTGACAAAGCTCCAATATGGTTTTTTTGGTTTTTTTTTTTTTTTTTGTTGGTTTTAATTTGTTTTAAATGTCTGATATGGGGAAAACTAAGGGAATATACATATATATATAGCAATATGGGCATAGCAAACATACTCGACATCAACCCTCAGCAGAACCTGAAGATAGCTTGTGGATATCACTGTTGATGACATGAAGCCTAGCAATCCCCATTTTGAACAGCTAATATAATGACTAATGAATCAGAGGAACCCAATCTAACTGAAGAGATTCTGTGTCTGAGTGCTTTGGTATTAAGAATGTCATAAATATTCTCCAAGAGGCTACATGAGCACTCTGCAAAGTCCTGAAAGCCTATTGTGTGTAGTCCTCACACTCAGGTTTTCACTAGGGTCAGTATGGAAGTCACCTTGCCCAGAATTTCACAGATTTACATCCAGAGGTTTTTATGGTAAACATTAAATGCTGTCATCAGCTGGGATGAAACAAAGGATTTAGCTCACATTTCTCTCCTCCATGCAGACACAAGGCTTTACATAGCTCCGTAAAACCTTAAGCTCCCAGGTTTTAAACTGCACTTTTCTGAGCTCTTGACAGCACCTATAATGGAGAGTCACACATGCTGACAGACATTCTGCAAGAGAAGGATGCCATAAAACTGTTATTAATCCAGAAAGCCATTTAGTCTTTCCGGCTTTGTGAAAAGTCAATGTGGAGTCACTGCCTTTTCCATGATATTCAGCTGCTTTTGAAAGGAAGCTTCCCTCTTGGGGACTGCTATAAAACTGTCAGTCTATTTAGGGGTCATTACAGCAGGCTTATAAAGCCCTTTGGACTGTCTTGTCATATGAGACAAGCTTCAAAAGAGCAAAAATCTCTGTAATGCCTTACTTAAGAAAGGAAAAAAGCCAAATCACCAGTCACTCAAAACCCAATTAAAGGGAAATATTTATTATGCAGTTTTGTTCCTGATTTGCTGGTACAGAAGTCTGAGAAATGACATTCTAAAAATGTGTCCTTATTAACTGAGCCATAGCATCCTCTCCACTAAAAGAAAATAAAAAGAACCATTTCAATACAATACCCAAAAAAATGTCTAGCAGAAATTTTATTTTGGTGTAATTATGACACAGGTTTTAGAGTTTATATTCTCATTTTTATGTATGTATATATGACTGAGGAGTTAATGAAACTGAAGCTTCAAAAATGACTTTTTGTAAACTTAAAAACCTATCTGCCTGGTCTAGACTGCAGAGCATTAGTGGTTATGAACCACATCTGTTATCAGCTCTATTCTTGGGGGCTTTTAACTCCGGATAATACCATAAATAACTATATTTCTGTCAAATTAGTTTTTAAAGATTTAGTATTTTAGTCTTTTAAAGATTCACTTCTTGTGTGGAAGATAACAAAATACAC
This sequence comes from Aegithalos caudatus, assembly GCA_013389925.1. Taxonomy (NCBI): domain Eukaryota; kingdom Metazoa; phylum Chordata; class Aves; order Passeriformes; family Aegithalidae; genus Aegithalos; species Aegithalos caudatus. The sequence continues at coordinate 47,490 of WEIU01006435.1, read as the reverse complement.
AAGACAGTGTGTTTTTGAGCATATGTACTTTGACCTACTTATAGCCACACTTGGGCAATTTGTTCCTCCCCCTAAATATATAAGTTCAGTTTAATATTACACACCCTCTTCTTTTTTTCCATCCAGGTATTAGAGCAACTTCAAACTCTCTGTAGCCCATGTATTACTCCACTATATATTCAAATGCCAGGAGATGTAAGTCATCCTTATTTTCTGTTCTTTGGAACTTCTCTATTGGAAGAAATGTAAGGAAAACAGCAACCAAGACCCAACCAAGAGCCCTGAGGCTTCACATGAGGAGGGAAGTGGCAAATATAAATTGGTATGGAAAATGTTAGAGATCTGAAGTATCAAGTTGATATTAGAAAGTATATAGTTGCTAGTTGATCAGGGCTTTCCATAGGACAGTTCAGGAAGCTGCCTCCATGCTCACTGGTGTGAGATGAAGTTCCTGAGCTTTTGATATTGTGTTTCAGGAATCCATCAGGCTTTGGAGCCAAAGTTTTAGGGCAATCAGTTGTAGGAGTACGTGTGATCAATACAAAGTTGATACAGGCAGGAGCATGGGTTAGTTAATGCAGTAGCATTTTACCTGTAGGGATAAAGCTTATTCTGAAGCTTTTAAAGGTGTCTCACATACACCACCCTCAGCCCCAGCCTTTGCCAAAGTCATGCTGTTCAGTCCACCTGTGTGCTGGTGAGCACAAAGCCAGACCATGCCCATCAGAGAACCTGGGCATCACAGGACAAACTGCATCACCATGGCTTCCCTGGGGAGCACTGGTTTTAAACAGATTGCAAACAAACTGGTTATTTATTTAGCCACAGCATTTTATACTTTAGCTCTCTCGTACAACACACATGAAGCTTTAGCTACTAAAACATGGGACTGGCTGAAATCTGCAATCAATATACAAAATTTGAAAATCACCATTTATGGCTTACAGAGAAAGATGGTGATTATGGAAGTGGTTAGCAATTTCTACTGCTCTTTTGTTTGGAAAAAAGTACGTATTTTGTTTTATTCATATGTATTTTTCTATATACATCTGTAACAGCATTTCAGTCTGGATTGTGTACACGAGAATATAAAAAAAATGCTATATACAGTTTTACCAAACTGTTATCAGCAGCCACATTTCTTAAGGACTTGTCAGAGAAATGTTTCTTTATCAGATATTGCAGTCACGCTCAATAAAATAAATAAATCCCTTGAGAACTCTCGTGCCACAACTCTAAGACATCATATTTAATTGAGATGCTTGATGAGTTACATGTTGCCTAGACAGGCGTGTCCAAGGTGCTGCCTTTGCTGACATCAGGCTCCAAACAAGCTTTCTGCAGAATTTGCACTGTTTATTTCAAGAGGACTACTCTGTATACTTCACAATTACCCAGACAGGATCAGGATGCTAAATAATATCCTCCCTCTGTTGTCTCTGAAAAATACTCTCTTCAAGTTAACCTAGGGTGCAGTTGACCCAATATACTCAAATATTTCAAAAGTATACTAACACATTTTTTTTGTTTTGATGTTATTTTTTCCTTGTGTATTATTTCTAAATCTATATTGCTCTTTCAGAGTAGATTGATCCAAAGTGGAATATTTCATAAACTTTTATTTCCTTTTTTGTTTTTCATCAAAATACAGGACACTAAGAAGACAAATCACAAGGCACTACAGAATTTCTTTTGACAATTTCAAGCAACAGAAGGGATGCAAAACATCTAAGCACTGAAAAGCAATGAAAGATGAAGACGTGAAATTTTACTTGTGTTTCAAATCAACCCCAGTCAATATGGTTGGTGGAATGGCATTTAAGATTGGAAGAGGGAAAAGAGAGGAGGAATCTCAACATTTTGACCTTGATAAAATTTTGTTTGATACAATTTATTGGTATATCTGTAAAGAAAAAAAACAAAAAAACCCCACATATATTTTCTCTTCAGACTCAGATAAAAATAAATAGGTAGATGAGCAGCATGTTATTCTGTGTGCTGGCTGGATATTTTGGTGCAGCTACCTACCTAAGAGCTGGGTTTCTGAGCACTCATTATCAGAACCACAGATTTGGTTATGCCATCAGTGAAGATTTGCCAGCTCCTTCAGCTCTGCTTTAAAACAATCCAAATACACACTTTACCTGTACTGACCATGGGATGAGATCTGATTGACTAAGCACTGGAGTAACCCAGGGCCATCTGAAAATTGCACATATGATTCAGGACCTACAGCTGACCTTTATCCTCCAGGAGTGGCAGTGGACCATTCAGTATAACCATAGCCTAAAATTATATCAGACATCTATAGCTAGGCACCTTTCACCTTAAATTTCCAACAGCTTTGCTTACAGAATAGTTTGTGTTGGTAGACACCTTACAGATCATCTTCCAATTCCCCAGGCATGGGCAGGGATACTTTCCACTAGACCAGGTTGCTCAGAGCTCATCCAACCTGGCCTTGAAATCTTCCTGGGATGAGTAATCCAAATATCTCTGGACAACTTCTTCCAAGGCCTTACTATCCTCATGGCAATGACTTTTTTCCTAATAGCTCATCTAAAGCTATCTTCTTAAAGCCATTTCCCTTTCTACTACCACCACATTCCCTGGTGAAAAACATGCATATTCCTTTTCTATGCCACATGCATCTATACTTAAGTTTCCAAATTGAAGAGCTAAATTTTACCTCCAATTACAATATTAGTTACAACTAAGAAATAAAAGCACTTGTATAGACTCCAGTGTCTTTTAATAATGTCACCTAATATTTTGTATAAATATTAAATTCATGTTCATTATTGGAGCAGTATACAGACGTGTACTACTCTTTATTGAATGTTTAGATAAGAAACAAAACCTCTGCAGTGTATATAAGAAATTACCTTTATTTCCAAGATGATGGAATAATATGATGTCTGATATAATATAAGGAAAAATCAACATTGCATACACTAAGTGATCAAATAAAAGTTCTATTTCCAGGTCTATTGAAAAAAAAATCTCAGGAATGAATTGCTGTTTCTTTCAACTACATAGTCAGTAATGTTGACTCAACAAAGAGTTAGAGACTTTGTTTTTTAGACAAATAGGGACATTGGGAGCCCTAGCTTATGACTATGGAATGAAGATGTTCCAAACATCCTCACCAAACTTGCTATAATCCACTGTGCCAGCAAGTATTATACTCCCAAAATTATACCCTCAAAAAGAACACCCACCAGCTTGTTGATTTATATAAGCCAGGTCTAAGCAGCAGCACTTTGCAGCCAGGCTGCCTCTGTTCTAGAACTGAAAGACACTTTTCATACACCAGAAGAAAGACTTCCATAGTTTGCCTGAAGCAGGAAGAACCTGAGGAACAGCTTGCTTTGTTATCTATACTGGAGCAGAATGCCTCTGAGAGATCTTGACATTTTATCCCTCAAGACATTTACTGCTCCGCCTAGATGAGATCAGACAGATAGGATTTCCATCCACAATTTCTCCCTCTTCCTACTTTTGTTGCTAAGGTTACAGAAAGAATTCTCAGAAAATGATGCTTTCATTTATTTAAAATTTTAGTAGGAAATTGTGAAGAATTATGCAGCTTACTACAAATGCATGAAGCAAACCTCCAGTAACCCTGTCACATCTCTCTAACTTTTGTTAAATGTTGTGCCACTGAAAGGTCTGGGGACTATGTTTCCTGTTCTTTTTCATTTTTCCCCCCATCATTATTCATACTGCAATTTGCTGCATACTCTCCAAGATCTCCTATTGCCAATTTTGTTTTCCAGAAAAAAATATACTGTTTTTTTTTAGTGTTGGTCTGTGAACACTTTGACACACTGCACATGAATGCAGTACAGTATTACAGAAAAAAAAACCAAAAACAAAACAAAAAAAAAAACCAAACAAGAAAATCCTAGGTATTTCCATTAGATTCTTCTGTTGTGTGTATGAAATACTACAGCTCTTAAAAGTGTTTCATCAGCATTTTCTTCAGCAGTTGAAAATATTTAACTGGTGTTTTTGGAAGAACAAATGCACATTTTACAAATGGAACTTACTTGACCATGATCCCCCTCTTGATATGAATTTTGAGCATTGGCCCCATTTATTATTCTCTTTGACAGTCTGTATAACTCATACAATCACAATGAGGACAGATCATTGACTTTGGAATAAACCCTAAATTTACAGAGTCAAAGGAAGTGTCTGACCAAATCTGAAACAATGGACTAATCTGTTTACATGCCACATTGGTACTGTTTTGGCATAACAGATAATTGACTTCCCCATATTAAAGAAACATGAAATATTTGGAGAGACACTGAGTAATCCATCAATGTCAGCAGAATTCCTACAGCTTTGAAAAACTATCCCTAAGGACTGGTACTATCCAAACTGGAACTGTGTGGCATCGTGTGACAACTTTTTATTTACTTACCCAAATTCCTCTGCACAAACAGCTCAGTAAAGTATTCACCCTCACTCCCTGCTCCAACCAACTATGCACAATTTGCTGAGTGCTGTTAAATTAGCTAAGGCAGTTTGCTTTGCATGGGTAGAAATGAACATAATCTGGTTTTTTTTGCATGACCAAATTGATACAAGTCTCCTCTTTTGAGGACACTTCAGGTGAACATGGTTAAAAGGGTCAGAAAGGAAGTGTCTGGGAAAGGAAAGACTTCCCATCCTTCACAGCCACACTAATATTCAGCTTCACAAGTTGAATCTATTTTCAGCAAATCCCTTCAAGCAAGAGCTGAGGCATGTATGACTGAAATAATTAATTCAGAAAGTACAAGGTCTGTTGATTCTGCTCATAGCTCTTTTCAGTCATGAGTTCCGCCATTCTGGAATATGCTTTAGGAAGTTGGACATGAAGGATATGGAAAAGTAAAACATTATCATTAAGAAAAGTCAAAGGCAGATGCCATTAAATTCTGAATTCCCTGTCTCCTTTCTTGCCATAAAGATTCATTCTCATCAATGTGTTAAATTAAATGTCTTGTGTGCCAACATAGCTAAGCATGTGGAAATGAGCTCAGGATTACAATGGAGTTCTCTTATTTAGGAGTGGGGAAACTAGTTCTTAATTTCTTTCCTTCTTCATCCTCTCCTCCCAAGCTTAAAGGAAATAAAGAATAAATCTTTCCCCCAGCCTTTTCCCTTTTCAGCTATACTCGACTTACTAGCAGAACCATCACTTCTTGAGTTTAGATTGAGAATACTGGAAATGTAGACAGGCTGATTGCTAAAACACTTTTTATGCACTTTACAATGCATTCAGTCCAGCTGAACATCGCAGCAAGACCTAGTAAAAGTGTTAAGATGACCTTGATATAAGTAAGCAATCAATATATTCAAAAGAAAAAGATATATGGAGCATTTGTCTAGTTTACCATTTCGAAACAGAAAGCCTGAAAAAAGCCGACACTCGTATTTTAGTCTACTGGCTGGCTAGAAAGTGTGACATCACTGGTGAAAAACTCAGCTGGAGAAGTAGAAAATAATGAGTAAATTAATGATTAACCCAGATTCTGTTTTTACTTGCAGGTGACATGATTTTTGGTGTAATTTAGCAAGAGCAGAGAATTGGGATATTTCATGTATGATGCTGCTTTCCAGACTAATTCACTTTCTGGCTCTTCTTTATAATGATTAAAAATTATCAGTTAAATACTAGATTTAGCAGTAATTTCCAGACATTTTAGTTTGCCTTGGGTTATCACATGAAGAGAAAGTTCAAATAATTTCCCAAAGATCACACGGAAAAAAAATACATTTTCCCTTGATTTGGTTTGAAAAATGTATATTCAATTTTTTCTGGAAATAAATTACATTCTCCATCTCCAAAGCAACAAGCTAATTTTCTAAAATAAACTCTTCAAAACAAAAACATTTCAAAATAACAGTAACATCATCTGCAAAAAAAGTAAATTAAAATTCAGCAAGGAAATCCTATAAAACTTAGCCTTCAATTACTATATCAGCTATATAATCTAACACAAAATTTTAGCTCTCCTGCAACAAGAATATGACATCTAAACATTCTACTAAATGGAAAAAAAGAGATACATCCACAATGGTTTCAGTGCAGTGGCACAGCTTCAGCATATCCCAAGATTCTTCCTCCTATACATCCTTAATCTCCACTATAACATTAAAGCTCCAAATATGAAAATAATAATATTTAACTTAATCTAGTAAATGCATACCAAAAAAAGCACGAGAACAGCTGGACTCTCTTAAGTCAAACACTTCATATGGTCCTCAGAACTAACTGGGAAAGAGAATTGGACGCAATCCTTTGGGTCCNGCCCTTCAGAAAATCCCTTTGTGTTTAATAACCCGTGACAAATTTGTATTCCAAGAATTTGCCTCATTCTGTAAATCTTGACATCCACAACATCCAGTGTAAATGAGCTCCAGACCTTTTGCAGTTTCGTGATGTGGAGTAGAAAGAAATCATATGGGACATTTGTTTGATCCTCTAGAACATTATGGAAACACCAGAGATGTGAACAGCACATATTCCAACAGAGACTTCTGGACTTAAGTTATACTGGCTTAAAGGCAGAAAGACAACTGTGTTAGAGGCACAACTGACATGTCCTAAGGTAACAAAAGATAGGGCCTGAAATGGCTGAAAATCTGATGCAATACCACCTTCCACTGTAAAACCATGAATTTTAGTCACAGTCGTTTCAGCCCAGGAAGTTCCAGGTCTATACTAGGTAACTGAAGTTTGATCAAAGATGGTGAAAAATATTTGCAGGCCTACAGGAAGAGCCCAGATTTTTCCTCCTTCTCTTGAATGAGTCATACACCAGAAATCCCACATACACCAAAAATCACGTGATGCAGTAATTATTAACTGTGAACAAGAAATAATTATACATCCCTAAAAGAGAAAATAAGAGTGAATATAACTTTTGTTATGATAATGACTTTGCAAGTAGATCTGGAAAGGTTCAGACATGTAATTAAATCAATTAAAGTGTATTTCTTGACTTAGAACTTTAAATGAACCTTAGCCAAAATCTAATGTTTCCCTTATTTCAGTCAAGGGCTGAAAAAAATTTTTTGAGGTCAATAATATAGTCTAGAATCTGTTCCTAAAATGAAGCCACATCAGAAAGCAGGTATCAAAACTAAAACTGATTCTTGCTTCAGGTTTTTAGTTAGGTTTTTTGCCCCACACTTTTGTAAATACAAATTTCATAACAAAATATTGTTCTTTTGCTCTCTAAAGAATAATCCATTTCCTGTAAAAATTTTGTTCTGCAAAGCTTAATTTCTCCTCATCTCTATATGTTAAATGCTTCAACTCAAACCTAAAATCTGGTTAAACTTTTGTACTGAATATGAATTACTTTGATACTTCATAATCTGCATTAAAATAGAACTATGCACTAAGAAAATAATTCTGTCCTAGTGGTGGAGGGGTCAATAGCACCTCTGATATTATTAAACTAAATGGCTATACAAGAAATGTTGCCCATGGAATTGCACTGTTGAGGATCACTGTTGACGGAAGGAAGATATAAATACTATTTAAGATAAATATTTGAACTATGAATTTAAAAGGTAAATAAGCAGGCAACTTTATACAGGCAACTTTATAAAGGCTCTAAAAATTGCAAGTCAGAAAATGGGTTTTAGAAGTAAAGGGGGAGACTCCCTTAACTTGGGATGAGGAAAATGAAAAGAAGTACCCATTATACTGTGATCATAAGGATTTTTTTCTTAAATACAGAATATGCTTGCCAGTAACTTGAAGGAACCATGGTTTCAGAATACAGTGTTATTAACACTGCTCTTTCTAAGTCCTTCAAATGCAACTGGCATCTTCCCATTGGGATGGGAAGAAAAAAATAAGCAGGAAAATAGACGACCGAGGCAGGCTTGGACAAACTGACAGCTCACTATGAGACTATAATACTCTTTAGTTTTAAGGCTTTTTCGCATGGACAAGTTTTTCTACTTTTAATACAGTGCATTAGAGAGGTAATCACAGCATTGCCTTATCATTTGTCCAGCTGAGGGAAATTTAATCTCAACCATTTATTTTCTTCCTTGCTCAGACTTGCAGTGGGGACACAGCGATGGGCATGCTGACACTGCTGTCAGTAGCTGAGAGTAATTGCTCCCAAATCCCAAGGGCTGTAAAACTCAGTCCCTTCTGTTGTTTTTGCCAGTCAGAATCAGACATCTTCACTTCCATGAGTGACTGGGACTGATAAGGGAGAAGCTCTCTTTTGGGCAGAAACTCTGGGTCAGGAGCAAAATCCAGCAAAAGACTGTTTTTTATCAGCAGGAAATCAACCAGTGTTGTTCCAATAGGGGCAAGATGCTTTTCAGGTATAAACTACTGGTGCTGCTAAAATTTACATTTCAAACAACATCTACAGAAAGTAAAGGAAGGAGAGAGACAATGAATGTAGAGTGACTTCAGACAATTCTATTTCAGTTAAAGGCAATACACAGCAGGAGATATCAGTGACATCCAAAGGAATAAATTAATTACTTCAATGCTGAAAAGAAGGTATTTTGCACTGAAATAGCCACAATTTTCTATGCTTGGAAGTAGTACATTAAGTGGGGTGGGAAAAACAAGATACAGTTGAGTTTGGTTTGATTTAGCATGCTCAGCATGCTGGCTTTTTCTCAGAACTGAATCTTGTGTCATACAGCAGCAATCATTCATTCTGTTCTAAGACTTTATATGAAAAATTATGTTTTTCCTCACATTTTTGCTGGTGCAAAGCAATAAAACTTTACTGCAGTCAGCTCAAGCTTGACTATGATTTAGTCTATTATTTTATTGCTGGATTTATTTTTGATATTTGAAGTTTGTGAAAGACTTGTTTTGATGTAGTACCTCTATACAGTGGCAACAAATTTGAAAGTAATTCACATGATCTAAAGTTATTTTGCAAAGTTTTTCACCTCCTGCTCATGACAATGCAAACTATATATCAGAGATGTCTCCAATTCAATTTCTCTGTATTTTTCTTCTCAGTGCTTTACCCTGCACTGGTGTGACAGCAGTCACAAGGAAGATCTGTGATAAATAGACCAAAGCTATATAGACAGAGGGACAATCTGCTCTGCATGGAGCTACACACAGCCAAAAAACATAGGAAACCACTTGAAAAATGATACACATTTTAACTATGGAAAAAATATTATGTAATATTTCTGCAATGCACAACTGTATATTAATGTTTTATTTGTATGTTATTGCATTATTAAGCCCTTTCCAGGGCTCAATAGCCAGACCCCCATAAGCAAGTACTATGGCAAAACAGAAATAGATTTGTGGATCCCTTAGTGGTGGATACTGGGGAACTAGTATCCATATGAGATTCATTTCAGAGATCAGCTTCTTTCTCAGTAATGCAAAAAAATGAACAGGCAACAAGAACCTCTGATACCCACGTTCATTATCTATAGGGCCACAGGGCTTTGGGTATTAATAGAACAAATGGTCACATCATCACCATGAAGCTGAGTTTATTTCAACAATATGAATATTAATCTACTTAATAAAAGTGAGTGATTATGGAGCATACTTTTCTTTACAATAGTATATGAAGAAAGGTAGTATATTTGTCTTATTTTTCTCCTTGCTTGAAAGAAGAAATGCCTAACTAGACATATTCATGAAGATGTATTTTCACACTCACTGCTTTTACAAGGACTTCCAAATTTTGCAGTAACAAATTCCACCTGAAATGTTGCATTTCCTAAGCTCTATTTATCATAAGTAAAAGGCACTTCTAAATGTCCTGAGCACAATAAACAAAAGTAGTAGATTACACTACAAGCAAAAACCCAAAACCACCTTGACCCTTGAAACAGAAGAGAATAATCTTAAGAAAGACAGGAGGAAAAAGAAAGGAAAGCTAGGCTTGAAATCATGATATTGTGAAATCCCAAAAATTTGAGAAACAAATTCTCCAGAAAGAAGAATTCTGACAGTCCCAAAGTTATTTCAGGCAGAAGGCTTTAATATTTTGCTTTGTGATCATCAGGAAGAAATATGGCTTAGCCATGGATCCTACCATCTTCAATGGAGATGCTCTGAAACTCATTTGCCATGAAGCCTAGAAGACAACTTGTTGTAATGCACCACCAGAATCCTGTATTTTGGGGCTGCCCCTTACAGTTGGTTTAGATGGCTGACAGCATAGTTCTTTACCTGTCCAAGGCCATCTGCCTTGGAGATTTTTCTCAGACTGTAACATTTGCGCCCATCTGTATAAGATGAGATCTCACTCTTTTTATGCCACTATTTTGTCCCTCTCCAGAGCTTTCTCTCTCTTTAGCTCTTTGATATGATGGGAATTAAAACATAATAAGTCTCTTATAGAATATGACACTCCTCTGCCTTTGAGCTCTAGAGTACCAATTGCAATTAAAGCAAATGGGACTAACCTCCATCCTTGGGAAGCTTTTTGGATTTGCAACATTATAGTCTCTAACTGGCACACCATAATCCTTCTAAAGAAGAGTGCTTTCAAGATAGTCATACAGTTTTAAGTGTTATATGTTATTTTTACCCTATAATTTACAGTTAGGTATCAGGGCTCCTATCTGGCTTGCAGCAGAAACTTGTGTCCTTGGCTTTTCTTTTGGCAACGTCCATCTTGGTGAGTTTGTGCCACCACAACACTGCACCTGTGGACCACAACATTCCTATTCTCCAGCAACACAGTGGGACATGGAGGTCTTATCTGCTTATTCCCAAGGCCCTACTCTTTTCTGAAGGCCCAGCACATCAAATGGGTATAACCACTGCTTCTGCTAGTCTCTGCAATTTAGTTCAAGACCAGTTCAAGAGAAAATCTTTATTTTAAAAAAGGAACATGAATGTGTATATAATTTTGTATGAGTCCTTTCCTGAATCACAGTGCCAAACAAATGCAGGAGACAAAACAGAGATGTGAAGGGAGACACCTGGGCTCCCTGGTGGCTACACTGCTCCATGTGAACCTGAGAAGCTGCACCCTAAAGAGAATCTCATGCTGATGTTAAAATAAGCTCTGGATCAGGGCTGATGGTTGATCCAGCATGCTGAATCTGTGAAGTTACAGAACAATTCCAGTAACTCCAATGGGAAAAATTAATCAAAAGCGTCATTATGTTAAAATAAAAGGAAATCCAGTGGAACTAACCTGTGCTCCATACAGGTTTGGTTTTATAATTTTTTACCTTATGACTGTATGGATTGATAACTCAAGAAAAATTTAATTTCAAAGTGTCCATAAATTTCTGTTTATTGCCTTCCTGTTTTTCCTTGACTGTTTTGGTTTTTGAGTTTTTTTATGATTTATTTTTGGTTTGGTTTTGTGGGTTTTTTTGTTTTTTTTTTTGGGGGGTTTTTTTTTACAGGGAGGGATAGAGGTGAGAGAGGCAGTAAGGGTTTTGATTTATAAAGCTGGAAAGAAAGTGAACGCATCACTATAAGGAAGGACAGCAAATACTATCAAGTGAAAACATGTTCATCACTGTCAGTCTTCATATTAAAGAAGTCTGCATTTGCATGGTAACCCTACAAATCACTTTAGAGAAAACAGTATCTGTAAAGGAGAGATGTCATCATCCACTAGCATCACTAAATGTAAGTGGCAGGTAATACTCATTCTCAGGATTTTCTTTAGCAAGGACTGCAATGTATACACAGCAAGGATTTAAAATAATCAATAAGCTCTCTAGCACTGCTGATAAGCTACCAAGCTGCAGAAGACTGCAACATATGGATTCTTCTTCTGTGGATTTCTGTTGTGTACTCTACCTCCTCTATAAGGCCAGGCATCAAGGGGTTTTTTTGTGAGATGCTGTGTGTTGTAGTGGGGATTTTCAATGGAATCCGATAATGTGTAAAACCACAACTCCGTTATCTTACTGTGCTGAAAGGACTATAGAAAAAGAGGTTTGCAACAGAACACAAAACCTGAATTCAATAAACTTTTCAGGTTAAGACACTGTAAAGCCATTAATCTGTGAGGAAAGATGTTCCTGGAAAAAAAAACCCTCTATGTATATCCATTTGCAAGCCTTCATTTTTTCCCTCAAGTCTTGCTATACATAAGTGTTAGAGGGGGACATCTGACCATTTTGCTTCATAAGAGCTTAGAATCCAACTGAATGGAAACACGGCATAGGGATCTATGGGTACGCCATGGGAAGATCAGCTACTAAAACTTCTCTGTACCTGAGACAGCTTGCACTTTACCTGCTAAAATAACTAGAAGGAAGATTGATCTGTGTTGTAGCCCAAAAGAATTGCTACAGGTAGGGGCAGATGGGGATTACATGTGGCAAAAAGAAAGTTAAAAAATCAACATGAAATTCAAAACTACAATTTACCAACCAGTGACTTTCAGGTTAGTACAAGCAGACATGTAATTAGTGTTATGCAAACCGGGAACCTTAAAATCAAGCACAAAGCACGCTTCTCCAAATGCACGATTTTTTGCTCATGCAGTGAAGATTCCGTTGTCTCTACACATGGGGTTTTATATTGCTTTTTTTTTTTTTTTTTCATTGTGTAAATAACAACTCAAAATCTGAAAGCTGCTTTTTATTTTCCTCTGAGAGTGAGCCTCCTGGAACCAAAAAAATACCCCAACACTGTTTGGAACCAGATTAGAATGACTGAAGTTGTTAAGTGTAGTTTATTCCAAGCTGTATTTTATTGAGAAACAGGATGTAGATTTTATTAATAAAAAAAATCCCAAACTCAATACTTAAAAAAACACCACCACAACAACAAAAGAACCAAAGAAAGCAGGACAGAGAGCTATCTGGCAGCTAAACAAGAAATTAGAGGTTGAATGACACTATAAAACAGAGAGAGAGTGTCTCAAGACTTCACATGGACTCAATCCATCTTATTCTTTGGAAGACCAAAAATCAAACAGTATGCAATTTTATTCAATGACCAACCTGACCTTTCTTCTAATTCCTCATTTACTAGGGTCTCTTCCCCTTTGTGCCTGGATACCACTCTCCAGAAAGGTGAGGCAAAGACTTGCAAACTGAGGTGTTTACATCAACTTCAAAAAATAATTCAATTTTATTCTATTTTAATACTACTTCCTTTTCCATTCTTCCAGCAAGAACTGCTAAAACATGGGAATTGCCTTAACTATTTTCTAGCAAAAAAGGACAGGCTTCAGCCTCAGGACAAGAGAAAACTCCAGCTTCCACGTGCTGACAGGTTCACAAATACAAGGACCAGAGGCATCCTTCCCCATAAGTGCTTGAATATCCTGAAGGCAATATCCTAATTTTTTACTCGACCCCAGTCAAAGACAATAAAATGAATTAAAAACCAGATGAAATTAATATCTACCTCAATCTGTGTAGTGTTGTCATGCCCCTCTTCAAGCAGCAGGTCTGTGAAACCCCCTGGCTCCAAGGAATCCTGCCCCATGCTGGCTCTGTTGGTGTCGACTGATTTGAGGGACTCTGAGTGCCTTCTCCACCTGTGGCTGCTTACATATGAATCCACTTCCACATTTTCCTCCACTCGGGGGAAGCTCTGGACAACTTCATAAAAAACACCTGTTTGACAAGGAAAGAAAAGCAAAACAAAGCAATTTAGTAAGTGTACAGAACACTGGCTTGCTAATCATAATTGAAAACCTAACACTTTTTTTTACAGGTTTTGTAAAACTCCAAAAAATAGCCATTTGTATCCCTGATAAAGTTTTTATGGCAACATAAGTGTTTAAAAGAACTCTTACACTTTTACAAAATTCAGGAATTTGGACTAATTTTTGTAGACTCCTCTAAACATCCTAATTATTTTATTTTTCTGCTTGTTTTCTGTCTGGGAAAAGCTGTTCCTGTAACATTTGCAACTTTAACATGTGTTTACCCATAGCTGACACTTTTAAAAATAGAATAAGTCTAACAAAAATATTTTAATCACCTAAGAAAACAAATGTAGAAGGGACAGAGAAACTCTTGTACAGACTTAGCTCTTCCCACTGATTTTATGTCGAAAGAGCTTGGAAGCCATGGTGAAAGGCAAATAAACATTATGAAAGATGTGAAATACTCATAAACAGCTGTTCCAGTGCATAAATAAAGCTGTCCTGCTGTATAAATGATAAACATGAATGATGTGTGAAGTCTGCAGACACCCACTATATCTTCTGCAAGGGATGAGCAGTTGGGTGGTGTGTTTAACATATTACTTTTGGACATTTTCATGCTCATTTGCAACTTTCTCATACTAGTAAAACTATCAGCAAGACAAACCTATAAAACTATCTGCAGACAAAACCATTAATTCTTCATAAATTTTCATTTTGCCCAATCCAAAACCCTATCAAAGTATTTTTCTGTTTATTTGTTTTTGTTAACACCATCAAGAGAGAATGAAGTAAATTTGCATATTTTGCACTAAAAATCAGATATGCTTTTCATGCTGTCTTTGTGTCTAAAAGGAGAAGTAGAGGGGTGCTCTGTGCTTTTGATGTGCCAGGAAGAAGGTGACTTAGTTCAAAAAACAGAAAAAAGGCCTCTCAAAAGGAGTGGCAAAATAAAGGAGAATGCTGAAAGGGTAGACTGGTAAACAATTATGTGCAGAAATACTTCCACTGCTTTTTTTTTTTTTTTTTTTTAACAGAATCTTCTGAAAAAGATGGTGCCACTTCCAAGATCCTTAATAAGGATCACACAAGTTGTCAAAGTACAGAAGAGATGTGAAAATATAAAATTAAATATCAAAGGTTTAAATAAGTGAGATTTTCCTGTATCACAGCAGGAACAGGTATAGGAGCCATGGATATAGACAAATCTGTCAGACATTGTTCTTGGCTGACTGGAAAGTGTTACAATACGGAAACAATATCTAATACACTTTAGGTTCTGTGTGGTTCCATTTTTCTATCAGACTCCCCCCAGTCTACTAAACTTATTTCCTGAGTTATTTGATCAGTCCCAACCAAGCCGAAATTATGTGAGAGGAAGCTGCTTGGTCAGATAGAGAAACCAGAATTTAATTGACATGCAAAACAAGAAATCTTAGGCCGTATCTTTCCTCAGACCCCAAGAAATCAGACTTCTTTTCTCTTAATAGGTGTCTTTTTGAAGCCTGTTTCCTTGCATTTTTAAAAAGCCTTAGAACATCGCCTTCAACAAATTGCTACTGTGCTCCCTATTTTATCAGGCAGTCAGCAGCCCGATGCAGAGGGACAGCTCAGCGGGCGAACCAACTTATTCCTCTACATTCCTTATCAAAATCTAATCAAAGCAGCCCTCCCTGCCTCAGCTTGCAGGCACTTTGCCGTGCTGTTCTGGGATCAAGGAGCTGTCAGACATGGCCAAGTGTTCAGATACAAGGGCAGTGCCCGGGCTGGCTCCTTGGAGGCCGTGTTTATCCCTTGGCACTGGGACACCTCGGCACCTTCTGCAGCCCGGGGGAGCATCCCACACCTACAGACCTGTGCCCAAGCCATAGACCTCCAGGCACATGTCTGCACCACCCCTTTCCCTGCCCCTGAAGCACCTTTCCTGCCTGGTCTCAGTGGCTCAAAACCCACACTCAGAGAGAGGTAGAGTAAGCATTTCACCCCCATTTTGCAGTCCTACCCCAGCCTATTCTTTTCACGGCTATCACACGTGCTTGACGTGTTGAGGCGATCTCCTAAATTAGCAAATAAAAGATGTGAAAGTTAGGGGAGGGTTTTAAATTCCATTCACCTCAAGTTGAGACCCATTTGTAAAGAAAAGCAATTACATCTTGTTCTCCCATAGCCTGAATAGAAATGAATGTAGTTTCTAACCTTTAAAAGTGTTCGTAACATAAATTGGTTTTTAAAATTATAATAATATAATGATGGTGAGATGGAAAGAAGTGCATTGGGGCATTTCCACTGGCTTGGAAATTCTACACAATTTTCTCCATGTTTTCTTTTACAGTATAATTGCATCACAGCATCTGCAAAATTTGGATTGAGCCATTCCCCTTTACAGAGATTTTGTCATTAGTGTACAATTTTTACCCCTTTTAAAATTTTTAATTATGTAATTTTTCTATTCAAAACATGCAAAATGTTCTAAAAAAGTCTGCTTCTGCTATTACACTGATAAAAATTTTTTACAGGTAGAAGCTATACTGATATAAGGAAGCTTTAGAATCATCTAACTGTATTCAGAATGCGTTATCCTTTTAAATTGAATAGTAGCATGAATTAAATGCAGAAAGTGATAACTATTCAGTTTAAAACTAATCTTTGGAGGTTCTAAATTGAATAGTAGCATGAATTGAATGCAGAACATGATAACTATTCAGTTTAAAACTAATCTTTAGAGGGTTTTTCACTGTGAAATCTGTAAAACACTGTTATCAATAGACTAGTTAACTGTCCTGGACTGGCAGCATGAGGATACTGAGCTACAATGTGAAATAAAATCTGGATTTGATTTCAAGGAATAAAGAAAGAAATGTACTGTGTGATTCCTCCTTCATTAAACCTTTCCCTTAAACTACAGGGGATAGAGGGGAGTGATGAGCTTGCTGGATCAGCTCTGCTCTAGAATGTTCTCTTTGTTTATCCCAGCAGATCTCCAGCTGAGAAAATGACAAAGACTTTTGAAATTAGCTGAACAGGATGTTTTACTTTTATGTAAATAAAACTTATATAAATTTTCAGATAATGGAGAGATAAGTAATTTTTAAGTTCTAAAAGAAGGCATCCCATAAGAAAAAGCATTCAGAGACTTAACTTTACAAATTAGAACTATTTGATATTCTTGGTTGAAATCCCTGTGTAATTAAAAAAAAAAAAAAAATCACATACAAGTTATTTTAGAGGAAATGTACTGAAGTATTGTAGTCTTATCTTTTAGATTTTGCTTTAATTAACACTGAAGGAGAACATGTCATTCAAATCAATTGAAAAGTAGCCAAATGCTGTAACATCTGATTTATAATAAAATCACAATATTGGCAAGCGCAGATGAGTAGCAACTTCTTTGACTTGTATGAACAGAGATGCTAAAATACAGTAAACCTTTAAATCTGTTAAAGAAGGAACTACTGTTTTCAACTGATATTTACACGTGTAAACTATCAGAGTTTTATATATAGTAGTATCACTGGCAAGCCACCCTCTCTGTGGAAGGTCTGTATGTTTGATCCTGTACTGCAGTATTTTTAAGCAGTAAAAGTAGAGTAATGAATATGTAATGAAGATGGCTCTAGCTCTTGAAGATTTCATAAAATTAGTGATAAAAATCCTTATATCTGCAGCTCCTTTCCTCCTTGGGTTATACTAAAATTTAAAATTTCAGCTCCATATTGAATAAAGTTAGAGAGGTAGTCAGGTGAGGATAACAGAAACAAATCTATAAAAAGCTTTCACTGATCGGAGATTATTTGGTGACTGTTGGGAAGATCAAAAGCTCTTGCCACAGTTGGCCAGTTCAGCCTTTCATAGCTGATGTTATTGATCAGAATTTCCATTAAAGGCTTTAAATGAATAGGAGCATCATTCACACAAACTGGAAACATTTGCATATAATATTTAGAGAAGACACTGAGGAATGGAAATGGGTGAAAATTACAGGC
Source organism: Aegithalos caudatus (assembly GCA_013389925.1). Taxonomy (NCBI): domain Eukaryota; kingdom Metazoa; phylum Chordata; class Aves; order Passeriformes; family Aegithalidae; genus Aegithalos; species Aegithalos caudatus. Next base: position 29,906 of record WEIU01006435.1, on the reverse strand, counting down.
AGAATCACTTTCACTCATATCTAAAACAGGTGTTTCAAATTTCCTCCTGTACAGGTGTACACGCTCACATAAAAAAATAAAGCTTTTGGCATCTATTGCTTAAAACACCATGTACCCAAGTAAGAGCTATTTTACCACTTGAGTGTTAATTTTAACAAGTACTAAAGAAGTTTTTAAATGTGTTAAACTAAACTGATGGAAGACACACATCTGAAACCTGTCTTGTACATCAGGAGGTTTCTGACATTTGAGGTGGCTCTCCTAGTCTGAGATTTTTGGCAGGAAGATGTGTGTCCTATGCTGTAAAATATATAAAATTGCTTAAAATGTCTGCCATTAATATAAATCAATGCTATTTGTCCACTTCAATATTGTGAATTATACAAGAGGCTCTAACAGATGAGAAATGCTGGGTTTTACAAAAAAGATTTGCTGAAAGGGAAGAAGACACCTAAATGTAGTGGGGATGAGAGTTCTCTGCTTTGCCAAGCCTGCTCTCAAAGAAAAAGGTAGAAACTCTGACCAAATAGCCCAAAATGCAACAGCTGAACTTGACAAGACAGCTCTCATTTTGTAAGGAAGTCTGGTTTGCATAAAGGTTTATTTATAAGGGAAAAAAACCAACCAACCAAACAACAAAAAAGATACTTCACATTTTTTCAGGTGGCAAGGTAACCAAAGGAGAAAGAAACCTTCTTTAGAANAAAAAAAAAAAAAAAAAAAAGCTAATGCATAAATCTTCTTCCATTCATTCAACTAGCTTTGAATTCCCCCCACACCCCTTTTTCCATGAGGTCAAAGTTTTGTGGAATGTTTCAGCACATCAGAATTTCAGAATTGCATTTCTGAAATGTGTGTGTTATTTACATTTCATGATTGCACATATTTAAGCCAACTCTGCAATTTGACTAATTTCATAAATGCATCATAATCAACAAGATTTTTTTTAAAGATTAGAAATACTCATACATTGAAACTTTTATCCAACAGATTGCTTCTGAAATACATGATCAACTTTCTAAATATGCCACAGCCCAAATGCCAGCAAAATCAAGTATCAAATATACAAATTTATTCATCAAGGGAAAGAAAATGCCATCATGCTACTTTAGCTTAAGTAACTTTCTATAGGCTGTTTTATGAGCCTTTATTTCTATTATGACCCTTTCAGTAAGGGTGAGAAATCAACAAATGTTCACGAAAGATATGAACACTAGTCCCATGAAATTACAGACTCTTTCCAAATATAAACATGCCTTTAAAGAATTCTCCAGGTACAGGGCTTATATATTAAATTATGAATATCAGAGCAGAAATCAGCCATATGTCTCAAAAAAAAATCTAGTTTAAATTATCTCTGCCTATGAACACCTCAACAAAATAGTGACTTTTTTCTTCATCTATACCTTATTCATGGACCTAGGACCAATTCCATCTTTCTGACTTTAATTTAGGAAAGACAGATAAACTTGAATTTCAATATGTCCTTGATAATGATACAATAAATCTTGTAACAAATTAAAAACAAAACAAAACAAAACAAAAACACACACAACTTTTAAAAACTCTCCCACACTGATAATTAGCACACAAATAGACGCGTTAGTTTGGGTCATGATTTGGGTCAACCAACAAAAGACCAGATCATCATACTTTCTTTTTAAGGCTTGTCTGAAACTGCTAACAGAATTGTAATAATATGTGGGAAAATAATGCTTAGCATGATCTTATTTTTCCCAACTAGGGATTAGAATTTATGGGGCAAAGGGAATCAGAGGTCAACAATGATAAAACTCTGAATGATGGAAGATGATGATCACTGTACTGCTTTTGAATTGTTTGTTCAGAAAAAAAAGATATAATGTTTAAATAATAACACTATCTCCAGGCATGTTTTCTTTTCAATTTTATAACAAATAATGACTAAGACTCATGTTCAATACAGAATCAGTATCAATAATAATAGGTATTATGGGAGTGAAATAATGTAACTGGTAATTCCCTTCCACATTCATTTTATCAACAATATGAACTCAGACTTTCCCCTTCACAGCTGCTTTCTATTCAATAACTATTTTTCACCACTACAAGTGGTCCCAAAGAGCATATTACCACAGTTCTAGAACTTTATCTTTGTCACAACTACACCTGCAGCAGGCTGAGTTTTTGTAGTGTTTTGGGGGTTTGTTTGTTTGTTAGAATTGCCTTATTTACTTTCACTTTCTAATTATTTATGTAATCATACAGGTAAATTGAAATGGTACAAGTAAAGTCAAAATCTGAGTCCACTGGTAACAATACTGTTACTTTGATTAGTCTACGTCAACACTGAGGAAATATTCCAGCTTCACTCATATTCTCCAGCTACATAAACACAATAATTTGCACATTGAATTTACAGGCACTCTGATTATGGCTTTATAATTTCTTACAGATTTGTTTTGCTATTCTGTCAGTTCTACTTGGAGACCAAGATCTAAATTTATTGCTACCTTATTGATACAGAACCAAAAAAATACAACTAATGCCTCAAAGAAGGCTTGCAGTCTTGAAGATGCTGGATAGTAAGAGGAGGAAGAGAATTTTGTTTATTACTCAGTGATATCAGTCATCACCAAAAACCTAGCCACTATCAAGATTTTGAAGCTTTTTAGTAAAAAGAATATTTAAAATGAAAAAAAAAAAAAAAAAAAAAAGGTGTTCTAATTTGATATGGTTTTTTACACATGTATTCTAGAAGGATTTAAGTTGCTTTCACAACTGAGGTTAGAATAAGATTCTAGGGAAGGCTGATGGTAACAGAAGTGGAAGGCATAAAACATTTTACACCTACTAGGTGCTTGCAAGTCTTGTGCACATCTGCATCCCACACTTGCAGACCTTTTTTGTATTATTTTTGGAATGATAAAAACACAATTATGATTAAGCTAACAATGTGCGGTGTAATCCTTTATCTCAGCCCTCCACTTTCTGAGACAGGAAGACAAAATCACCTTGAAAAGAAAGATAATGACGTTGGAATTGATTCTGGTTTATCCTTTCCTTTCAAAATATAAGGAAAAAAAAAAAGAAAAAAAGCTCTAATAGACTTAGATGCCCAGCCATGGCAAACTCAATTTAAGTACTATTCACTTAATCCTTGCACACTATACTAATATGTTCAATATCCACATCTCCAGTAGCACTTGCAATAATTATTAGTAATGCAGACACCCAGCTGTATATAGATGAATATTTAGCACATAGTAAGCTTCCAAAAGGAAGTATATCTGTAATGTTCTTATGTACCCAGCACAACTTGCACTATAAAGAATTTTATTTTCTTGTGGATTATCAACTACAGCACAGAAAAGGAAGTAGTTAACACATTTTAAATTATTTGATATTTTCTGATTAACTTGTAGGAATAATGTCAAAATGTTGATTCATGCGTAGTTTATGTATTTTCCGTCCAAACTTCCCTATAACACAAACCCTTGCTAAACTACAGAATTATTTCTTTAAAAAGCTGAAAAAAGTAAAGAACTCAACAAAAAAATGCCCTGCCAAGAGAAACTGAGATCTCTCTATAATATTCTATTTATATGCAAATTCTTGCTTTTCCAAACTCGATTCAAAGGTTTTCCAGAGAATACTAATACCAACTGCACCTTACTTAAACACATTGTAAAGAAGTCTATTTTTATTTTTTTCTGGTCAGTAACTAGATTACAGTATGGTTGCTGGTATTGGACAGTAGCGTTAGAGCTGTGTCCTATGTGTCCACCTCACTGTTCCAACTTGAAAGCATCTTTCTTTTTCCTGAGGGATCTAGCAAACCTAGGCACTAGAACAACCTGAGGATATGAGAAAAAAGCATACAAAAAGTGAACTAGGCATTCATAATTTGAGCTGCAGCATATGTCTGGAACACATTTTGTTGAGTTGAGAAAGATGACAGTAAATAACTGGGATGTACAAACCTGTGCTAGTTTGGATAATTCCGCCCTTCCAGCAGATAGTGCCTAATGCAACTTTGGTGGAAGGGTTATCTTCAGTTTTAGCCTGAGGAAAAGCCAAAGGCTAAGGCAGAAGGAAGCCCATTGCTCAAGAAATGGATTAGCACAGACAGCACACACAGTGCCTCCACAGCAGCGTGCAGAGGAAAAAAGCAGTGCTAGCAGGGACACTGCTCTGGCCAAGTCACCACGGGTCAGCTCTGCACAGGCTGTCACTCACTGGTGCTGGAGCAGCACCAAGGGTAATTGGCTTCCTGGGGAGCACTGTCAGGCTGACTTTGAATCAGGCACAAGGATCAATGCCAGCATTCACCCAAAGGCAGCCACGCAGCATTGGGCTGCTCAAGCAGAGGCACAGATGGAAAACAGGGCTCACATTTCAGCACAGTGGAGCTGCCCATACATACAGGTATGGGCAACATCACCTCAGGGGCACAGGTCAAAATCTGAGCAACCTGGCACAGTGGAAATAAGAGAAGAAAGTTGGCACAGTGGCACAATGCCTCGTCGGCTACAACAAACACTGATGGCACAGAGAGGAAGGATTTCCTCTCCTCCCTTGTCAGTGGTGCCCAGCAGACTGAAACCACCCTTAGTAAGTTTGTCTGTAAACAAGGGCAAACTCCTAAGCCTCTTACTATCTCCAAACAGATTTATTAATGAGTTTGTGGCAGTGTGCCAAAATACAGCCCACATGTAGAATGACACTTCTGAGAACTCAACACATCCTGGACGCTTCAAAGAAAGGCAGATCATGCAGTGTAACCCCCACATGACTTAAATATGGCACACTTCTCTCTCTGCAGCCTCAATCCCCTCTGTCCCCGTCACAGGAGTAGAAAGGAAGTGGCTTGCAGTATTAGATGTTTCATAGAGTTCAGGATTTGGAAAACTGCAAAATGAGCAAGCAATTGCTGTTGCCCAGAAATGTGTAGCAGAGAATGTAATAGTAATCTGATATTATAAAACCTGAAAAAACAAAACAAAACAAAACAAAAAAAAAAATGCATGATTTTTTCTTCCAGTAGAGTGGCAAAAGAGAATATTTTGAAGATGGGAAAGTTAAAATTTACAGCTGTTTATGGAGAGATAACTTGGACTTCTTTTCAGCTCAAGATCACAAATTGATTTCCATTGGAGCCATAAATTTAAACCCCTTCACTTTCATTATGGTTCAAACAAGGAAACTATGTATCTTTCATTTTCTGCACACAAAGGCTTCTTAGACCAACAATGATTCAGGATTAAGAAAGATTAATCCAGTTACAAGTAAATAGATTGATCATTTGTGGAATTAATGAATTCATTTATTAAACAGTAAAGGCTTAGTGCCAGAAACCACTAGACTGTGGTGTCAAGATGGTTTCCATGAAATGTCCTGCAAAAAGTAAAAGAAGTAAATTGTCATGTTCAAAAACACAGTTGCTTCAAGGGTCAGGAGAAGTAAAGGTGGTCTCACCAGGGTTATATGGTAAGGTTACTTATTTAGGTTAGCAATGATTGAAAAATACATTAAATGTTAGAATTTAGAATTCTTAAGATATCTTTTCCTGATTTTCATGCCTTTATAGATATACTGCGTTATGCTTACAGTGTCTTATCTCTGATGCTTTTTTTTT
>WEIU01006435.1:0-24270 GCA_013389925.1 Aegithalos caudatus | reverse complement strand
TTTTTTTTTTTTTTGGTAGAGATGGGATGGTCAAGAAATGAAAATGACATTTTCTTAAAAAAAGTCATTGAAGCTTATTTCAAGGTCTCTTCACCCTCAATTTGCAATTGCTGTTCAACTTAAATTTCTCTATATATTTACCCAGTTCGCTCATTTCTGCATATTTTGTTCCAAAAGATTAGCAGAAAACTTTAAAAAGGAAAACCTGTTGCCTTCTATTTTCACTCACATGCATGACACAAGTGTTTTAAGGACTTCTGAAAGCATAGTGGGGATTCTAGATAATAATGGATCCAATCTGGCCCAGTGCAGTGCTATAGATATGGTCCTCTGTAAGAGCTGAGCGTAAGTTCTGACTTCACTAGAGAACTCAGAACTTTTCAAATTTTAAGGAAGCATTAAGAGAAACATAAGAAATTACAGGAAATATATATATAGTGTAAAGATGGATTCTTTGAAATAAACTAAATATATGCTGTAAAAGTGCAGGTTGCTGATTTTTTTTAGTATTTTTGCATAACAGCTCAATGAATGCTTCTCTTGCAATCTGTAAAATGCAGCTAATGAAACTCACTTTCCCTGTTAAACATGGTCTGTGTTACTGATGACAAGCAGTAGATAATAGCTATGTACTATTTTATTACTGAAAGGCCATTGTTTATTTCCTCCTGTCTCTCTGTTGGCAAAGTATTTTCTGTCTTGTCAAATGAAGATTAAATTTGTCACTGAAATCACAATGGGTCTAAATGCCTTCAGGTTTTGTTTCTTGGGTTTTTTTTCAGGAGAAATTATCATTTTAGCTTCAGCTAAAATCAGCTAAAATCCTAGATCAGGAGACCTGCTGGAGAAAAATATCATGTTTCTAGAACGCTAATGGGAGGAAATTAGAGCAGAGATTGTTTTTAAGCTCTGGCACAAAATCTGCCTCGCCAAACTTGATGTGAGATGAAAAAAAAAAATCAAAGATTAAGGAGGAATTGTTGGAGAAATGTGTTTAGAGTCAAATAACAGCAGTATTAAACCCATCAGAAATCAGTGGCATAAAAATACAAATTAAGCCAGTTTAAGATATGAATGATAGAAAGACATTCTTTGGCAGAAAAGAAGTAAACCCTCTGAAAACTGGCAGAGATGCTGGAGAAACAGAAGATAAAATATTGCATCAATCTTGAAATTTGTCAAAGCAATGAAATTTTCCAGAAAACATTTAATTGGACTTCCCAGTACATGGAGTATTGAATATTGCCTTTGTCTTCTTCCAAAAGGCAATGAGCTAGTACTGTGGCTTGTGCAGCTCTGGGGAGTAAAGTGCAGGAAGGGCATGTTTTCACAGTTTTTAATTGATGAACAAGACTGGAAGGACTCAACTCCTATAAAGGCTTTTTAGAATTTACAGCTAAAAACTGTTTTTTTAATATATGTTACAGTTGACACTGTTTACATGCACTCCCACCATACCAAAATAAAACTAGGGAACTGCACTGCTGGTATCTACTTTTAATATATACAAGTTACATGGAGCTTAGGCATTTGGATAGATATATTCTGGGAGAAGATTGAGTAAATGTGCTTTTTTTCTTCTGTATTAAACACCTTCCAATTCAACCACAACATTTCCAGAAAAAAAAACACCTTATCAGCTTTGCAGATCTTCTGCTGGGGTGGGTTTGTTAGAATGCTGTGGGCATACATTTCATCTGTGCATTTTTTTTTTTAAAAAGGAGGCAGGAATGGATACTGCCGTGTTGCAAAGCACATGGTGTTTTGGAAGCTGCAGGGATGAGCCAGCTCAAATTACATCAGTCTGCACTTTATGAAGGGACAGATTTGCAACTCTGCTGTGCCAGTGCTTTTCTAAGTGGAAGATAGGACATTATGTAATGTGTGAACATCATTACACATTAATCATCACATGAAGAATATGTTATTTTACTTTCAGAGGGTAAAAAAAAATAGACATGACACACGGAACAAGAGAGTTCAGTATATTCCTTAAAAAACACAAATGTGCTTAAATGTTTAGGAGGACCTTATTTTCAAAATGAAGTTGAGCTTATAGGAACTCAGACTTGGTAGAATCAGTGATCAGGTGCATGCAAATACTGCCTAATGCCTACAGAGAGCTGAAGGAATGACTCTGAGGAAAAGACCTTCTTCACAAGATGGTTGGTTTTCTGCCTGGGTAATCACTCCAGTGCAGAGCATTTATACTTTTCAGCCACTCACTCAAGCTGTTGCTCAGGTTATTTATTATCGCTGGCTAGAAGGCATATTCAAAGGAGAAAGGGAAAAAACACCTTTAAGAGAGAAACTAGGGTGTTTTAGAAGTTTTTTAGATAAAATGATATTTCAGTGTTTAATTATTAAATGAACACAAGAATATCCATGTACAGAACGAGTTGGGAAAGGAAGTAAAAATTTGACCTATTTTGTTAGACAGAGATTGATACATCTGTAAAATATACTTGAAAAATCACCTGTGTTCTTCTCATTCTACTCATGACAGATTTTATTTCTAAGAAGCACATAACAACACTGTCTCAATTTGCACACGTAAAAATGCTGTACTATTTCTTTTCTCTTTACAGAGGAAGAACAGTGTCAACAGTCAGCTATGATTCCCCATGCCCTGCCCTTGAAATTCAATGACAGAAATGCACTAGCCAAATGCACAAAAAGGCATCTTTTAGAGCAGTCTTATATTTCTTTGTCACAGTATCTTATTGCCAAGGTTTTAACCCACATACTGGCTGACAGCCCGTCCAGAGCCAGAGCAGCCACAGTAAGGTTTGCAAACCAGCTCTTCATGTCTTGCAGCAGGGGACAGATTCAAAACCAGCTCGACTACATTCAGTGTGGTAAAACATTTTCTTTCTGGAAATTAATATAACTCTAGAAATCATACTTAAGTTTCTCAAGAACAATTTGATTTTGTTTCCAATTAGCTCAGTGTTAATTTAGGGGACAAACTCTCCCTCTGTACCACATGTAGTCATACTGTCAAAGCACTTGCTACTCATGCAAGTCCCAAGCTGGTGAACTTTAACAGGACTTTAACAGCCCCTAAAACTGCCCATCATCTACAGGCCTGTCAGTTCCACTCCAATGAGGAGTTAATTGTAAATTAATCTGTCTTCTTGCTGAATGCTGACTGCCTTCCTCAACACATATATCTCATTTACTCAAGCAGAAAAACAGCTCAGTCACTAAAGAGATATCATTTCATGTCTGAATTATAGAGGGATAAATCACCAGTTCCTGGATACCAAGGTGTCTTGGGCAACCAACTGCTGAGCTTACACAGGCTGGCTGTCCTTTTGCAATATGCCCATCACTTCCAAAACCATTACCATTAACAGGCCTGCTTTACAGTATTTCCTCTTCAGATAACTGTAAGGGCAAGGATGCAGTCAGACCCAGTCAGTAAGGACTGACATCTCCACCTTACCAAAATGCTGGCTTGGCCACCTTCCTTACCTGCCTGTGCTGCTCACTTGATCCTGCTTTCCAGTTTTGGAAATCATATACCCACTGTGACAGAACTTTCTCTTGAAATTCACAGAAAACTTTTCTTAAATCAGGGCTAGTTACAGTCCTCACAGATTTTATAAACTGTCTGTCCTGCCCTCTCTCATTTGTTTGAATTAATCTTCATTATTTTCCAGAAAAACATCAAAAGCAGGACATCTTGCTAGGAGATGGAAGACCTCCCCCAGGGTAAAGGTAACTATGAACTCTCTGCCTCACTTCCCTAGAGTCCATAACCACCAGGATATTATGAAAGCACAGGACACCATTACTTGGGCTCAGAAGACAAGCTGAGAGCTTCTGTCATTGACAAAGAGCAGCCATACTCTCAGAAGTGCATTGCACATGCTGGATCCTGAGGCAAGCAGTCTCTTTTTGCAAACCTTAAGAGCAGTTAATCCCTAGAAAGAAGCAAGATTTCAGACACCAAATGGGCATTGCTTCTTTTTGTTTTTAATTTTCAGGCCACTCCCGGATCCACAACAGTGTTTGGGACTGCAAACTAAGTGATAACAGTAAGCAACTCAATCAAGGCTTTAATTCCATTTATGAATTACAAAACTACAAATTTGCCTTGAAAACACAGTTAGTAAGTGCTGAAGTCCTTCATCACATTTGTAAACTTAAATAAATTTGGGAGGAAGAGTTTGTTAAACACTAACCAGTGTTGACAGCAAATGCCCACTTGCTTTAAAGACTAAAACCAGTTTTTCAGCCTGTGTATCACATGCTTGTCAATCATGTGGAAGTTTCTCATAGTTTGGTGCATTTGTGCACATTGTTTGGCTCTAAATGAACCCACAAACCCACTGACACTTCCATGAACCAGGGCCTTTCAGAGACTTGTTATTTAACTGAACTTCATTGCATAACTCATGTTGGACATTTTTCCTCTTTTCTTTTAATGGTAAACCGTAACCTCACAATTTCTTGTGTCCCAAATGAATCTCCATTTCTGCCTGGTTATACCAAAAGTAGCAGATTTTCCACACTGCATAATGTAGACAGTCCTTCACATGTTTTAGCTAAGCTGTTTCTAAGCATCTGTCCAGTATAATCTGTTTGTAAAAAAGTATGAAGCATATATCACTTTTTACCTACTCTTGGAGGAGAAAAGTAATAAAAGACAGCAAATCCAGCCTCCTCCTCTCATATAAATGCAGTAAGAAGGGAAAAGCAACAACTTACTTTATTACTCCCATCAGTTTTGCTGAAGTAAGGAGACTGAAAGCTGTGGGAGAAAACTTTGTGTCATTATGCAGCCTCTCCACAGGAAGCACAGGCTCATCAATATATTGTTTTTTATCTTCAGCTTTAAATATGAGTGATTTCACATATACCAGCTCATACAATTTCTTTTAGATCTGTAATGTACTCAACCAGGGGCAAACTGAATCTTATTTCTTTTTTTTAATTTTTCATGGTTGGTTTGTTCCCCCCCGCCCCGAACATGTGCATGTGAGCCCACTCCTCCCTGTGTGCCTTCCTCCCTCCTCTCTGCAGGGTACAAAACCCCAGACTGACATTCCCTCTGATGTCCTCAGACTCCAAATCAAGTCTCTCTCCATACAACCAAAGTTGTCCTTCCCATACCTTGTATGACAGGCTTTAATAGAGGATTTACCATCCAGTGCCCTGACAGCTCTATCCCACCAGGAACAGGTCTAGACTGGCAATTCCTCCTTTTATAGCTTTACTCAGGTTTTATTCTGCCTCCAGTCCAGTTATTCAGCACCTTCCAGCCTTGCTCTGACCATCTCCTTTTCCATAACTTCCTGGTCTCTCCAGATCAACCTGTGCCTTCCCAGGAAGAGCACAGACCCCATGTTGTACCACTTCTGTTTAGCCCAGTTTCAGGGAGGAGGAGCAGAGACTGTAATGGAAAAAGTGATGTTGCATGCAGAGACTGTCTCATAGCCTCAGACATAGAATTTGGCCCCACTTGCCTGCTACCTCTTCCCAATCTTATTGTCTGAAATCAGATGTTATCCTCTCCAGTGACCTGTCAGAGAAAGATAAAACAGCAGAAGGGAGAGTAAGATTGCAAAGAGTTCTGCAGTCAGAAAATCACTTCTCTGGAAAGCAATGTGAGAAGCCTGAACTCTATTTTGCCATCATATATTTTCTTAGTATCACAGAAGGAATCTTACTTCTTGTTGAAAAAATTTAAAACTAAGACCTTTCTTATCTGGACTTAATATCAGAAATCTGTTACATTATAAGTGCATAAAAAACACTGGGCTTTCTTCACACTGTTCAAGGCTGTGGTCAAAGAACAAGCATGTTTTAATTTACAGAACACTCTATATGCATACTATGATTTGTTACTTACTGTGACATAAATCACTAAGAAAATCACTTAGTCAAGGCAGCGACAAAATAACAAAATGGTTTGCCTGCACACAGGGAAGGCATGAAATGACTGTGCATGTTGAGTCCAGTAGGATGCCCAGATTCCAGGACAAAAAAGCAAAAGGTAATTTACTGATGATATCTAATATACAGCAGCACCATAAAACTGCTATAGTCATGGAGTGGGCTCCTCTTGCTTCTCTTAGAAAACACAGATATTAGAAAATTCAGAAAAAGAATTCTAATATGATTCTACTCCAAGATATATCAGATAGCCAATAAATTGACACCTTGAAATCTCACAAAGTGATTTAGAAGCCATACATTTGGCATTCTATTTAATAGGAGCACTTGCTGATGCAGTGTAGAGAACTGATTAGCAGAGAACAGTTTCCTTTAGTTTTTCAGCTATTAAACAACACTTAAAAAGTTAAACTCATATTAAACATTTATCTGATTGCTCAACATGACTGAGAATTTCACATTTTGCAGATGCCTGACTGCAGCATCCTAAAGAGGCATAACTTTTGCAGGGTAGTCTATTGACTCTTTCTGAACATCATTCCATCTGGAACATATCCCCACAGACATCCTCCAACTCTTGATCTTCTGGCTCTTCTTATTAGTAAGCTCAGTTACTTCCTCACATTATTACCCTCACATAGCTCAAGATTTAGAATCATAATCACTTTGGGATATGTAAATGCAAGTGTACAACCTCCTGAAAATCTTATGATTTCAGTGCAGCTGTGGATGCTTAGAGCACCTTTGATGTTGCTCCTAGTACAGGGTGGTGTCTGACTGGAGGTGGTAACCTTTCTGAAACATCCAACTCTGGAAAACTGAATTGAAATCAACTGTAAACGACTCTCAAATTTCTGGAAACAGGCAGTGCTACCTTCTCATATATGTATGTGCACATCAGGTAGAGGAGATTATCTCCCCAAGCTTTTACTGCAACTCTGAAGGTTGCTCTGGCTCTAGTGTTACAGTGTGAGTTTTCCTCCACAGGAAAAACCCTTTCTGACTAACATGAAATCTTTTAAATCTGAAATACTCTGGGTAATGAATACCATTACCTATTGAAGCTATTCAGGTAGTCTGGCTGCCTTACTTCTCTTGAGATGTTTTGAAAATATTCTAAATGTCAATTTGGCATACAAGTAACCTCATTTTTCCCTCAAACTAGCAGCCATTAACACATTGCCTGTTCTGAAATTCCGTCATTGCTAAGAAAGTCGTCACTGGGTCAGTGTCAGACATCTGCAGTAACTACGATTTGTGGGGAGAAGCAAGGCTTGCCAGAAAGGACAAAGTTCAAGAACACAATGTCCCCCATTAGCATAGTTCTGTTCTAGTCAAAATAACTTTTTAATGTCTTTATTTGAAATTAATCCCTCCCCCAATCAAATCCAGATGTTCTGTGTTTATTTATTTATTTATTTACATTTTTTTAGAAGCAGAAATTGGTTTAGGAATGGTGAGAAACAGTTTGAAGCTCTGAGAAGCTTTGATCCTATAACCACTGTTAAAACAGTTGTAAAACATTTTGTTTTCTCAACCTAAATGCTATGAAGTGTATATACCCAAGCTAACTAAAAAAAAAAAAAAAAAAAAAAAAAAAAAAAAAAAAAANAAAATCCAAAAATGAAGCCCTTCTAAACACTTTCTATGTATTTCATTTATTGTGATTTTAACCAACTGCAGCTGCTTTCTCCTTTACTTATTGAAAATGCAATCAGCAATGAAGTTAATTTGTGTCTGACCAAAGCTCTTGGACTAACTGATTACTTACAGATGTCAAATCTCCAAGTGAAATTTTTGCCACCTGTTTTCAATTTCAGGAGTGGCAGTTTTGTATTTCTACAGCTTACTGACCTAAGTGTGGGTCTATATCATCTGCTGCATTATCCATGCTCAGTTTCCACAAGACATCAACAATACCAGAGTAGTTTCATCAGGAAGTTTTCTCCTTTATACAAGGAGGTATCCAAAATATTGTAATGTGGAAATATCAGACTGTCTTCCACATTAAAAAGTAGCTGTAGATGAAACAATGAATGCTTTTTATTAATAAGTGGTTTAATTCAAGGTGTGAGTACAGATTATTTGCATGTCAAATTAACTATATCAAGACACTTCTATGGATTGTCCAGGCCAAGCTTCACTGCATTTTTATTTGGATATCAATTATCAAGCATAAACATTTTGTATGGCCTGAAGTTCTTTAAGAGAGCCTATTTTATTCATGGAAACATTGCTGTCAACATTAAACCCATGTACACTTTATTTAATTAAAAGGGACAATAATAAATATTTGGGAAATAAACTAAGATTTTTTTGTGATAAGCAATGATCAGAAATACAAAATAGCTCTTTTTTTTTTTCTCACTAGTCTGCAAAGTTACATGGCTAAATAGTTTTGCCAAACATTTTTTTGTATTTTAGAATGAGATTTATGCTACAAGATTGTTTTAGCCATGACTCATCCATAAGCTAATTCCAATATGTATTCTCATTATAATGATTACTAGATGGTACTTTCAAGAGAAACCAGCTATGGAAAAGGAGCAGTTATCCTATCTGTAAGTTGCAGCACAAACCTCTAGAGGATGCTGTGTATATTAACTTTACACTGCATTTTTATTTTTGAATTCTTTCCACTATAGAAGTTCCAGCTGATACTAACCCAGATGGCTTGTGGTTGGCTGATGATATTATTTTTTGCTTGTATAACCATAGTGGATAAGTTCCTTTGCTGTTGACAAGGTCCAGGGTGGTCCTGCAAATGCAGAATAAAAAGACTGTCCCATCCTTTCCATTGCTGCATAAGGGGTTAAGCATGAGCAAAATAGGCTGTGCTCTGAGGTAATGTGAGCACCTTCTCTCTCCTCAGATAGCCCACAACTAGAGGAAGCTGCAGGGTTCTGGAAGAGGAGGAGGTCTAAGATGGGTATTGTTTCCACAGCAATGGAGTGGGCTATCAGAGATGGTAAGGCAGAACCTCAAACAAGAATGGCAAAGTGGGCATGAATCACAGACTGTGGACATGCTAGGGTAGGAGAGAAGGGTTGATTTTTGCTAAGACTTTAAAATTCTTAAAATGATTGTTTCCATACTTCAACACCAACCACAGAGATTGACTGCAGTCTTCTCCCCACTGCAGGAAATGACAGGTTCCCTGTCCTTTCCCTCACTCATGAGGCAATTGAAACCATTGTCTCCAAGAGAAGCTTCTGAGCATTCCCCTTGGGTGCAGTATTGGTAGAGACAAGAGACAGCACAAGATCAAAAAGCACTTTCCAGACAGCCACAGCTCTTCCAAGCCTGTCAGACTGCAGTTACAGCTCTTGTGCTAACAGTGATAGACACAGAACCCTTTATTCTTCATAACTATTTGATTAACCTTCTGCCATACTGTTTGCAATTGCTCAGTCTCTAGAAGAGTGAGGGAGACTTTGGCATTAGTTTGGAGCCACCACTAGAGTTTTTATGTATTTTGCTTCAAGAACTCTGCCAGGCAAAAATTAGGCAGGATTATGGCCCACTCGCTGCAATGTCCTCTGACCTCAGTTAACACTGACATAAAACTAGAAGAATGCTGTTGACTGGAGCACAGCTATTGCCATTGTACAGGAGTGCATCTGAGGTCAGAATCTGACTCAAACTGCTTGCCAAAGACTGCAAAATATTATGAAAGAATGGCTAACAGAAGCTACCCACACCCACTGAGTTGTGGATGTTCATCTGAGAAGCAGATGTTTTAAGGGTCAGTACTTCTGTAATAAGTAAACACATTTATTGTAATGTAGAACACTGAGCTAATAATATAAATACCAAGTAGGACACTTGAAATACTGTGCAAACAACAACATGCATCTGAAAAATAGTTACAGCAAATGCTTGTTTTTCACTAGAAAGATCACAGGATCAGCAGCTGTTTACTGCTTCAGCGCAGCAATTACGACGTAAGCTTAGCCAACGTTTCCAATAAAGCCTGCTCCCATCCATCCCATTTCTAATAATGTGTGACATTTTTTCCTGGGTCTAATATTCAGAGAGTTTGCTGTCCAAAACACTAGCTGAGTTACTCTCAGAGCAAGGCCAAAGGACCACGTGCTCTCCTTTTTAGATGCAGTTAGCTAAAACTAATTCACTTCGCTCTTTGCAAAGACCCCCTGCTTCCTACTCAGCAGTATAATTGTAGGATGCAAATAAGGGAGCTTCTAAAAACTAAACATGTTAATTAGAAACAAAAAACCTCTCTCACATACACAAAAAAAAAAAAAAAAAAAAAAAAAAAAAAAGCGCCCTGCCAGAACAAAAGAAATCTTTGCATTTACTTTTGTTTCTGGAATTTGGCTAAATATAGTACACTGATATGATAGCCAAGCTTTCAGCTAAGAAGACACCCACACAGATTCAAGAACAGATCCAATATTTGCACTTCTGCTGACTTTGGTGGGCTCTGGGCCAGTGCTCAATAAGGCACATAAAGCATCACTTTCATCAGGGTTCCTGCTTATCTGCATCCTTATGCAAGTTCTCCATAACTCTGACACTTTCAGAGGGAAGCCCCAGAGCCTCTCTTGCACCATCAGCAGAAGCCTGAGCTGTGACTCCAGGGTGCCAAACTGGGGTGAGGAGAGGCTTTTGGTCACAGGGACTGCCTGAACCCATGTCTGCCCCTGTCCCAGGGGTGCCCTGTTCCAGCTGCTCCCACCCACCCATTTTAGGACTCTCCCTCTGGGGTACTGGGTATGCTGGAGGTTTAGAAATGTACAGAGCCCAGCATCAGAGATCAAGCAACTTGGGTCGAGAAGAGCAACTCTTGTGTTCACTGCACTACCTTCTCAGGCCTCTTCAAAACTGCAAAAATACATTAATGGGCTCAAATGTGGGAGCAATAATCTCATCTGACCTGTATTCCATCTTGTATTATTCTATATGTCAACTATTTCAGTTTGATTTTTCATTTTATCCAACAGGTAAAAACAAAAGCATCATCCACTCTTTCTTTTTTTATTAATTTTTTTTTTCCAGGAGAGAAAAAAGGCAAAAAATCACAGTGGAAATGCAGACATGCAAATTTTTTCTAGCATATCTGAAGTTTTGCAGACATGTATCCCTCCTCTTTCCTTTTCCTTGGCTAAAAAAAAGTTGACGTGTCCATTATAGTTCAAAATTTTAAAACCCAAGCCATGTCTACTCTTCCTCAGAACTCCCTTTTCCAAGTTAGGACTTCCGTGCTAAGGAGTGAAGCTACTACAGAAGCAACCAAACTAAGCATCCCACTCAGCAAAGCCATTCCAATGTGCCTAAATCCCTCTTTTTACCTGCAGTTTTGCATGTACCACCCCAGATTCACCTGGAGCAAACAAAACTAGTTTGCAGACTCCATTAAACAGGCAAAAATTTGGACTAGTTCAGGAAGAACTTGCATGTACTGCATCATCTAGAATTTCTTCTTTGAACATAGATTCTGCCTATTTCTTTATTTTAAAATCAAGAACATGCTCTTCTGTTTGGATGAAAAGAATTCCCTTCTTTAGCTTCTGTAGCCTATAAAGGTGCACCTGTGTTTCTGATGAATTGGGGGGGGGATCTTCCTTTGTCCCTGAAGTAAGTAATGTAAATACAAATGTTGATACAATTAAATAGAGCCTTGATTAGAAAACCCAGGAGTTGGATTGAGCAAAAGAAAGATTAAATCTTTTTCAGAGAATCAGCTAGCACCCTCTGGTAAATGGCATTTAGGGGGGAAAGATCTCAGGTAAATGTCTCATCACCAGCTCCATATCTGAATTTTAAATCAGGTCTAAGTTATAAAACTGCTTGCAGAATCCCGCATTACTGACTTCTCCAAAGATTTACTCCTGATGCTGTCTAGGTTTTTAATGTGGTTTTATCAAGAGTTCTCCCTTTTTTGTACTGCTTGGATAAGTTTTCTCAAATAAAGTTCAGAAAGCCCTACTTTTAATCAGATGTCAGAAATATAGGGGTTTTTTGGGTTCAGGCTATTAGGATTTACACAGTTATGCATTTCCACCTTCCAGCTTTGGGTTAGAAAAACACAGATAAGTGAAAAGAGATGTAACAAATACATGGACGACATGCTTATTTTCATTGGCTGAGTAGTGTCACATGGAAAAAATAAAAATAAAAAGGGTTTTAAAAAACAAGATTTAAAGCACAGCTGGACAGTTATTGACATAGTTTAAAAGCATGAATTATGTGTGAGCTCTAATGCTTTCTCTCAGAATGTGAACAGGTGACCACTTGGAAAAGAATACAGTCCAGTCTACCATGGAAGATTGAATTAATGAATATAGTCACTAACTTCAGTTTTACTTCCCTAATTGAGAGAGATTTATTTATTTGTTTGCACTGCAGAGGCCTGGAGGACAAGGCCAATGACTCTGACAGAGGCTTTCACAACACAGCTGTGTATATGCTCTGCTTCAAAACAAAGGAAAGGTACAAACAGCTGGAAGGCTAATTCCTTTCATATAGCAATCTTTCATACAAAAATATATAATGTAGTAGCCTTTTAATATTTTCCTTAAACAGTAGATTTCAACAAATAAATAACTTGAAAATATATACATAAACCAAGTATCCAACTTCAGCCTTTAAGAAGACCTGGATATAAGGATGCCATGATGTATAAATAAATTCTAAATGGAAATCTTGTGATTGAAAAGAAAAACAAATAAAGACCTTAAGTGTAAGGTTTTATTCAATATAAAGAAGTTGCAAATATGCTGGAGTTATATATTAGGGCAACATAAACACAGATTTTGGTAAATCTCTTAATTATATTTAACTGTTTTCCATGTATATTTTATTCTTTTTCAAAGGCAGGAATTTGCTTGTCTTTTAAACATATATTGAGAATAAGGACTCCCATCATTATTCATGTCTGTTAGCCCAAATTTTATCAAGTAACATTTTACCTATTTTAAAATATTTTCTCCCTATTTTGGTAAAGCAATTAATCTAGATTAGTGTAAATTGACTGCCTGTTAAATTAGCTCAAGAATGCATGGGAAAATCCTTGAGGTTAATATATAGCTGCTCAGCTGTGTTCTGGAAAATTTTGCAAACAATATTCTCCAGGATGCAAAACCTCTTCAGCAAGCTAAGCAAGTTTTACCAGTAATTATGTTATTAATCTTCAGTGTGACTTCAGTGATTTTGTGATTTCTACAAGCATAAAAAAAGTATAATTATACATTATACATTAACTTCTTTAATGTTGTAAAATATTGATGTAGAAACAAAGATCTTGTTCAGCAGGAGGGAAACTTAGTCCACACAGGGTGTCAACATCTCATCTATTTACTCTCTGGATTTCCAGAGGTAGAAGAGGATTCAATGTGACAACTACTATCATAGTATTAAAGCTCAAGTGTATTCAACATGCAGTCAGTCTGTTAGTAGTAACACACCAAAAATTTGACAAATTAATATAGAGATTTTTGTACTTTACAAGCAAAGTCATCAAAACTCCATGAAATTCAGCAAGCACTTTGTTGCCATTTCCCATTCTCAAGGAAATTGCTGTTCTGATAGACAGCTGAATATAATCCTACAATTATTCTCAACCATTTTCTATCTGTTCTCAGTCATTTACTCTGCAGAGACAGACAAGTTACTATCTATTTCCCTTGTCCAATATTTGTGTGGAAAACAGTCTCCTGCTATGGATGATTGCTTCTTGGCCTGGTGAACTTGTTAGAAGACATTTATGGACCTGAAGAATAAGGGTGTGAATATGATAAATGAAGGACAGTAAAAGTATCTCCATTCAAGGTATTTCCATTTTGTTTCACAAGACATTATTTTGAGCTAGCAGCAGCCTATGTATGAGTGCACTGTAATGAAGGTGAGGATTCTTGGACATGCACTGAGACTAATGGCATCTCCAATGAACATTAATTAATTCTCACATTAGTTGGCAAAAAAAAAGAAGCTAAATTATTTTAGGTAATATACACCCCGTCATTTTCTAGCTTTCATAATAAGCTCATACTTCAGCATTAGAAAATGCAGATAGGCCAAGCATCAAGTGCATAACTTTTATCTTCCCAAGACACATCCACAGGTCTGAATAATAAAAACACATAATAATACTAAGCAACTCTGTGGAAATTCATCAGATCTACATGTGCTCACATGTGCAGCATTCCACACAGCTACAAGAAAAACGTAAAAGGTGTCAAAAAACTGGGCCAAAATTGCTCAAGGGTAGAATCTCAACTGATTGGATAAATCCCCCCAAAACAATCAACACTTCTGCTAAAGTAATAACAACCTGAATACAAATTTCTCACAAATACATGGCAGCTTCCTTAGTACTTCAGTGGTCACACAAGATATTTTCCAGGATTTATAACCTGGATATTGGTTGTTTTTCAAAAATTTAAGTCCTGAATTTTTCTTCCTGATTTTACCTGGACACATTTCATGGGATGTTATCAAGCCAAGTCACTCTGTGAAGTTCAGTTCTACAGATAAGCTGGCAGTGCTGTCAGGGGTTATTCACAGAGCTCTGCAAAGCACTGCACACCT
Source organism: Aegithalos caudatus (assembly GCA_013389925.1). NCBI lineage: Eukaryota > Metazoa > Chordata > Aves > Passeriformes > Aegithalidae > Aegithalos > Aegithalos caudatus. The sequence continues at coordinate 9,816 of WEIU01006435.1, read as the reverse complement.
TAATTTCTAAAAGCAAATCACCAAAGGCTGAATATACACTGTGAGATCCAACACAGAGAGTTGTTGTTAATAAACTACGTATCAGTGATGTTTTAATAGCACCAGTATTTTCTAATGCCTCTTAATTCCACTGATTGCTGAAATAATGGTGTCTTTATGCACCAGATCCCTGAATCAAGTTAATCCCTGCTGTGATTTGGATGTGAGGCAACATATCACAGGCATTTCCCTGTATCTTCAAAATCTCTCTAGAAAGAACAAATTAGGTAAATTTCTCACTCTGAAAGAAACTGTGCTATGGTCTCAAAACAAGAATCCAGCCTTGCAAGTAGATTGCTGCCTCTTTCACTCATTCCCAAAGGATACGTTAAGAACATGGGAAGGCCTTAGCTGAGCTGCACTGGCAGCATAAATTCCCTTTTCATGAAGAAATACCAAAGAAGAAACTAGAGACCAATGGAGTGAGGGATTCACAGAAAATTTCTTGACAGGAAAAGCTCTCAGAACATGTCAGCTGGAGTAGAAGGGGGGACCTTTTACACTGCCTTACACATCACCTCAATCAATGTGTTGCATTCCCTGTGGACACACTGACCAGTGATATAAAACACTTCTAGTTGCAAATATCTGGAGACCTTCACATTAATAATGACCTGTAAGAAGTTTCCCAGGATGGCAATCATTCTACAATTTAAAAAGGAAATGATACAAATGTCTCTTATAAGATCAGGAAACATACTGTTACCCTGTTTGCTGTATGATTAATTTTAATGTATTTCTAAAGAGAAGCAATATTTTTCTAGATTTACCTATAGAATATTATAAAAATAATACAATCCAACAGCCCTATTGTTAATATTTTATTTTTCACGTTTGTCTTGCTTGCATTTCTGTATTTTAGAAAGCAATTTTTCCTATCATCTACCCACAAAAGAGTCTAACTTGACGATAACCATTTACACCTCTTGAGAGGAGACTGTATTATTGCTCAACCTGAGAGCATCTTTTAACAAATAAACTTTGAAGAAATCTATTTTAGCTTTTTACTTTAAAAGGAAGTGCATGAAATATATTAAGTCATTCAAGAAATTAAAAGAAAATAATTATACTAATTCAGAAGTAATGGAGCCCTTTGGAAATAAATATGGTCTATTATCAACTGCAAGAACCACTAATATTGGCTCATTAAGTAGAAACATGTCTTAGAGCAATTTCTGGATCAGGCAGAAAGAAGAACCTAGTGTAGACACAGAAATTTTGCACATTCACTAAAAACATCTCTAAGAATTTCAACAGTGTAATCCAGAAATTCTGCCAGATGGGAGACCAATTTTTAATGTGCCCCTTCACTGGAGATTAGAAGAGGTTTTGCTGCCTTTGTCCCCGCCTGTCTCCTGCTCCTGATCCTGCAGGCGGCTGTGATCCAAACAGGCAGAGGTACAAGTGCAACCAGAGCTTTATTTCAGCATTCACTCCTGCATGCAGGCAGAGCAGGGATTTGTACAGTGAATGACTGCTGTGACACATATAGGAGGCAGCATGTTTTCCCTTCCCTCTGGTATAGACGCTGGTCATTCCCAGGAGCATTACAGACATCAGGCACTAAGACCACTGAGGCAGTTTGATGTTCAGAATTCTCTTGGCCTCAAAGATCCTGTGTCCAGCTGCTGGAAGAGATGAGGGGTGTGGGTTGTGCAGACATCTGTAATGCTGGTATGCTGCAGCATTTTATTTTAACATCCTGTTTATCCTGGCCTTAATTTTAGCTCATTGCTGGGTAATGATGCAAGAGATTATCTGATGAAGCAGGAACTTGGAACATGAAACCAAATTTCCAGGCAAATCAGGTTTTCCATTTTCTCCTTGCAGTTCAAGAGCCCCTTCTGCTCAATCCTGGTAATTGTGTACACCAGATGAAGAATGTGGCATTGACAGATGACTTACTACTGCAGTCTTTACTCCAGGATCTTCCAACAAGTTCCTATTTTCTATTGCCAACACGACCACAAATTATAGAGGACCTTGACTTCTTCAGGCCATACATCAAAGTGCATAATATCGCATCTTTAAGGTATATTTTTTCTTCAGTATAAATCATATAGTACACATTACTGACTAAAAAGCTGAGCAGAAAGAGGAGCAAAGCTGGAGAAAGTGATGGAATTCATGAGTGAAGGGGTAAAACTCAGTTTCCTTTCGAGCAAGTCAGAGTGGAGACATTTCTCTATTGCTTCCTCTCCTCTCTTCTCATACAGAAAAATAACATATAAGCACAAGACAAATATTTCTTCTCTTTATATAAAAATAAAGGTGGTTTGAGGAGTTGAAGGTCTTTGGAAATGAAAACCACCAGAGGCTACAACACAAGCCATAATTAGAACAGAAAGGAAAGGTATTAACAGACTGAGCTGGAGTGGCTGAGAGGGTCCTTGCTGCCATTGGCATTTTAAAGTCTGCAGGGAGCTTTTGGCATGCACCAGCCAGGAGTGGAACACAGCACTCCTTGATGCTTCTCCTGGTCAAGACCCAGGATGGCTGCCTTCACTATAACAATCCTTGCAGCCCCAGGATAACTGCTTCAGGGACAGACAGCTAGAACAATCCCCCCAGCCCTCTTTGGATGTGCAAAAAAAAACCCTAAGTGCAAAGCCAGCACCAGGTCACTTCCAGGGGTGTCACACTACAGGTTGTATATTCTCTGAGCTATTACTTTGACTATTAATATAGAATTTTTCCATTCAGAGTCTCAGTTTGAGAAAGAATAAAGAAATTTAAAAGGGACTTAATAAAGTCTCAAAAAAAATAACATGTAAAACTGCTTTACTCAAATGCAAAGTCGTACAGCATACCAGGGCTGTTCTCCATATCCATGGTCACACCACAAGTTCAGTACAGTTTTTCCACATTACAGATGCGGGTGTGCAGCTCATTTTCAAATCTTCTGGACCATGCCCGAGCAAACAAAGCTGCACTTTTTGGTTATTTAAGAATTTTATTTCCTTTTATCATCTCAGCATGCTGTGATGCCAGAAAAGACAGTAACTGCTGGTGTCTAACAGGGTTTTTGGCTTCCACACACCAAGCTTATGATTCTGCCATCAAACTGTAAGTTGTATACATATGATTACAACTTTCCAGAGAACAACTCATAGTACTTGTAGGAAGCAGAAGACAATAGGCAGTGTTACCCAAAATAGCAGTCAATATAGATATTCACTTTACTTGTGGGAAAACAGGTTGCAAGACAGAAATCTAGAGTACTGCACACTGAAGGAAATGGCTTGCCTGCACTGATGTGTTAAACTCACATCTGTTAAGGTATAGAAAGAATGGAGTGTTTCTCTTCACTTTATATTAGGAAGCAATTTGATGAAAGGCATGCAGTCAAATGCAGCTCTGAGAACCATGTGACATATTCCCTTAGACACCTCACTGGTTCACAGGAGAGAATACAATGCCCATTTGAACAAAACACCTCTTATACAGCTTTTTATACAGGAATTTCATAACTAGACTGGTCTAACCCAGGCACTAATTTTCCAGATTAACTCTGCTGTGAACAGCTGCTACTTCTTAAAAATATTCTAAGTGCATCTGACTGAAACCAAAGGGACACAGTATGATTTTGTCTTTCATCTCAATAGAAGTAAGACCGATCTTCAGGAGAAATTCTCCTTCTACATCAGGCTCAGATAAAAGACCAATGCCAAAAGCGGGCTCTAGCACTGGTTATATAAATTTCTCTCCAAATACCATTATTTCTGCCAAGTTTAATGAAACAGATGGCAATTACTGCAGCATGTACTTCCCAGCACACACTGGAAAGAATTTGGAAGCACGTGTGTAACTGCACCATGCAGTGACATCTGTCTTAGCACTTATCTGTTGTCAATTATGTAACATAATAAAACAGAGATAAAATAACATCTGGGACTGCTGCAACAAGAATCTAGCTTTTAGGAAGTATTAAGGATTTTGTTTTACTTTCTATGAGGTCAGCAATAATTTTGTTATTAATGTTAGTAGACACACAACTGAGGACAAGAGCTTATTTTAAGCCTCAAAATAGCTTCTGACTGAAGTGGAAGATAAATTATTTGAAGAGGTATTTATTGTAATGGTGGGGCATTTTCTTGGGATGATTAACTAGTGTATAACAGGGATAAAGGGAATAAGATAACAGCACTTACCAAATTGTTACATACACAAATGATTTAGTTTAGTATGAAGTATTTTACCTACATGATGTTGCTTTTAAAGATCAGAGCGTATGAGGCTCTGCTGCATCTTCAGATTAACCAAAACATTATCTTAACAGTATAGTGGACCCAGTAACTATGGCATTACAGAGTTTGAATGCTATAGTGAGTATATCTATCCCTTTGGATTTTACAGGGATTCCTTAAATTAAGAAATAGATTCAAATCTCTGTGCAATCTGTAGGGGAAAAATTTGAATCTACAGCTGCTGCTCCATTGACAATTTACTCTGACGTGTCACACACTGATTTTGTTGAAGTTAATGAAAATTTTCAATTAATTTAATGAGAGCTGAATTTGTCTTCCATGTGTTGGTCTAACCTAATGAAGAAAATTAACTACCTGATAGTCCCATGGTATTATCTACTAAATGTCTTTGGAAGATGAGGATGGGCAGACATATTGGAAACAAATTTGTGAATACTTTGCATCACTTTGGGAAAACCATGTAATTGCTCATGTTTCAAAAGGTTATACTGAGTTGAATAACATAATTAATTTTTTGTTGTTGTTGTTTTGATTGTTTGGTTTTGTTAGGCTTTTTCCTTTTTTTTTTTTTTTAAGAAAATAAAAATAATATTTTCATTTATTTCATGGTTTTATTCAGGTTTGTAATGATGTTTAAACACTATCTGTAGAACAACAGATTTAGAAGTGGAAGCTAATTCAACTTATGTTCATTTGATTTTTGGCAACTTAATGGAGCGAGCTAAAAAGGGGTGACAACTAGAATCAGTTGCACTGTGAGTTTTGCCAAGCCCAGTCCAAACAACTGCAGTTATAAAGATCATACATCAAATATAAAACCAATTAATATACAATTAATGAAACACTATATCTGCAACTTGTGCTGTCACTGGCCAGATTTAGACAGAATTATACATATTTTAGAAAGAGAGTTAGCATTTTTTGACACACTGCCCCTCTGCTTTCATTCAACAACTATTATGTCTCCCTTGTGCTATCCAAATTTCTGCTTTAAGTACCGGCTCTTCCTCTCTCTCCAAGCCTAACCTTGCAGGCTCCCAGAAGATCTGCAGATGCCACTGTAGTTAGGCAAGCAGATGTCTTTGAGCTCAGGGTGAAGTCACCGCCAGCTGTAGTAGTTACTTGGAACATTACAACATCCTCCACCAAGCCTTGTAGATTATTAAATCTTTGTCATAATGACTTTATTGTAGTTGACTAGTACCTCAATTTTTTCCTATGACTACATCAGTTTGTTTCAACCTGCCTTTTAGAAAATTTATTCTAAGCATGTTATCCTAATCTATGACTGTGGAATACATGCCCAAAACTTACAGAAATCAGGATTGACAGTTCCAGTTGTGATAGTCTGAAGCAGGGGACTCACATTCAGTCTTCTCTTCTGGCATTTATTTTTAAGTGTTGTTACTACCCATTAAAAATAGTTAAGTTGGAGTAGAATTTAACCAAACACTTGACTCTTAATGTACCATGTTTTTCTGTACCACCTTCTAGAAGCCCCATGTCCTACCAGTAATGCTGTCTAGGACACTGTTGTCCGTCTTGATAAACAATCTTTGGGACTTAGTAACACAAGCATTTATTATTCCAGCTTTATAGAACTGAAACCCACAGAAACACGAAAACTACACACTTGAGAGATTACAGTCATTGTCAACACAAATATTGCATTTTCTCCACCATATGGGTTGCTTCAAACACCTTCCTTTAGACCACAGCTACATCAGTAGGCAATATTGAGCTTAAGTATATGTAAACATATAATTTAAAATCACCCAACCATTCAGGAGTTTATAAGCATGAATCCTTTCATGATACTGATTCTTTTAAAAATATCATGTCAAACTAACTTTATTCTTTTTCTTTATCTCAGTAAAAAAATTGCCTAGTTATGAACACACTGAATGAGGCATATCACTAATTCAGTTTTCAGTGCTCAATTCCAACTGATCAAAATTAAAGGCTTACAAAAATGCTTCTGAAAATCCCAGTGTGCATACTTGCATCCTCTAACACCTCTTTTGAAAACATGATTCTTAATGATTTCTGGAGTACTTGAAACATTTGTTTAGACACTGGTTTAAGGAATGCAGTCAGGACATTCTGCATTCCTTTCTCCTTTAACTTGACAAAACACGGATCTCTAAAAGAATAATGGATGAAAATCTGTTTAATCCCAGCACGTCACCCACACATGCTATGATAAAGTCCATCTTTTTCAGTATGCCTTCCCAAATATTTTCATGTGCCTCTCTGAATGTTTATCTGTGACACACTTTCTCCTGAAGATGATGAGATAGTAAAATAGAATGAAAAATGTTTATGATGCATTATGGTTATATTAATCAACAGGAAAGGCACTTGGATACCATAAAAAAGGCATGGAATAGGAACAGAAGGATGGCTTTAAAGTGAATGTAAGGCTTTAGTTCTCAAGTAAAGTAAACCTGTGGTAATTCTGTAGATCAGCAAGCTCTCACGGAAAACATCTCAAGCCTCATATATCCAGTTGAATGCATAATAAAAATTTAGATCGTTCAAAAGTATAATTTTGTCTCTTTATCTTCATTCATGTAGAGAACTTAATATCTCTATAATTCACAAGCTCCCTCATAAATTGATAATATTGGTAGTCAAACAGTGGTTTGGTCTTACTAACCTAGCAGAAAGCTATCCAAGAATGTTTTATATATTATACTCCAACTTAGATGTATTCTTAAGTTATATACACGTACTTGTTCTTGAGCAAGTATGGTTCTATACCAAACAGATCTTCTCCTCTATGTTATTTACCCACCTAATCATGCATGAAAATCAACCAACTCAGCCTCCATTTTAGAAGGCTAAACAAGCCAAAGCCTCCTAGTGTTTTTTTGACATCTCTGTATTTAATTTTTCTCCTCCTTCAGTGCCTATTCCAATATTACTTAATCCCTCCAGAAGATGGAAGACCATATCTCCATGCAGCCCTGCAGGAAAAAAATAAAGCCTTACCTGTTCTCTGCACAATGTAATGAGTTTTCATTCACTAAAAGTGCTTCAATAATGCACTTTATGGTCCCAGAACCACTGGAGCATATTTATTTCTGTGACCGTGCTGAAATTTTCTTCATGAACTGTGACAGATTAAGTGAAGCCAAAACCTAATATATCTTACTGGGTTTATGTTCTGGGATTTCTGGATTATTCAGAAACCGTGGACTTTGAGATGTGAGATGGCATTTTCAAATCAAGTGAAATTAAAAAAAAAAAAAAGTCAAACAAATGAGGTAAAATACATAATAGATTTTTCCAAGGAACCCATATATCAGGCTTGAAAAGCTCTGCTACTTACTGACTTTTTGCCCAGAAAGGATAAGAAATACCACATCTTAGTTTGAATGCCATAACACACAATAAGACAGAAGAACTGACTTAAAAAGGCTCTGGATGGAAGCTACCACTATTTCTCAGACTGTCCATTTCATTTGCTTAAAACTTTCCTTATTTCTCAGATATTTAAATAATCAATCATATATAACCTCAATTTCAGATCACAAGAAATTAAAAGCTTGAACATTACCTTGCAGACCCAGTCCTTTGAGCAATCCATCTGGCTAATTAGAATTAAATTTACTTTTAATTTACCTGTGCTGAAACGAGACAGGACATATCAGAATGTATTACAACCCTCAGTACTATCAGCCAGCATTGTTAAATCCCAAAAGAACTGAAGACTTTAAGATGGGAGGATTATTCAGAGATTATACACTAAATTTCTACATGTTAAATAATTCATCAGAATTAGTTCTACATATATTATTAGCTTTTCTCTCCTTCTCACCAGTCCCAAAGATCAGTTTATAAGAATATGAGTGATTCAGTCCCTATGATATTTTTAAGAGTTTAAAAAACCCAAAACAAACAAACAAAAAAACCCCAACAAAACAACCACCTTCAGAATGGCTGTAAAAAGGGAACAATGTATGTCAACACAAACAAAAACCCACAGTGGTAACAGCTAATAGTCTACTTGAGCAAGTGAAAGGGCCTCATGTTGGATAAATCTTAATTTCTTGGATGTCTGAAGTCCATCTTTTAAAAAAAAAATCACAAATCATTTTTATTGCTGTCTTCTCCTCCAACAAAATAAGCTATCAGCATAATTCACTTTACAAGAATAGTTTAATACACTTAAAAGAGCACAGCACTACATTTCTCAGATGACTGGAACGAAGCCAAAGCAAAGCAAACACAAATTGTGCTTCCAGTGCTCAAAAGCACGATTAGACAAGCAGGGCTGACCAAGCTGACAGGTTTGTCTTACCTAGTATATCCTGAACAAAGTGCAGGGCTCCTATTCTATGATGGTTGTTGAACACCATGCTTAAGCTACTAAACTAAAAACTGTTTGTGACACAGAAGATTTTCAATATTCATGAACAGGATGGTTACATGTTGAACAACTAAAGTCAAGAGTACTCAGAGGTTATGAGTTCTAGTAAGTGCTGCCTTTTTTGGCATCTCTGACTCAAGACATGACCTCTCTTATAAATACTGTCTGTATTTCAAGAGATGATCAGCAGGGTCCTTCTGCAGTTTACTCACTGTAAATCACAACACACCTTGTTCAATACGTGACTATTTTAATTTACTGCCTTCACTCTCTCCCTACCACCTGACAGGCTTGGACTCTTCCAACTCAATGTGAGGCAAGATCCATTATGATCCAGTTCTTGGCTTGGATTAGGAAAAATTCCTGTACAGTACTCCTGAAAAGAAAATCCCTCAGCTACTCTACCTGAAAAAAACCCTTCTCTCCATAACACAAATATTTTTAGTTATACTGAAAGTATTTCAACAAAATAATGTATTAGTTAATGAGGATGAAGACCTATACAGCTTGGTCCATAACTTCAGAAATATTTAGAATATTCAGTACTTAGCATCACTAACTCCCACTGAAACAAAGAATGCATTTAATAATTCAGGCTGTAAATTCTTATTTAAATATTGCCCTTTCATTGCAAGTGAAGCTGATGTAAAGTCAGAGTCTAAGAATTATAACCCTGCTGCAACAGCTCTTTAGCAATTCACCAGAAAAACATTTCCAGAAGTTTTGGCTATTTTTCTTTTCTCCTGGGCTAAGAAGCACTTTTAAGATTTCTCTGTCTTTTATTCCTAACTCTTATGATCTTGTTAGACCACCTGGGATCAAGGTTGACATTTCCCCATTATTAGCACTCCCTCTACTCTCACAGGGCCTCACGTTTCTCTTGGAGACATTTCATTTTTGAAACTGTTCTGTGTGTTTCATGTTTTCTTCCTAACAGCTTTGTCTGCATCTCCTACTGGTCCTGCTGAATAATATTGAGAAGATAAAGTAATTCTAACTAGCACTGATATTACAACAGGAAAAAAAAAATAATTTTTATTTAATTCACATAGCTTAAAAGTGAAAGCTGTCTTCTGTGAGAGTACATCTGAGAAGGACGGCAGTGTACCAAATATAAAAACAGAAGAATATATTAAAAGTAGAGTCCCCATTTTGATATAAAATTAAGATAGAAACAATTACTTTGTATTCTTG
>WEIU01006433.1:38719-85980 GCA_013389925.1 Aegithalos caudatus | reverse complement strand
TTTGCAAATAGAGATGGGCTGGTTGGAGGTTGCTTGGGGTACAGTGATCATGTAGAGGTCTTGATATTTGGTGAAATCTGGAGAAGCATCAATAAGACTTTTACACTGGACTTCTAGAGGCCAGACTTTGATCTATTTAGGAGATTATTCAGAGAGTTGCTTGGGAAGCAGACCTTAAAAACAAAGGAGTCCAGAAAAGGAGGATGTGGTTCAAAACAGAGATCTTGAGAGCACAGGAACATATTGTCCCTGTGTGCTAGAAGATGAGTCAACAAGGCAAACATCCAGGCTGGATGGGCAAGGAGGTTTTGAAGGAACTCAGGAATAAAAAGAGGATGTATCATCTTTGGAAGGAGGGTCAGGTCTCTCAGGAAGTATTTAAGGGGGTTGCTAAGGCATGTAGGAAAAGAATTAGGAAGGCCAAAGCTCAGTTCAAACTGAACTTGGCAACTTTCATAAAGGATAATAAAAAATATTTAAAAATATATTAAGAGCAAAAGGAAGGGTAAGACCAGCCTTTGTTCTCTACTGGATGCAGGAGGGAACTTAGTAACTGCAGATGAGGAGACAGTCCTGGCTCACTGGTAAGGTTCCAGATGACTGGAATCTGGCCAATGTGATGCCCATTCACAAAAAGGGTGGGGAGGATCCTGGTAATTATAGGCCAGTTAGCCTGACCTCAGTACCTCATAAGGTAATGGAGCAGTTTATATTGAGTGCCATCATGCAGCACTCACAGGATGGCCGGGGTGCCAGACCCAGCCAGCACGGGTTTAGGAGGGCTGGGTCGTGTTTGACCAACCTGGTCTCCTTTTATGACCAGGTGACTCTCCTGGTGGATGCAGGAAGGGCTGTGGATGTTGTCTGTTTGGACTCCAGCAAGGCCTTTGACGCTGTCTCCCACAGCACACTCCTGGGAAAGCTGGCAGCCCAGGGCTTGGACAGGAGCACTCTTTGCTGGGTTAGGAACTGGCTGCATGGCCAGGCCCAGAGGGTGGTGGTGAATGGTGCTGCCTCCAGCTGGGGACAGTCACCAGGGGTGTCCCTCAGGGGTCTGTGCTGGGGCCAGCTCTGTTCAATATTTTTATTGACAACATGGATGAGGGTACTGAGTCTTTCATTGGTAAATTTGCAGATGACACTAAGTTGGGAGTGTGTGTTGGTCTGTTGGAAGGTAGGAGGGCTCTGCAGAGAGATCTGGAATGGTTGGATGGATGGGCAGAATCCAATAGGATGAAGTTTAATCAGTCCAAGTGCTGAGTCCTGCATTTTGGCTACAATACCCCCCTGCAATGTTATAGGCTGGGGATGGTGTGGCTGGACAGTGCCCAGGCAGAAAGGGACCTGGGGGTACTGGTGACAGCAGCTGAACATGAGCCAGCAGTGGGCCCTGGTGGCCTAGAAGGCCAGTGGATCCTGGCCTGGATCAGGAATGGTGTGGCCAGCAGGAGCAGGGAGGTCATTCTTCCCCTGTACTGGGCACTGCTGAGGCCACACCTCGAGTGCTGTGTCCAGTTCTGGCCCCTCAGTTTAGGAAGGACGTGGAGACGCTGGAGCGCATCCAGAGGAGGCAACGAGGCTGGTGAGGGGCTTGGAACACAAACCCTGTGAGGAACCACTGAGGGAGCTGGGAGTGTTTATCCTGGAGAAAAGGAGACTCAGAGGTGACCTTATCACTCTCTGCAATCTCCTGAAAGGTGTCTGTAGTCAGGTGGGGGTTGGTCTCCTTCTCCAGACAGCAACTGACAGAACAAGAGGACACAGTCTTGAGCTGTGCCATGGGAAATATCGGTTGGATATTAGGAAAAAGTTTTTAATGGAAAGAGTGATCAAATACTGGAATTGTCTGCCTAGGGAAGTGGTGGAGTCACCATCCCTGGATGTGTTTAAAAACAGACTGAATGTGGCACTTGGGGCCATGGTTTAGTTGTGGTGTTGGGGCATGGGTTGGACTTGATGATCTTGAAGGTCTCTTCCATAGATACTTCCAAAGTATTTCTAAAAAATGAAATTATACAATATATGGTATCTTTATACTGCATTTTTGATAAAATCCATAATTAGCTTTCCTCTGTTCCTCCCTTCCTTCCTTCCTTCTCATATATGCCTATCTCTTACATATATATCTACCTCTCTCTGTCTAACTATTTACCTTCGTGTGTTCAAGAAGGTAAATATATTTAGTTGTATCAATTTCTCATTTTGCCCTACAGATAATGAAAGGGCTTATTCACCTCACTATGATACAAGGAGGGCACAAATCAAAGAATGAAAGTAACAGCAAAACCAAGTTTGAAAAACAGACTGTAAATTAAACTGAAGAAGTAAAGGAATTTCTTTGAGCTTGCTAATTTGTGAGCTACTGATAAAGGCAAACCTAAAAAAAGATATGCTGGATCAGAGCATTTTCTGTGGAGAGGGATGGGAATATATACTTCAAATGTTTGATCTGGGAGTCATTTACCCTCACATCAGGTGAGTTTTCTTAAACGTAAACTGTTGAAGCTGGTGGAAAACAGTTTTGAAAGTCCTCTCTTGCTCAGGCACAAGGTCCTTACAGATGAGTGACAGTTGTGGCCGTATGCCAAAGGGATAAGGAAGTTACACAGTCCCACAATCTACTATGTGGGACCTTTCTTTGTCTTTGCAAGGTCATTCTTTATGTAGAAGATTCCTCTATCTCACTCCAACACATTGGATTTAGTAACCTCCTTGGCACTGCTGCTCTACAGAGGCTTGGATGGGATTTTTATACTAAAGAGGAGCATATGGAAGAGTCTTTGTCAGAGATGAAGTAATTTTGATGGGTAAATTAACTCTGTTGCTGCTTGCTGTTCTCTCAGCATGTTTTTAGGTGCTTGTATCAATAAGATCAAAGATAATGGGAGAAAATATGTCTAACATCTTGTGAAGGAAAAGAGAACATAGATCTGAGGAAGCTTTTTTTACCACCCAAACACAGATCCATACAAAGACAGGAGGAAGCACTGAAGCATTCATAAAAGCATCTCTTTTGTCCTACAATCCAAACATCTGGAACAGCTGCCTTTGCCTTTGATACTGACATAATTTCTTTGTTAAAAGTTACTCAAGATTCTCAAATTTGTCTTGCAATACTTGAAATCATTAGAACACTATACATATTAGAAGTTTTTAAAGTATGACTATATGGCAAGGCACAAATTTATAAGTTACTTGAATAATAGATTTTGATTGCTTCTTATTTTTTGTGTTTAATTATTGTAACATTCATTTTATATCTGATCATCACTATTCCAAACTCTGTCAGAATGGAAGTTTGACTCTTGCTAAGATCTTGTCCTAAAGGACTGATTTCTCCAAGAATGCTAGGGGCCTAAAACAGGACTTCAGGTACTTTAGTTATTCTTCTGATCAATGTACACATGGCTCTAAATATTTTAGTACCTATATTCAACTTAAAACTCGACAGAATCCAGAAAATTAGTTGCTATGGTGTGGTAGAACTTGAGGCCTGAGTCTTTACCTGTGTTTTTTCTAGGGCATTTTTTTTCTGGAAGATGGAAAATTGAGTTTGGAATGGATGAAGCAAAAACATGATGATAACAAACTGTCTTGCAGACTTATTTAGCACATTCATTTTTTACAGCAAAAGTTACATGTGATAAGGATATCAGCCTTATTTAATAATTCAAGCATAACAGATGAAAGTGTCCACTCTCAGTAGTGTTTTCCATCCCCCACCACATCAGGGGAATTTCCTGCAATAAGAGAAGTTCAGGATTATTCAGCATTCACCAGCCTCTCCCTACCAGCCCTAAGAAGAAATAAAGCTCTTCAGCTTGCCCTAAGCACATATCAAATTTAATTAATGGAATCTAAATTCTTAAATAATTTTCAGGTACTATTCCAGGACCAAGCAGTTAAAACATAGACATGAAACTGCATAACTCTTAGGACGTAAAGCTGTTTTTCTTTGGTGTTAGTCCTTCTCTGCTGCAAGATAGGAAGGTTGGGTTTTCTGCATTAGATTAAACTTTGAGAAGATGCCTACTGTGCTGAAAAGGCACAGTGGGAAGTGAGAGCATCTACAGTGTTGTGATAGTGTACACATGGTGGATGAGGGATGTAGCTTCTGCTGATTATAAACATCAATTTCTCAGTGGGAAATCCCACTGACAATGTTAGTTCTTTTACTTAGGAACAAGTATGTCCTCCAAGTCCTGTCTAGTGTGAAAAGATTCATTTAAGAGAAGGTGAAAAGCTAGCTTTACTATTGTTTTTACATGCATCTTCCCTATATTACAGATCTGTATGCAAAAATATAACAGGAACTCTGGAGCACCAACATGAAATTATTATTAAAAAATAGATCAAGATCACAGAGATGCTTGTGTCAGAAGTAGTTTGTGTCCCCTTTAAATAACACTTTTATTTTTATACACCAAGGACACTTATTTAGATTTAAACATGTTGAAAATGCTGGTTTTTTTAAGTGACATTAACAGAAGGACCATGCATAAGTCAACTTCAAAATAAAGGCAAATAAAAAGTAGAAGTGAACAGAAAGTAAAATAAAAAGCCAGCATTGCAGCTGATGAACTAAGTAGTTTTATCACATGAACAAACTGACAAACACTGATGAAATAACTATCATAATTCTGTCACTTGCTAGATATAAGCCCAAAGTAGATTGCATATTGTAATTACATTCTGATGAAGACTAGACTCCTTCAGTGTAAACACATTACTTCATTTTCACTTTAAATCAGTGTCTTTTTGTTTTCCTTTCTAAGTATTCCTTTGGAGTTCTGAAGCATCAAATCATCTATCTGAGCAGTTTCCAACATGAATCCCAGAGCTGGGGAATGATTTATACCAGAACCTCATGTATCAGCAGTGCTGTACTTTTTCTCCAGAATTTTGTCATATCCTGTTTTGCATATCTTGAGTATAAATGTATTTTCCACAGGGGCAGGATACGGTTTGTTTTGATCCCCATCTGAAAGACACTCAAAAGCCAAATGAAGAAAAACAGACTCAAACTTATTTCTCCACTGAGTTTGATAAATTATTCTGCTATGCAGAAATCATAAGGAAAAGGTAGGATGGTTCCGAACTGGAGCACTACCACCTCCCTCTATGTGGAAAAAATACATCTGAGCTAATAGAGTGCTTCTATTTCTGCTTAAAAAAATTATTTGAAAATATTATATGCATGTGATAGATGGAACTTCTTACTGCTTTGGAAGGAATCACTCATAACATGTCTGTCCCCCATGAAAATAAAATAAATTCAATATGTCCCCTCACCTATAGGATAGACTATGCCTCCAATTTGAAATTCAATTTCCTTATCTCAGTAGTTTAGGCACATGCGGCAAATTCCAGCCTGTGCAGAGCAAAGCTCCCCATTCCCAGAGGGTTTGCCTGCGTGGCCCTGTCCTCTGGGGAAATTCCTTATGAATATTGGGGTCCTGGGGGGGCCTCTCAGGAGCACAGTGTCTTTCTGTAGAATGAGGTTCTGTATCAATTAACCAGGAGAACACAGAGGCAGCACACACCACCATCACCACATGGGTGCCAGCATGTGGACAGAGCAGCTGGGGACACAGCTCCTCACTGCACCAGCATGGGTTAGGTCTCTGCCTCCTGTTAACCACTCTTCCAAAACCTAGTGAAGGGGGACAGTGTAATTAATACCACTGCTTTGGATCTGAGCCTGGTCCACCAGAACTAAGCTCAATTCTTCTTGTACCACTGCTGCATCACAGTGCAGTCTGGTTCTACAGGGGCTGACAGAGGCTCCACAAAGCTCAGCAGATTTGTTTCAGTGCTGCTCTGCTTCTGGTATCTGAAGGCAAAAAAGGCACATGAAAAAGACATTAGGCCTGATATGATCAGTCTAGATAGACTGTGGTTAGGCAGCATGGACATAAAGCAGAGATTATCTGGAGCCAAAATACATTGCCCACAGACAGTGGAGGTATTCAGGCTCCATGGTCCTTCATTCACTTCAGATGACTGCATAAACCCCAATTAGATTTCAAGTAATTTCTGTGAATAAAGCCACATGTACATTTCTTTCTTTCTTATTCTACTCTGGCCATTTACTTGTCCATGAGTGCCAGCACCCCAGGGTGCAGAACAGGAAAGGCAGTTCTGCATCCTGGGACACTGGACAATTCAGATACAGACTTAGAAGATCAGGATTAAGTTAGGACCAATCATACAGTGTAAAGGTATATAAAGACATCAAAACCCCTCTTTGATCATAATCTGTATAAAATTAAAGGAAAAAATGGCACAAAATTGTTTTTAAAATTTTACCTGCATATTGATACACAGCCTTTAAAGAAACCTGGAAAGGGAGAGAAATGAAATCTTTTATTAAATAGTAGTTTATTTTTTCCTCACCTGTCTACGACTAAACTGTTACTGGCACAACCTTTTGTTACTATTTCTTCTACAGGCTTTCATAACACACTATGCAAGTTGCATGTCTGTTCCCAGTGTCCTACTTTAAATTTGAGATCCTCCTTTTAGACAATTCAGCTGCCAGGATTAAATAAATTTTGTCAGTCCTGGCCTGGAACTGAAGATTTTTCTCTCCTAATACAGTTGGCTTGCAGCTTCTTCTGGATTATCACTGGAACAGGTTGTCCAGAAAAGCTGTGGTTGCTCCACCCCTGGAAGAGTTCAAGGCCAGGTTGGATGGGGCTCTGAGCAACCTGGTCTGGTGGAAGGCAACCCTGCCCATGGCAGGGGAGTTGGAATTCAATGATCTTTAAAGCCCCTTCCAACCCAAACTATTTTATGATTATATGATGTTATGGTTTTATGATCCAGTGTACTTTCAACAAAGATAATTTTGTTTTTTCTTTCATATTGTTTATCATCACTAGTAGAAGACAATGTGATATCTGTGATGCCCCTTTTACTGTGGAAAGTAGAATATCTGAGTGGATATTTGGGGAAGGATTAAGAGGCCAACTTGTTTTTGGGCGGAGAGATGCTAGAAAAGCATGAACTGGCCATGAAGAATATATAAAAACAAATTCGTGGTATTCTTTACATGAAAAACATTAGCCAACACAAGTAAATTCAATGTCTTCTGACAGATGTTGGAAGTTTGTTTTTGTGCAGTGTGCTTATCAGTCCACCTTTTTCCTTTAATTTTATTTGAAAAAGTATGTATCAAAGCATCTTATTTTTTCCTTTGCCCCTATTTTTACATTTGTATATGTTTTTAAATGCAGTTTATATATTTATTTTATATATTTTATATATATGTTACACAGTTTATGTATTTTTCTTACACAGATTATGTATATACAGTTTATATGTACTTGATGTCTAGGACTGATTTTATTTGATGGTCATTTATATGGTCAACTTTACAGGAAGATAAAAACCCCAAGCAATCAGTGTGCACTGACTGGGCCTCAGCTGCAGGTAAACTGGTTTTTCAAAAGATTTTCTGCAAGTTCAGCTCAGGGAAGAATAAGAGAAAAATCAGGACTCGTGATTTTCAGTCTGAAGCTCATGAACATTGTATGACTATTCCAGTATTGATTCAGTCTGGTACATGGGTAGACAGGGGCTGGTCAAATCCAAAGAAAAATATATACCAGTCACCAATCTCAAAAATGTGAGATAGTATTAGACATAAAAATTTTAATATCTCTTCATAACACATGTAACTGTGGTTGACCTATAGCCTTCTTGAGAAGTCTGATCATTTCTGACCCTCCAGACAAAGATGGGATTGATGAAAACCAAGAAGCTCATATGGCCTTAGCATCAATGAACTTACATACCTGTGAAAGATGCCTGGCCTGGGAATATGCAGATATACCAATTTTTTAGAAATCTCCAAAATGAATGTCAGATTTTGACTAAGAGACTGTATTTCTTTTCTCCTGGACTCTGGTTAACAAGATTGTTTCAGAAAATAAATGGTGCAGCTGTTATTAAAAGCTATGTGGAGAAAAGATAAAAGTCTGCCTGCCAATTGCTTCTCAACATCCTTTGGGCACAAGACAAATCTACTGAATGAAGAGCAAAGCTTTGGTTTCTGTGTAACTTTCACTATTTTAATAAAACCCAGTGTGCAAGCTTAGCCTGAGATATGTGAGGCCTTCCCCATATGGTTTCTGATGCTTCTGAGATAGCTTGGAGCTGTGATGCCAGAACAGTTTAGGAGACCCCCGGAGAACCCTCTTCCTCTTCATTTTAAAGCTGGTGTGCCTATCCCATTTCCAGTGTATTATATGGTAAACCCATAACTGATATTAGCAGTTAATTTCAAGCCACAGATTTCTTGATTAAACTCTTCAGACCCCTATTTCATTGGGTCAAGTCTGCCAAAAATAAGAAATAAATTCATATACACAAACAGTTACAGTATGATGATGAGCCACAGTGAATTGTAATGATTTGCTAGTTTTATGATAGGCTTTGGGCTACATTGTTGTTTTGAGGAAAAGCAATAATATGCAAAAATAGCATCTGGAAGGGAGAGGTGAGTGGGAATTACCTCCAAGTCTGCTTTGAAGAAACTGTGGATGGCGAAGTTGTCTCTCATTCCTATGAAGGCAAGAAAGCAAAATGCGTGCAGTCTTTAGATGAGCTCATTCTCCCCCACATTAAAGTTTTACACTGGTATTGTAGACATTATGAAACTGAGTATTATTTCACAGACATTTTTCCTTGAGGAAGCAATTACTTCTCAGCAGATTGCAAGACACTCCTATGCCACTCTGTGGCTGAGTGGCCTGAGAAGTTTCAATAATAAATGTCTTTAATGGTTCAGAAGGATGAACCTTTCTGAGCCCCAGACAGCACACGTGGCATAACTTGAGTATACAGCTATGCCAGAGTTAATTCAATTATCCTGATGCACTGATCATTTCCTTAATGAGGACGACAAACACTATGTATTGAAGATAAATCCTAGGAAGGAAATCACTCATAACTCATATAGTTAATATTGTTGCCACCAGCTTAAACAGTGATAATTTGATGAAGTACTTGAACTGGATTCAAATACCACTAATCACATTTAACAAGAAAGACCAGATGTTTTCTGAGAGAAATTACTGCAAACAGATTACTATTTATAATGCAGTCTTTCACCAACAAGTTCTACAAAGTTTGAGTTGGTTTATTCTAGTTCATAAGGAAATGGGGACTCATGTCTTCAGCTGATTTTGTAGTTTTATTCTCTCATCAGTGTTTCCCCTATTCAACCAAAAGGTGTTCATTTTAAAGTGAGTGACATTTTCTGACAAAAGAACTATTCCCATTAATTGTAACAAATGTTTTTAATGCCATACCTCTTCAAAAAGAACTTGCATGTACCTTGAAGTCCTTTTGATCCAGCACAATATTTACTTAATTTTTCTTATTTCCAGGACACATATTGTGACATGGTTACTCTCCTTGGTTATTTCCTGAAGAAGACTGTCTTTTCTGTTTGTGTATTACCCTGGAAAAGAAACACAGCAGTTACAAAACAGTATAATTACTTAATCATTACTTTTCTATCCCAGTACTATGATCATACTGCACAAAAGTTTGCCCAAGTGGATGAATATTTTCCGTTTCAGGCTCTGTGTAATACCACAAATGCATAACACATTTTGGAGGCCCTGTCCCAACAAGAAAAAAAAAACCCAAATTTTTTTTCCATCACAGCTGAGTGGAAGCTATAATAATCAGGATGAGTAAATTGTGTGACACTCATTAATATTTAACACATGGTTGCTGCTTCAATTTGCTGGTAAACATTGGATAGTCAGTGAAATTAGGTACTAATGCTGTCATAGAACATAAAATTACACAGTGGTTTTGTTGACCACTGTTGTGATCCTGATCTGCAATGGCAGCCAAAATTGATAAAATAGCAACACAGTGCCAAACTAAATTCAGTAAACAGTACCTTTTACTCCTTAATATGATGTTTTTATTTTGCTTGTGATTGTTTTCCAGAATATTAAGCTAATCTGGGTATGTAATAACAATAAAAACTGAGAGTGCTCCTTATACTCCCATTGGATAATGGATTCCAAAGTAAAATTTAAATAGGTTTTGGCTATGTGAGCTGTGTCATTTCACAAAACCTGGCCATGCCACTGATTCTCCCACATGCTTATACAAGGATTTGTAGCAGACAGCTGTGACACCCTTGAGCAAACAGCATTTTTGCAGCACATTTTAGGACATAATTAATCTGAACCATTTTGCACTCTTCATTCACTGCTAAATTTTATACAATTTAACTTTCTAACATCTTCTCTGTCACTCTGTCCAGCAGACTCCACAGAATCTCTTATTGAAAAAGTATTTTAAAAATACACAAAGTTAACTGCCTCTCATTTTCCAATAGTAGAGTGTCTTGACTGTGTTTTGGTTGTTAAAACACCAAATACGTAACAGGAACCTTTTTAGACAGAACAACATTAATAATTGCACTGATCACCTGGTGTTGGCTCAACACCTCAGTATTAAAAGTTTAATTTCAGACCATTTATATACATAAAACCTGTATATATGAACTGAAACTGATACAAAATCTTACATGTTTCCATGTATGATTCAAAAAGTCTTCATCTCTGTGAAGACATTCTGAGAATTCTACTGGCTCTATCCACTAAGGAATGGAAAGATCTCTGAGTTTTCTCTGCTTCAGTCTGCATACACTTCCTCCAGCAAGACATGGCAAGTAACAGACTGCCAGCTCCTTCCAAGTGAATAGAATTTTATTAGCCTAGTAGAATATCCCACTGATTTTCTTGTATTTATTTTGACTCATTCAGTGTTTTAGAAAGGAAATCACCAGAATAATACACTGGAACTGAACAAATATTTCTTTCTTCTAAAAATAAGTAGCCTAACTTCACCTACAAGAAGGCAAATCCCTCTATGTATGATAAAAACTGAGGTATGTTGGTATTAAGTGGAAAGGTAGCTCAAGCAATGAAATTTGATAATATCTGTAATAGAAGTAACAGTCTTGGTGGACCTAGAACTTTACTGGACTTTTAATTGGCACTCTAGACTGATTTTATACTAATACAGACATCACCCTTAACTCAGACAGACATCAGGACCTGACAGAGTAGTAGTACTAGTCTGAGTAATTGTAGCTAGATTGAAGTGTCTCTCAACTGAACATTTACGGATGTGCCGAAACAGAGAGTATCATTTGTTCAAGTAAATGGCCAATATCTCACTTGAGATATTAAAACAAGGCAAGTTCAAGCAAGGCTTCAAGTAAGAACAGCATTTTACAGCCTTCCTCTTGGACTGAGAGTTGCTCTGTATCCAATCACCTCAGTTTATCCACCCCCTGCCTGTAGAGCATTAAGGATTATATATGTACTATAACATCCTTCATAACTGAAAAATATATAATTACAAGTAGGAGCTGGAATAAGCTCCTGGGAACCTGCCTACTCCTACTGATAACCCAAAACATTGGTAAGTTTATTTTATTTACTATTCTTCTCTATAGTTTCCAGACAGCAGCACAAAATCAGTGAATTTTTAAAAAAGCTCCATCTTATACTGTAGGACATTTACAACTGGGATAACTTGTGAATACTTCAAGGATGAACAAGTTTCCTGTGATATTTACTGTGTCAATCTTGTCCTTCTGGCTTGCAGTTACCTCTTTGGGCTGTAGGCACGATTAGACAGCTCTGAGCATAATTTGCACCTTCCCTCTAGAAAATGTACAGCATATTTATGATTTTTTTTCCTACTTCTGCTGCTCACGAGTTTAAATGTTGAAAACGGTAATATTTCTCATCTCTCTCTGCACTGGTTTCCAAATTCTGACATTGACAACCACTGACAATAATTGTTCTTTATTCACCTTCTTTATATATGATTTCACTGGGGTTCCACAGAGCCCTTTTGCACACTTATTCATACCCCGCTCTGCAGGGTTATATTATACTCATTTTTATGTGGACATATTTCTTACCACTCTGTCATGAGTGGTAAGATATATAAAATACAATTATAAACATATAATTGTATTTTATAATTATAAAATACAATTCACTTTTTTGACTACTGAAGGAAGAGGTTATGGAAGCCATTTAGGGTTTTTATGCAGTTTTAATTAGTTGTGCTCTGCACTCACACATTCCACTCACCTCTTTACCCTGTGTTTTGCTGCTTCTGCTCCTCTTGCTCTGTCTTGTGAATTTTTCTGAAGTTCTTAGATATCTCACTAATCTCTTGCAGCATTTCTAAACCTCAGACATAATTTTGTTTCCTTTTTTCCAACCTGGAAATGAAACTCAAGATAATTTTGGTAAGGAGGTAATATAAAAGGGGATCTTTATTTGAAGGCCACCAGAGGCAGTTATGGAAAGATGCCCACAGAAGCCCAACCTCCCCAAGGGTGAGTACATTTTTTTAGGTTTTAGTAAATTAGCATAATTGATAAAAAGCACCAGTTAGGAGGATACGTGGTAATGCAATTTCCCCCCAGGTCAAGCCCCTTCTCTGGAGTCCCCCCTGGGCACTGGTTGTACTTTGTCCATGAGAATGTACCTCAAAGGGTTTTCTCAGCCTTGGTTCCCAGGAAGAACAAAGATAACACTGGGGCCTTGTCCTTCCTAGGACTTGGAGCTCTGGAATTTGTTTTGTCTTTCTGCTCAGGGAAAGGCCATGGAAAAGTACTGGGGAAACTAGCTGCTAATACCGTAGGTGACAGAGTTACAAAGTGTGAAGAATACAGAGAACATATAAAAGAAAAAAGGCAAAACTGAAACATCATCAGTTTGACCTTGCATGTTCCCATCTCCTGTTCATTTTCTTTTGGTACTCTTGGCTGCTTGATCTGAGCATTTCTACTCTGCAGAACCTGTTTTCTAGCTCCCTGTCCCCCTTGGTCTGCTGAGTGCACACACATCTCTCTTTACTTGTATTTCCAGCCTCTCTTAGGTGATTTCTGCATATTTATGCAGACTGACATAAGTTTTGCATATGTCTGCATCTTCCAGAAGTCCTATCTGTAGTTTTGGATCTTAAATTCCAATTGTTATCTGATCTGTGATAATTAAATCTGGCAAAATGCCACAGTTAACATGGTTCCCATTAATTTAAGGTTGGACAGGAATTCCTCACTGAATTCCCCCTTGCTTCTGCAAT
Organism: Aegithalos caudatus; assembly: GCA_013389925.1. Lineage (NCBI taxonomy): Eukaryota > Metazoa > Chordata > Aves > Passeriformes > Aegithalidae > Aegithalos > Aegithalos caudatus. Next base: position 72,831 of record WEIU01006433.1, on the reverse strand, counting down.
TTCAAATGAAGTCTGATCTTCCAGAGATTTCATTTCTTTTTCTTGGGCATGCAATATACCTTAAAGGCACCTCATTTTTGGAGTTAAATCTGTCATTCTAGTTTGTAGTTTTATTATAATAAATATCAGTAAATTAAAGTCCAGTAAAATAGATAATATCAAATATACTGTTTTGCTTCTGGATCTAGTCCTTCTTAATATTTCTTCTGATATTTAGATAATAGAAGTGAAAGACTTGTAAAATTCACAGACTTATACTCAAAGACAGTGTAGAATGATAAAAAAGTAAGAAACAGGATTAGGAATTGATTTTGACAGACTGAGAAAAGAGTTGGAAAAAATAGGGCACAATAAGAACAAGAGAAGACTTCACACTCATGAAGGAATAATCAACAGCAGAGACACACTGTAAAACAAACAGCTTTTCTTTGGGAAAGAATGTTAATATAAATATGAAGCTAACATGAGTCAGCTGTAACTGTTGTAGGAAAGGCACAGAGCATATTGAGATATATGAACAAAAGAAGAATTATAAGTAGTTCTTCAGTCATTTCATCATTGTCACAGCCCTAGCTAGAATAATATGTCCAGTTTTAGATAGAGCACATGGGAAAAATAGATGAATCTGGAAGTTAAAAAATCTGGTTTAGGGCAATTGTTGTTTTGACTGAAGAAGAGAAAATTAAGGGAGGATGTCATAGAAGTCTCCAAGAAAGTTAAGACTGTTTCACATTACTTTGTCAAGAAGTAAGGGAAAAAAAATCTGTGTTCTGGGTTCACAGAGAAAACGAGGACAACGTGAATTTCAGCTGAAAGACCTTCAGAGTAGCTGCTAGGAAAAAATCCTAGAATAAAGAACAGATAAAAATAATAAACTGTGCAAGGAAGTTATATTGCTTCAATTAATTGATACCTTTATAAGCAGATTAGACAGATTATTTACAGATTCTTCTGAGGGACAAGGGGGAAATATTAATAATATCCAGCCTCTGCATATGTTTTGAAACGCTATTTTTCTATAATGATGGGGTAAATGTCAAGATCCAACAGTCAATTTTTATGACTCTCTTTCATGAAATCAAATCTAACTGTTCATGTGCATATTTTATTTCTTGCCAATACCATTTTTCCAGGAGAACTTCAGTTCTTTGTGTTCCTTTTTACCTGAAAGTCACCATGTCTCTCTGCCTAACCAGATAAGGCTGACCAACTTTTTCCTGCATACTTCAGGCTGCCTACCTTTTTCCTAGGGAATTTGGACTTAAGCTTTTAACAAGTACTACCAGCCTGAGATTGCCTTTTATCTGGTTCGTTACCATTCTGAACTGGCAATCCAGAATTACACTCTGAGGATTTATAAGGGCTGAGATTCACAGAACCAACTCCACAAAACAGAAGTGGGAAGAGGACTACCTATACTTCTTGAGAAATGCTGCACTGAAGATGGGACTAAAATCATATCCTTTTTCAGTGTCTGNCCCCCCAGGTCAAGCCCCTTCTCTGGAGTCCCCCCTGGGCACTGGCTGTACTTTGTCCATGAGAATGTACCTCAAAGGGTTTTCTCAGCCTTGGTTCCCAGGAAGAACAAAGATGACACTGGGGCCTTGTCCTTCCTAGGACTTGGAGCTCTGGAATTTGTTTTGTCTTTCTGCTCAGGGAAAGGCCATGGAAAAGTACTGGGGAAACTAGCTGCTAATACCGTAGGTGACAGAGTTACAAAGTGTGAAGAATACAGAGAACATATAAAAGAAAAAAGGCAAAACTGAAACATCATCAGTTTGACCTTGCATGTTCCCATCTCCTGTTCATTTTCTTTTGGTACTCTTGGCTGCTTGATCTGAGCATTTCTACTCTGCAGAACCTGTTTTCTAGCTCCCTGTCCCCCTTGGTCTGCTGAGTGCACACACATCTCTCTTTACTTGTATTTCCAGCCTCTCTTAGGTGATTTCTGCATATTTATGCAGACTGACATAAGTTTTGCATATGTCTGCATCTTCCAGAAGTCCTATCTGTAGTTTTGGATCTTAAATTCCAATTGTTATCTGATCTGTGATAATTAAATCTGGCAAAATGCCACAGTTAACATGGTTCCCATTAATTTAAGGTTGGACAGGAATTCCTCACTGAATTCCCCCTTGCTTCTGCAATTTCAAATGAAGTCTGATCTTCCAGAGATTTCATTTCTTTTTCTTGGGCATGCAATATACCTTAAAGGCACCTCATTTTTGGAGTTAAATCTGTCATTCTAGTTTGTAGTTTTATTATAATAAATATCAGTAAATTAAAGTCCAGTAAAATAGATAATATCAAATATACTGTTTTGCTTCTGGATCTAGTCCTTCTTAATATTTCTTCTGATATTTAGATAATAGAAGTGAAAGACTTGTAAAATTCACAGACTTATACTCAAAGACAGTGTAGAATGATAAAAAAGTAAGAAACAGGATTAGGAATTGATTTTGACAGACTGAGAAAAGAGTTGGAAAAAATAGGGCACAATAAGAACAAGAGAAGACTTCACACTCATGAAGGAATAATCAACAGCAGAGACACACTGTAAAACAAACAGCTTTTCTTTGGGAAAGAATGTTAATATAAATATGAAGCTAACATGAGTCAGCTGTAACTGTTGTAGGAAAGGCACAGACCATATTGAGATATATGAACAAAAGAAGAATTATAAGTAGTTCTTCAGTCATTTCATCATTGTCACAGCCCTAGCTAGAATAATATGTCCAGTTTTAGATAGAGCACATGGGAAAAATAGATGAATCTGGAAGTTAAAAAATCTGGTTTAGGGCAATTGTTGTTTTGACTGAAGAAGAGAAAATTAAGGGAGGATGTCATAGAAGTCTCCAAGAAAGTTAAGACTGTTTCACATTACTTTGTCAAGAAGTAAGGGAAAAAAAATCTGTGTTCTGGGTTCACAGAGAAAACGAGGACAACGTGAATTTCAGCTGAAAGACCTTCAGAGTAGCTGCTAGGAAAAAATCCTAGAATAAAGAACAGATAAAAATTATAAACTGTGCAAGGAAGTTATATTGCTTCAATTAATTGATACCTTTATAAGCAGATTAGACAGATTATTTACAGATTCTTCTGAGGGACAAGGGGGAAATATTAATAATATCCAGCCTCTGCATATGTTTTGAAACGCTATTTTTCTATAATGATGGGGTAAATGTCAAGATCCAACAGTCAATTTTTATGACTCTCTTTCATGAAATCAAATCTAACTGTTCATGTGCATATTTTATTTCTTGCCAATACCATTTTTCCAGGAGAACTTCAGTTCTTTGTGTTCCTTTTTACCTGAAAGTCACCATGTCTCTCTGCCTAACCAGATAAGGCTGACCAACTTTTTCCTGCATACTTCAGGCTGCCTACCTTTTTCCTAGGGAATTTGGACTTAAGCTTTTAACAAGTACTACCAGCCTGAGATTGCCTTTTATCTGGTTCGTTACCATTCTGAACTGGCAATCCAGAATTACACTCTGAGGATTTATAAGGGCTGAGATTCACAGAACCAACTCCACAAAACAGAAGTGGGAAGAGGACTACCTATACTTCTTGAGAAATGCTGCACTGAAGATGGGACTAAAATCATATCCTTTTTCAGTGTCTGTGTGTGTGTGACTTGGGAAACTGGAGGAGGTTATACTTCCTAATCAGGATACAAATATTTTGTAGGTGTAGACACCTACAAAACATTATTTGAAAAAGTCAGTGATCTCTTTTCTAAGATACTGTTGTTAAAGCAATAGGAAATTATGCCCTTTACTTGGAAAAGCCTTGGTGAGAGAACTTTTTTAGGAAGTGCCAAGCCAGAATTCAATGCCCTCTATATCTAACTTAGTCAAAAAAATGTACCTTTTGTTCTTCCAGGAAAGAAGACCTAACTTCTGGGATCTAAGTCCAGACAGCAGAAAATGGAAAACATTATTTGTTTATTCCAATGTCTATTCAATTAAAAAAATATGTGAATGGCTCTGGGAACAGGGACAGAATACAGACATGAGCTGGAAACAAAGAAAAGCAAATGAAATAGTACTGGAGTCAGGGATCGGGTCCCAAGGCTTCCCTTTCTTCTCTGTGTGCTTGAACTGCCAGGCACTGCAAGGCACTGACCCCAGTATGGGAATGGAGGGAAAGTAGGAACCTCTGTGCTGAGACTCAGACAGTTCTGAGGAGCTGCAGCAGCAGAAACACAGCTATAAGCAAATTTTTAGGCCAAGAAGAAAGATGCTTAATGATTTCAGATGACTTCTGAGCTAGGTGGTTTTGGATCATTTTTTGTCTTGAATTACTGTCTCAGCCTTTAGTGCCGAAATATTAATTAGCTGGGACTGAAAAAAAAGTCCTGATAAGAACTTGAATCCTCAGATAAGGGCACAATTACATTGCATGTTGATTAAAATCTTCATTTCATCTCATCAAATCAATAGGGTTGCACAACTGCATTGAGAACAATATTTTGCTTACTTATGCAACTGATTTGGCATTCAGACTTCTGTTTGTCCATTCATATGTAAAACTGGAGTGATTATTCTTTTTGTAAAGTAAAATTGAAGGTATGAGAACTTATTGTTTTGAGAATAATTATAGAAGCCAAATTTTAAATTTGTAAGAAGTTGTACTGATATGGAGGAGTTCACCCATAATGACATTTGTGCATCAAATGGAGAGAGGTAGCAAAGTGTAATCCGAAAACAGGAGCTGATACAGCATTCCTTTGTTTTGTATCACCTTATATTCCCAATTCTCTTTTTTGAGCAGTGATTTCTACTGTCTCAGAACTTTTGAAAGTCAGCAAAATTATATCAGCAACTGAACAAAAGCAGTAATAACCCTTGAAATTTTAAATGTGAACCAAGGCTCATGATATCTGTTGAAGTGTTCCTTCTGTTGCAGTAAGCATTGCTTTGCATACCAAGGGATCTTGTCCTGTATGTGCTACAAATCTGTTACATGTAAAAAAAGAATAGGTAATTCTGGATATGCAATATTCTGTGAAATGCTTTTTGCCACCCCAGGCACATTTACACCCAGCTTTCAATCTTATTAGTGGAAATTTTAACAGTTATAGGTTTGGGGTTTTTTCCTCCCCCTGTTCATCCCATAGCCAAAAATAGATGCTTTCCAGTTGTGAAAAGTCCTCAAATGTCCTGGATACAGATCAGGTTCTGGCAAACAAAAAGTAATCCCTAGAGACTGAATTTTCATGCTCGATGGGCATAGTCCAATAAATTTGTTCATTGTCTGTGCAAAGAAGTTTGACAATGGCAGAATTGTTTTATGAAGAGCATGCCACATGTTAAGTTCATGATCGTGGAGTTGTCAGAACCAGGGCAACAAGTCTAAGATTACTGCAGTCCTTGGCAGTTATACACATGTATGATACTTTTTATACATGGACTGACTGAAGTGTTTCAAGGTCTAGTCCTTTCCCCAGGCACTACCTCCATTTTCTTGCTGCCCAACTATTCAAGAGGGGCCATGGTCCTATTTTAGTAGTTTGCATTCATATCTGCAGTCCTTAAATCATACAACTGCCCACACCCTGCATAGTGCTAATAACTGGTTCTTTTCAATACACTAATAGAAAATGTACCATAACCCAGGGAAAATAAATGCTGATTAGGTACAAGGTATAGCATATGAAACTTATTAGTGAAAAAATATCTCCAGATCAAAACAACATTGGGAACACCTTTTTATTTAATCTCTAACCAGTTTAGCTCAACAACCAAACTTACTTGAGGAGGAAAGTTTCATGTCATGGTGTAGTATTAAAACTAACCTGGTATAAAGAGTCTGATATAAATATATGTAATCCTTCAGCATTGATAAATGTACATAGTTTGACATAATTAATCCTGTCTGCCAGCTTAAATGCACAGGAATTACAGTTCACTCCCTGGGTGATAACAAAACCATGCCATCCTAACTGCTTGTTACAAACAGAGTCTTCAACAGCAGAATTTCAGTACTTCAGCACTGTTCAAAGCTCCAAACTTTGTTTTTAATTTACACTTTGCAGTTGGCTTTTTCTAGAAAAGAGTCTAAAATCAAGAAAAACCCTGCAGAGGAGCAGATAGGGAAAAGGGAAGGGAAGTGAGAAAACAAAAATAAAATAAGAAAAGAAGAGAGGGGAGGAGAAAAAAGAAAAAAGAACAGAAAAGAAAAAGATTTACTTGTTACTTTCTCTCAGTCTCCTACCTTCATGCTTTTTGCATTAGGATATTTAATCTTTTTTTATTGTCCATCTGATAGCTTCTTACTAAGAGACCTGCAGGTATTTGAAAGAGTACCACAAATTATTTTATTCTTTTTTAATGCAGAAAGAGCCAAAGCAAGGTTGGCCTCCTGAATCAAGTAACACCACAGTAGCTTTTCCCCCTGGGAGAGGTCCTGTTTCGGGCTGCTCAGACAGGGCAGTGGTACCTGATGGGTCCCAGCTGCCTCCAGCAGCAGGGGCTGGGGTGCTGCTCTGCTCACTGTGGGGGAGGTGAAGGTAACACAAGCTGCTCTGACAGCAATTGAATAAACCTGGCCCGAAGGCTGGCTGCAATGGTACGTAACTGATAAATCAAATTTTGATCTATGCAGGGATGAATAGAAAAAAGGAGAAAAATGTTGAACTTTTTACCTCACCAGAGGGGAGGAAGGAGCTGATCTACATCTCAGATTCATCTGCTCTACAAAATGTGAAGCAAAATTGTTACTCTGCAGGGCCTCATCCCTATCTAAAATTGAGAAGTGATGCTAAGAGAAATCATGAACACAGCCAAGATAAAACTGCATCTAACAGTAGGATATCTTGTTAGCTGTATCACACACAGCCTCGCTCCACAGCTTTCTCCTGCTGTGAGCACAGTCAGTGGCCACTCACATGGGCCTACAAACAACCTTAGAAGTTGATTTTTGGGCCCCTGGGCTCATCAATGGAAAAATACAGAGACCCTGCAGACGTGTTTGAGATGTGGCCACAATTGAAGCAGGTGACTGAACTTCAGAAAGGTCAGTATGAGTTTTTTCCAGTCCAAAGTACAAATTTAAATCCCTGAAAGAATGTGGATTTTGATAACCAGCTTCTGAGTCCAGAGGACTAATGAGACAGATCGTCTCCCACATCTGCAAATACGGAAATAAAAAATTATATTGTTTACTCCCCTCCTATTTTGACATCTCAGAATAGCACAGCATCCTTTCCTAATAACACAGTAACCCCCCGTCCTTCCAACCAAAATATCCAGAGGTGGAAACAACTGGCAGCTTCTCCCTTCCCTTCATTATTATAACTCATTCACTTCCTCTGGGAAACACAAAAGAGGAATGTTTTGCTAGGATTGTGTAAAAGGGAGTTCCAGCTTGCTGCATGTGGGTCAGAGGGTCATCTCACCCTCCAGGAACAGCAGAGAGAGGATGGGGGAAGATGGTGTGCAGAGAAACACTGAACTGAGGAGCTATTTGATAGGGGAAAGGATGCAAAATTATTCACTGATCCTTACATCAAACCTGTGCAAGTTGCTGGAATCAGGAACAGAAAAGCTAGTAGAAACACATAATGGTGTACACAGACAGGTAAGCTAAAGGGTCAGTCTGGGAAAAAGGAATCTAACAGGGAAGTAAATGAGCTGAGCATTTTCTGTTAAAGAGGTGGTAGAAAACGATTTTAAAAGTTCTGCTAAATAGCAGAGGTTATACAGTCATATGAAGAAAAAATAAAAATTCACTGAAAATTTGTATCTGGAGGAAAGGTCTCAAAAGCAAAGGCTGCAGGAAGTTGAGAAAAAAGAAATTGAAAGTGGCTTTGGAAAAGTATTTGATGCTTAATATCCAGAGGATCCTTTGAAAATCCAGGACACTATTTCTGATAGATGTACTATCCCATTGAAAAATAGCATTTACTCTATAATAAATCATAACTGGTTTTGCTACCCCCCCCCCTTATGATTTATATCTTGAACAGTATCTTATGTCAGAATTCACCAGTCTGTAACTGTCCTGGGGTAATTCACTTGGCAATAGTTTAATATTTCTTACTCTTAGGCAATGAACCTACTCTGAAGTTCTGACTTTTGAGACAATAAGGAACACGCAGAAGTAATATTTGATCTCTTTCCCTTTCATGAATCACCCACTCCTCTTAGAGGCAGTCTGTTTTCATTATATTTGATCCTTGGATTTTTTTTGTGAGAGCACAGATCATGAATGTGAGAATGCTGCATTGTAAAGATCATCAGTGACTTAACAAAGCCTTAGTGACTCAAATCTTCAGTACAAGTTCAGAATTGTCATTGATTTCATGCATTAATTTTTTCTTAAATCAGGAGAAACACAATAAATATTAGGGAAAATTCACTACCCTCTTTGGCCATCTCACATTGTCAAAGGAGTAGCAGTTAAAAACTGATATGCTTTGCAAGTCTGAATCATAGCATAACAGCATGTCTAGGCTCCTAAATAAACTCTTCTTTGTCTCCAGGATTCTCCAGAAAGGCAAAGGCACTGAAGGCTGTTCTGTTCTACAAAGCAGTTGGTTGAACATAAGATCAAGAAATAACCAGAAGAAAGGTAGCTTTCAGTTAAAGAACAATTTTTAATAGAAAAAAAAGAAGGAACTAAAAAATGCAACATTCATCCTCATTTTTCTAGAGGCCTCATTATGACTTCAGTGAATGCCACATCAGCTTACTTGAGAAATATTAATGGATATAAATTGGTATTTTTAAAACTACCACTGTGGCTAAGATCTTGACCTAAGTGTAAGAATTCTGAGAATGGGAAAATCTGTGCAGGATATCCCAAAAGAAAAAGGAAAAAGAAAAAAAAAAAAGATTTTATCTGGTGTCTGAATTCTAATAGCTTATACTAGAAATTTGCTATAATTTCTCACATGAAACCCATAAAGAAATGTGAAGGTAATCAGAAATCTTAATCCATAAGGATAGTTTTTCTGGGTCCAATGGAGTCATAGTGTCAATATACATAAGGACTGAATATCTGCCCACCTATGCAACTGTGCTTATATCTACATATATGTAGATATAATAATGCTAAATGGACCACTGGTTAAAACAAATTCTTTCTACTTAGGATTTCAGGGATCTGTTGTTTCTAACATTAACAGATGACTCAATCTTACAGGATGCTCTGTATTCTCAATTACTAGTCACCTGGGATTATTGTGTGGGTAAAGAGAAGGGGTGGAGGTAGAAATCATGTAAATGCAGCCTCTGCCAAAGAAACAAGATAACTTTTCAAATTTTATTTTTGCTGTGATTCCTGCAGAATATGTAGCTGTTGTAAGTAGGTAGCAGAGTGACAGAGCCAGACATTTTACTTGAAAATATTTATGTAATAATGATCTCAAGTGAAGACCTCCAATTAAAGTATTTGCAGTGCCTTGTAACTCCAATTACACCTTCAGCATGAATGATTCATTGCTGAAATCATATGGCCTTTTCTCAAATACACCTATTTGAAAACACAAACCAAACTACTTTGCTATTTTCATACCTTTAAAAACTAATGCTGAACCGAGTTCATTTTATCCAGAAGCAATTCACAGAGAAAGCCCCTTTCATGGAGTTAGTTTATCACTTAGCTCTTCCCTGCCTTCTGTCTTTTGTCATGTAGATGGAAACGAATGAGACAAAAAGAAAAACCTAATTACCTAATTACCTTTTTGAAAACCAGTTCTTTGCAAATTTTTCAAATACGTTTCATGAGAAATGTAAAGTCAGTTATGTAGAAGTGGAATGTGTGTTAAGATTTTCCCCTGGGAAAGAAACCCAAATTTTCTGAGGTGTGTGGTGGCCCCTAGTGGCCCCTGTCTTCAGACCAAAATGTGACAGCTGTCATGCTTTAAAACATACTTGTTGGGATGATTTATTTCAAACACATTATGTTAGTGCAAATGACATATTTATTAACTTTGTTTATTTGCAACTGCATGTAAGTGCCTGATGTTATCTTCTGGAAGGCAGTGTGTCATTAAAAAAACACAAATATATATGTATATAATATATGTATGTATATTAATCAAAGATTAGCTTGAATCCAATTCCTTAATTTAAACATCCTTGTAAAAATATAAGCATATTAGGTTCAGTTTCAAAAGGTTTTAGCTCTAAACATCTTCCCTGCCAAAAGGTTTTTGATATTTCTTCATCTGAGCTTAGTGCAATGTAGAGAATATCACAAAAAAAAAAAAAAAAAAGTAGAGAATTGCATAGAAAAAAATTGCTGGTATTTCCAACCAAAACTTTTGGTTTTGTCTCATCTCATTCTAGAGGAACATAAATCTTTGGGGAGCCTTACATCCCTTAATATTACGCATTTTAAGGATTTTCACAATTTTGGTTTGAGGCATCCCCAGAATAGTCTGTGGTGCTGAGAAGTAGAAGAGTGTCACACATTAACCATGAAGATTTAAGGTGTGATTTGGTCTAAAGTCGCTCTGCAAAAAGCCACCTTCATGTCCTCCCATCCTCTAATGCTGAATCCTTCACGTGTGGGAGATCCTCATAAGATCACATTACAGATCTGTAAGAACAGATCTTGCAGATTTCATTACAGGATCTCTTCTGCTTTGGTTGTTTTATGATGACTGACAAGTATTTTTTAGTTTAAAAATCCTTGAGAGGTCCCCAAGAAGAAAATGAACAACATAACTGTATGATCAATATAACACTGTTTCACAATAAAACAGTGAAACAAATTGAGTTGGCCAAGCTGTGGGAACATTTCTGTTCAAATGGATCCTTTTGTGAACAGCATTATTTTCAAATAACAATGTGAAAATTCTTCCTAAGTTTTAAAAGACGTTCTTTATTGCTTCCTGCAGCCTGATGAAGACCAACAATTCTTAGGAAATAATGTTACATGTCCTGAACTGACTGTTACAGTGCTTTATAAGTAGGCATTTAACATATTCAGAGAATTCATATTTTTTCTAAAATACTGGTGGCTTTGTAGTTGTTTTTATGTAAAGTTTATTTATATATGCTGTGGTATCTCTCAGAAAGCTTTCTTACTGAATATTTAGCAGGTAAAATCATCTTTGCTTACCTTGCTAGTTCCAATAACCATTACCTCAATTTCAGTAGCAGCATGGAAATAACTAAACATTTAATTTCGTAGTAGAATCATTTCCATGGCATTTAATATATAATGAATAATTGTGAAACAATAAACTGGAAATGTGATGTGTGTATAGGGAAACTCATCTGCAGAAAGACTGATGGAATGTCACTCTCAGTGCATGCTACCTGGAAAATCATTTACTGCCTTTTTACTGAGCTCTGATCTACTGGGAATTTACTACCCATACATTTCTGAAAGCTGTTGTTATCAGGAGACAGCTGCTAATGACAGTGGCATATAAATCCTAGAACACAAACAGAATAATCCCAGGAAGTTGCATTCTGGCCCTCAGGAATTTCCCCTTCCAGTTTTCATGCCATTGTGGTCTGCAGACATACCAGATCTGCATTCAAACTCTAAACCTTTTGGGTCCTTCATACTGAGACAGACAGAGCTTTCTCTCTTCCTTCTGTTCTTTACTCTCAGTCTTAATGATTTGGTTTTCTGTATTGAGTCCTCTCCTATTCATTTTGTGCCAAACACTTCTCCAAGTTTTTCTTTTCAAAAGGGCTCTTCTGTTATGTACTGCTACCTTCCTTTTCCACATATCTCTCCTAAAGTATTTTTGACCTTGCTATATCCTTATATACAGAAGAACAGGAAATTTAAAAATTTAACAAAGAAGGTCAACAATTCATGTATTTTCCCACTATAAATAAACCAGATGATCTGACTTTTTAATATAAAAACACTTGCCTGTGTGACCTCTAAAGCAAGACTTTAACTCATCAGGGACCTTGTAGATTTGGATCCTCTTAAGGGATTGGAGAGTTTGATTAACTGGGATTGCTCAAAGGGGATCTACAGTGCTGAGAAAATGAAGTTTTACCTTTGGAAACAAGACATAAAACAAGTGGCAACTTGTTGGTGACACCTTGGAAGTTAATAGCCCCTGCCAAGGTGACAAAAATTAGCCCCTGGGAGGTATGTGAATCTTTTCCTGCATCCTTCACAGTGGATTCATGTCTGTTGGAGTTGGAGCTTTTTACTTTAAGACCTGAGTCTCTCCCTGACTTTGTCCCTGGAAGCCCAGGGGTAGCCATGGGCAGACCTCCCTGGCAGCTGCTGTGTTTGCTGCTGTTTGGAGGGTTTGATCACCTGCAGAGCCCCCTGCAGAGGATGCCATAGGCTGCCTTATCTCTCCTGTAATCCCCCACTCTCCCACCTCCCACTTGCAGAAATAGGTGAACATTTCTTGAATTGTTTTTTTTTTTTTAAAGAACTCAAGAAGGCTGTTTATATCTGCTCAATTACATCGCTTGCAAGATGAACACTCTTCCTACCTGAGATTTTTTTTTTTTTTGTGTATATATACAATCAATTATCTTAGTAGGTTAATATTCTCCTAGAGTCAGCCCTAGCATATGTCCATATTGGCTATCAATTTCTCCATAAATACATCTTCCCAAGGAAACTCACTTTCAAACTCCTAAGCTCTAAACACTCTGCAATGATCATAAATTGTCTGTTTCAACAGAGAAATTCTCCAGTTATTCTGAAATATAAGCCTCTTTTGGATATAAATATCTTTGAGATTAATTCATATAGTCACTAACTCTTGTACGAAATGAACATACACATTCTGTCACCCTGTACCACATTAGGAGGAAAATCAGTAAATTATGTAAAATTTCAAAAAAGTATTGTTGCCACAGCCCCTGGTGTTGCAACCCTGAATTATTTACAGAAACAGACCCAGGTCCCTTTTTAAAGGAACACAAGAAAGCAGATTTTGGACATACCTTGAATGAAATTGAAATCACTTATTGTATTACAACTTTGTATCTTCCAAATAAAAGATTGAAATTGACAGTCAGGAAAAGCTCAGACCCAGAAACTTACTGGTAAACTAGGTTTCTAGTGCATGGGGAACCATATAACTCAAAACTGGTCTCTTACACTATTTAGGAAATGTGGAAAATGTTTCTGGCAGCCTTGATTGGAAATTCAATAATTTTCAGTAAGCTTGTTCAGAAAAAATATCTTCGTCTGAAGTGTCTGGGTGTGTCTGCTTATACATGAATTTTGAATTTGTAGACGTCCAAATTTAAGTGTCCAGTAACACAGGCACAGAAACACTAAAACACTGAAGACTTCCATGCAAATCTATCTTCTTCTCTTATTATATTTAAAAATATAAAATTTGGAGGTACTTATCAAAAGGTTTGTGTCTTGGAAAATTTACCCATTTCTGAGGGCAAATACATGACCAGGCTTTTTAACTTCCACAACCTACCATTTGCTACTATTTCTTGTCCAACATCTTAAAAATACAAACTCCATTGTTTAAAAACAGGATGGAGGAAAAGGTAAATATAACTTAAATATATACAATAAATTTTTGATGGCTTGTATCTACTCTACAGGAGAAATTTTGGTTTGTGAAAATGCTATTAAGTTTTCTATAACACTTGGTATATAAAAGCACAAAGCCTGTTTTCTTCCCTGCTTTCCACCTTATGGTACTGTGACTTAAAATGAACAAGCAGAAAGTGTCAGAGCCCACTGAATCATGATGGGAACAGAGTGAACTTCCTGCTGAGTGGGGCAATGGCTATTCCAGGTGGGCATTAAAATGGAATCAAATGACCATCGGTCCACCATGCTTATTTGAAATATCTCTGAAGGGAGACTCTATTAAGTGTTGCTTTGTCACTCTCCACAAGTTGGAGTGCAAGGAAAATCCCATGTAGTCCGTTCTTTGTTGGGCATATCACCTCCATAATTACTGAAGTAATAATAGCATTCATTACTGGTACACATCATTAGCTGCACCAGTTCTGGAAGACGTGTGCTGGCCAAGATCATGCTAGCTGCTGCCACAGACAGGCAGCTTCAATGGCAAACAGTTCTTGTGCATTGCCATACTTCTCAGTTAAATCTCACTTCATAAGCAGTCAGCCCTCAAATATGATATTTTATGGGAAATTCTTTTGCGAAGTTACCAGTGTTGGCCTGGGAGGGTTGTACAGATGAAAATTCAAATTCAGCATCCTTAGAATGAAACTGGAATTTAAGAATTTACCATAAGGAGAAACTCTGATTCATCATTGTTTAATTCAAGTTCATTTAAAATCCAATTTGGGAGAAAGGGATTGATACTACATTTTTAGACAGGTATGTATCATGCATATATATGTAGTTATATAAAATTTTTACATGTATAAAATAACAGTAAATCAACATCTTCCTCTGCCATAACAAATGCACAAGTTGGGGGTTTGCATATGCTGAAAGAAAAAAACCCATCTGTTTTTCTACAGGCTTGACTGCTCAAAATATATCTATGTTTTAGCCCTGCTAAAATGTCTTCATTATTATTCAACCAAAGCAACTTTATATTTCATTTACATATTATATTTTGAGTTAGTATTGAGAAAACAAAAAATACGTTAATTTCTTCGCAAAAAAAGTTTCCAGCCTTTAGGAGTCATTTCTCGTTCCCTCCATCAGCCCTTAGCAGTGTATAATTTCTTAAAAATCAAAAGTGAAAACAAAACACTCTCCTGAGATCTTAAAGTCTGCAAGCTGCAAATGGTTTTATGAGCCTTGTACATTGACATTGCACAACTGCTGCTATACAACATCTCCACAGAGTCACAATTTCTTTCTGTCACTCTGTGGGAGGATGAAAAGGACAACAATGAAGATTGGTTTTTTTCTTCTTCTCAAAAACACCACAAAATATTTATGAAATATTTACTATCAAAAATATATCTATTTAGCACTAACTTCTTTCAAAGGTAACCTCATAATTCTGCTTAAGTCAATTTTTTATTGCACAGTCTGCTAAGATGTAATGTGCCAAATATGTCAGATGGCCCTAAAACAACACAGAAGACATTTGAAAACAGAAGCCATTTCTGAAGAACTGACACAACCTTCTAAGCTTTCTTCTAGGTTAAATCTCACCCAAGCACTTCCTAGGCCCAATCTAACCTCAATCCTGAGCTTGTGCAACTCCGGCTTCTCCTGACAGATTTCGTATCTGTAGAGAACTGGAGTTCTAGGGTCTGCTTACAAACCTTGTTTTTTGTTAAATTTAACATTTAACAGTTTCATCTAGATCACCACTGAGCCAATAGGCTGCCATAAAAATGTGCTTTGTCCTTCTTGCAGAAGCCAGTCTCCAATAAATTTATCATGCAGTCATACAGCCAGATGTATCAGGAAAGAATAATGGGCGGTGTTGGAGAGAGCTCTGGGTGATACTGAGATCAGTCTGCTTCCTCCAGCTGCTCCTACTTTACCATTATCTTATGCTCTTATCTTAACTGCTCAGCGTCTCTCAGGACCTACTCCAGTGCTCCAAAACCTTTCTATGTTATTCGTGTGACATGCAGGGGCATGGAAAAGCTCTAAAATAATCCTCGGCAGGCAAAAGAGTAGCAGGGGAACTGAGATGCAGGTGTGGCCAAGTGCTCGGCAGTAGCACACACAGGGTTTGGAAATGGCCTGTTCTCAGAGCTGCTCATTCCCCTTTCCATATGGACACAGTCAAAAAAGCCAGCTGGAACAGCTTGAGATTTTATGCAGAAGATCATCTTACAAAATACTGAGCTGTCATACCTCTGCCAGCAGGGCAGACCTCTGCTGGGTCCCCCTGTTCCAAAACATCATCGCTCAGTAGACTTTTGAGAAAATTCTGGTTTGCAAGAAGTAAACGCACTTTACTTTGTTCTGGAAAGACACTGAATAAAAAATAATAAAGCAATTAATTATAATTCACTTGTAGAGTCTGTGGCAAAATTAACTTAAGGTTCCTGAAACAGAAAGTAAAAATAACAACCAAAAAAATTAATAAATAAAGCAAGACTTGTGAGTGTGGGTGTGGGTGTGTGTGGTGTGTGTGTGTGTTTTAATTAAGTCAAGAAATCTATTTGTTACTTTGAAACAATTAAGCCTGCACTTGTGGCTTCATCAGGGAGAGGAAAGGATAAGGGCTGGTCACGAATAAAAGTGAGGAATAAGAAAGAAAAAATAATGAACAACTGCTGCTGCTGCAACATTCCTCAGCCCAGACACTGAATCCAACCTTGAAACTGGATTGGAAAATAAATCAGTAAGCCAACACATCATTAAAGCAGAAGGAAGAGGCTGTAAATTCATGCTGCTCATTAGCAGTTTACTGTAATTGCCTCACATTCACAGTGGATACCTCTGAGCTGTGAAGGTGATCCTGGTGGGTACAGGTGGGGTTATACAGCAATCAGCACTACAAAGGGTGTTTATTCAACAACTCCGCAGATTTGGGTGTGGTCCTGAGGCTGACGCAGTATTGGAAAACCTGGTGTGACTCCTGGCTTCCCATGTTTTCTTTTGCTTTCTGTCTATTTCTTTATTTTGCAAGATTTGGAAGAATTTCTGAGTTTCTATATTTCTTCTGTTTATGCCTCTGCAGTTTCTTCTCAGAAACATAGTAAAGTGACAGCTTTTGCCTGCAAAAAATTCTCCACTCTGAGACTTTTTTTTTCCTGTTTTTAAAATAAAGAAATAAAAATGTTGTCTCTGTAGTTTATTGTCTCTGTAGTTTATTGCAGAGAAAAAAAAATCACTTTTATTTCTCTATTCTCACTGCCTTTCCTCCAACCGCTGTAAAACCCAAAACATGTTTACAGTCCTAAAAACAAATATCTTCTATTTCTTTCTTGAATCTAGTTCACACCATCACCTTGTCTCAGTAATGGGCCTGAGTTGTAAATGTAAGTACAGACCCCAGATATCTGGGAGTAGGGTTTTTTTCATGTTGATGTCAAATCCATATGGAAGCCTTGCCAGACTTTCCTCTTTAAATGCAAAGCTGTCTCAGCCATTCAGCTCCTTGCTGTGTTTTAGATGTTAGTGTTGTCTTTGCTACAGGAGAAACCGAGAATCTTAGCCTCAAGTCTAAGCCAAGTAAAAAAGGCAACAATATCACTTCAAAATCTTAATTTTAGGTCATCTTTTCGCATCTCTAGATTCAGCCATATCAATATAGGTTTTAAAAACTTGTCCCATTTCTATATTTAGCTTTTCAATAAAAAATTAAAAGTCTCCTTGCCACAGTTTATTAGAAGAAGTAAGATTTGTAGGAAAATAAAAAGAATAAGACTAGGAAAACTGACTATAAAATTTTAAAAATCCCATGAAAGCTAGCTAGAATGTGTGAAAGAAAATTGCTAGAAATATGTGGTGCATCTAGTAAGACTTTGGCCACAGCACTGATGCTGCAATAGGGCAGTCAGTTTATGTCTTAGTGTCCTTATCTTACTTCCCAGACAGTTCTCTGGAAGGGCAGACTCACACAAGGAACTGTTGAAACAGGCCAGGATCACTAAGAAAAATGATCTATGAGAATTCTCCATATTTTCAAAAGAGAGTTTGATGTCAGAACATGATTTTCTCACATGAGCTGTGTATACATATAGGACTTCCCATAGTTTTAAGGCTCCACCCAATTCGCAAAACTTAGAGCAACTGCCTAAATGGGTGTTGCCATTTCTTCATATTTAACAAACCATTTAATATCTAAAACTGTAAAAAGAAGGACCAATTGTGACATCTTTTCCAGACATATAATGTATCAGTGAGCCTAAGTCTTCCAGGAAAAATTAGTGTCCGGTTTAAGATAAAAACGTCTGCCTTCAGTTTTTCCAGGAGTTCTAGGGTGCTTTTAAACACCTTTTCAAGAGATAGTACATCCTCTACTTCCCACTGCACTGTGTTTGAAACAATGTACAGTAGTCAGGCATTGACAGGATGGAGGAAAAGAGACAAAAGACAGTCCACGTAACAGTCAGTGGAAGATGATGCCATAGTAAAAGAAGTTAATACCATAATTTGGCAATAAAATAATTATTTGTTCAAACACTAACACAACCAGCAAACCAAGTTGTTTAGAAACCAAAGTTTAGACATATACAGCTGTAGAGAGTTTTCTTCCACATTCTTAATAAAATTTTTGTGTCCAAATATCTTTTTAATCTAATACCTCCTTAAAAGTTTTAATGTGTCTTAAAGATTTTAGCTGATGTGTACATAACACTTCACATGGCTCTAGCCAAAACAGATGAAAACTGATAATTTTAGACTGCTAAAATTTACAATAGAAGGTTATAGGAAAAGAACAGGCTTTTTGTTTTTATATCCTCAATTTTTAGGGAAGAAAGACTAATTAAATCCAATTATATGCTGCTCAATTCCTGGGATGAATGCCAACCAATCTCTCTGTCTCTTATCTTCTCCTTTGACTTTCAGAGCTTTGAGAATATGTCTGTGAAGAATTAGTAAGAAATTTGTATGCTTTAATTTAGCTTTCTATTTATTTTCTCTCCAAACTACTGCCTCCAAACCATACCTGTTTTCTCACACTTCTATGGTGGTCTTGAACTGGTAGAAAAAAAAAGTGGTAAGCTCTGTTCTCATTTTATTATGGTTTACTTCCCTAATCATAGCAATAAATTACACAAAAACTCCAACATCCATATAATTTATCTTTTCTCCCACATACTTTCTGAAATATTGATACTTTTAAAAACAATGAGAGAGAAAAGAAATCCCTCAGTTTAAAATTTTCAGAATCAGACAACCACTTCTGTTTCCTGCAAAAATAATCTGAATTCAAAAAAACTTCTTTCTACTGAAGCAAGTAAGATATAAACATCCTAAGAAAAAGCCTGTAAAATAAGGCATTATGTTCATTGAGCATCACCCTCAGTAAAAACAATTTAAAATAAAGGCAGTACCAAATGGCAAAACTATCATAAAGTCTGTCTAGCCACACTTTCTTAACCTGGAATACAAACCTTCAGTTTCCTCCAAAGAATAGAAACATCAGAACAATTTTTATTTAATCCAATATCAGTAGAGCTGCCATTGGTCCCTAACCACACACATAGTAAGGACATCTGAAACTACAATACAGCTTTGCAGAGAAAAGCGCTAGTGTTTCTGTGTTTATATGAACATCTACCCTGAGCCCTACCAAACTTAGTTTAAGTTCAACTGGGAGCATTTCAGTGTCTTCAGTGAAGTTCAGCATGTTTGCAAGAGCAGAGACTTGGTCATGGGATGTAGATCAACAACTAGCGTGAAAATATTTTAACAACTCAATAATGATTTTTATATGACACCTAAGACAATTAGAAAATTGGGAGTCTCTTTCCATAATTAAGAGAGAATCACTGCATAATGACAGATCAGAGATCCTGGGGGAATGCCCTTATAGAAACTACCTAGGGAATAATCTCAGAAAATCAACAAATGCACTGATACTCAGAGGTAACTGTATGAAAATTACTGGATTTTGAAGACTGTAAATGTTCTTATTCCTTTTGTTATTCTTTGGGAGGCCTTGTTTCTTCTCTTTCCAATTTCCCAGGTTTCAATGAAGGGACATCAGAAGGTGAACCAGTACATTCTACTAAAATATTGTTTTCTGGAAGGGTTCATATAAAACAGACAAGAATTTATTGCTAGCAACAATATCCTAACAACAGGCTCTGTTGTACTTTCATTCCCCCAGCTTTCCCCTTTATGTAGCCATATTCATTTGCCAACCGGCCATTCAAATGGGAAAATTCATTAGAATATGATTTATAGTGCATCCACTGAGATCACATTCATTACTATTCTTGGGAGTTATTTCAGCAATATAAACCAGGCATCATGCTGACTTACCCTACTCCATTATGCTTAGGGGTCTATTGTATTATTAAAGCAATGGAATGTAGTAAAACCACACCTATTTTAATGTTCATATAAAATATTCATCTCTGTTGGATAAAGGTTTTCATTTTTAATGCATTACATAACATTCCTAACTTTAGTGGCAGAGGCTACAACTCAGGTTGTTTGAATTTATTTATATTTTTTCAAATGAAAAGAGATTTTCTCTTTGGTTTCTGTAAAAACAAGCAAAACTATTGAGATGTCTACAGCTTCTGTGCTCAATAAAGAGTCAGAATGTTTGTTTAATAAAAAGGCAGTTTTCATTTAATAACTGGTATATTAAAAGTACAGTAGTCAGTTCTCAGATATAGGGAGGTACCTTAGTTCTACTCTGGAAAAAGATACAGATATGTATCATTTCCCAAGAGCCTGACTTCTGTAGGAAGGTAAATCAACATCTCCAAGAGATCTCCAGAATCAGGGTACCAAGCCCATGCAGAATGTTAAGAGGTCGTAGCCTCATCCCACCAGGGACAGAACCAGCTTTCCTGAACACTGTACAAGTACCTAGGTGAGAAGTCCTTCCCTCTCTGCTTGAAGCTGAGGGCACCTGGGCTGCTTGCTCTTTTCACATAGCTTAAAGATGGAATGAGTTAAATAATCCTACTCGGCAACTGGGCCACAGATGCAGAGAATCTAGAGAAGGGAATGATACCAATCCTCATATTGTGAAGTATGTACCCCTTTAAACTCATTCCCAAAATCCTGATTGGGATTTTATAGCCTTTATGCATTATAGGCTCCCATTCATCCAACATCAGACAAACATCAGGAATCAAACTATAATGATGTTAAAATTAATTATTTTCTTTTACCCTGTAATAGAGTCTATCAATTACAGATAATGACAAGCAAAGATTTAAAGCTAATACTTATGGAGAATTGGCCTGCTCTGTGTTCTGTGTGTTTTCTCCACTGGTTTTTCCATATTTACGTGCTCCCTTTACATGGCTTTCTTATCTGTGCATAGGTATAGGCTATGGACATTTTAGGGTGAGACTACCTTTATATGAAACTTTGCAGAGTAGGGTCTAGCCAGGGTTTGTAGCTGTTCTCTAAGGAAAATAAACATTATTAAAAACAGGATATAATTTTATTGAATTTTCCAATTTAAGAATGAAGGAATTGATTTCGTAGACTATTCTGTTTACCAAATGTAAACTGCAGACAGATTTTTTTTCACCTCTGACATGTATATTCCTGCATGTGTTGAGATTCCAGAAATATTATGATAAAGGACAGGTTGCTTTTGATTTCTTCAAGTTATTTAATGTGTTCGGTCCAACAGGATAAAAGGAATTTTTAAATCCTGCAATGTATGTCTGGTTCTTTACATAAAACTCAGCATCATACAACTGCATCTAAGGAATTTACAAGGTAAGAGGGAGTTTCAGAAACTTGTTCTGAGATAAAGCTGTCATGTTAGAAGAGAAAGATTGTTCAATACACACACATGTGGTGGAAATGTGGCAGTATATCTGGAATATGTCCTCATAAAATACCATTCTGTAGTGACTGGGTGAAAAACTCTATAACATCAAAGGATGCTTTGGGAGAACACGGTTTCTTGGAAAGAACAGATTACTGACTTTGGAGTTTAACTCCCAGAAAAAATGTCAAGATGAGGAAGGAAATTCTCAATACCTTGCAATGTACTCAGATCACCTAAACGTTCCTTCTATTTAAAAACAATCCCTTTTGAGTAGGTTTGAGTTGCCAATATCAACTTTTATGCCTTTTCACTATGTATTCATCATAGTAGTCATTTCTATTTTAAAAACAAATGACATGGAAGAGTCTGGTAACAATATGCCTAATTTGTATTTCATATTTTTATCAGTATCCTTCTTGCAGAACAAGATTTGGGAAAAGAGGTTGGTGGAGAGCAGGTCAAAAGCTCTGGGATGGGCCTGAGGAACTGTAGCACAATGGGGTCTCCTCGGGGGCGATGGTAATATAAATAATAATAAAATTACAACGACTCTGCCTGCCAGGCTTCCTTCGTCAGGATATTACTGCAGCGCATCTGAATGTGCTTTGACCTGCCTAATGCTTTTTGATTCCCTATTCTGGGAACTATTTTTTCCTTCATGCATATTTCTGACTTTCCTTTAGGAAAGACATTAAATGATTGAATGGATTTAACCTAATTTTTGGTCAGCAGCATTTAGTGAATTACTGAATATTTCTTTTTTTACGTCTTAGTTTCACAGAAGCCTCAAATCCGTCAAGATAAAATCCTATAAAAAAACTTTCCCTCTGAAATCTTGGAAAGCCCTACTTTTACTCACTTACCTAAGTACCATCCAGATGCAGTTGCTGTAATACTTATATGCAGAACCTACCTTTAATTAAAACCTTATTGCAACAAGAGAGAAACAGTGGGCTTTTCCACCCAGCCAAGTGGAATCTACACATTTTGTTTTATAATTCAATTTTACAATGCTCTTTCCAGAGGAGACTCTTCTCTTTCCTGTCTGTCTTTGATTATTGCTGGGCTGGTGCCACTATCATGGTCTGTGCACTGTAAGACTAAATCTGAGCTTTTGCAACACAAAAGAGTGGGTCAAGCTCCTCAGTCACTCCAGACTTGTATCTGACAGCCCTCTGGAAGCACAGACCTTGCACAAACTGCCAATAAAAGCCAACCTTCCCAACTACATTCCTTTAAAAGCCACTATTGTTCTCATTCATGACTGAACAGCTCAGCTTTCATTTCAAATGAAAAAAAAAAAAGAAGTCCAGGCTGCATTGAACCACTTCCAGACATTTCCTATACCCTCAGAGCATTTCAATACTATTGTAAGGCTTTTGAGTGTAGCACCCCTGAATGGGTGATGGTTATTATTTTTTCCAATAGGACAAAATCTCTCTGATTAATGCCAGCACAATATTTCTATAATCTTTTAAAAGAAATTTTCCATGTGTATTAACTTGCAGAATTGGAAAGGCAGAGCAGTAAGTTCATGCAAGGCACAATTTTACTGACAGACAAATAGATGATGGATTAATTCTGGTGTTACTTCAGCTTCTTCCGTAATGAGCCATTTTCATTGTGATCCCAAATTGTTTTTCTAAGTCACATTCTGGGCTTCAAGACAATGCAAGCAGTTATAAGTTATTTTCATTTTGCTCAGTGTTATGCTAGAAAAACAATGAGCTCTGGGAAGATGTCATGAATAGAAATGTTTTTAACACAGACTTCTTGGTAGCCCTTTTCACCTATTTCTTGATTATATTTCTTAATTTATCCCTTTATTAGCATTACTACCTAAAAATAAACTACAAACTTCCAGTGTGCTAGACACCAAAAAGAGGGCATGGTCCTTACTCAGGAGACATTATGATGTAAAACACTAGGCAACTGGCCAGTTAAATTAGTGAGCAGTAAAACAAACATCTGTATATTTCTAATATCAATATATTTTTAGATAAGATATCATTTGCCTCAACTCCTTTCATATTCTGACACATGTATTTTAGGAAAGGAAAAATAGAGATAGAGATTATTTATATTACACACAAAGAATCACAGAAAAGGTAAGGTAAGGATGGAAGGGACCACAGTGGGTAATCTGGTCCAACCTCCTTGCTCAAGCAGGATCATCCCAGAGCACAGGGCACAGGATTGTTTCCAGATGGTTTTTAATCATCTCCAGTGAGGGACACTCCACAGCCTCCCTGGACAACCTGTTCCAGGAAGTGGTCACCCACTTAGGAAAGAAGTCCTTCCTCATGTTCGGGTGGAATTTCCTGTGCCTCAGTTTCTGCCCTTTGCCTCCTGTCCCATTGCTCAGCACCACTGAGCAGAGCCTGCCTTCATCCTCTTGACACCCTCCCTGCAGATACTGACAGATTGGTGAGGTCCCCTCTCAGCTGTCTCTTCTCAAGGCTGAACAGTCCCAGCTCCCTCAGCCTTTCCTCATACAAGATGTTCCAGTCTCTGAATCTTCTGTGTTTCCCTCCATTGGACCCAATCCAGGAGCTCCATGTCTCTCATGCCCTGAGGAGCCCACAACTGGACACAGCACTGCAGATGTGCCTCGCCAGGGCTGAGTAGAGGGGCAGAATCACCTCCCTTGACCAAATGCTCTTCCTGATGCACTTCAGGATTCCATTGGCCTTCTTGCCACAAGGGCTCCCTGTTAGTTCATGGACACCTTGTTGCCTGATATTAATTTAAGTTTTATTCATATTAAAAAAAAAAAACCTCAACACACTGGTTTCTCTATGATGAACTAGCAGAGGTGGAAATGTACAATATCTATTGGCAGGTCAGATGGACTTTGGTGCTTTTCTTTGTGGTGCATCAGGGAGCAAAATACTGATGCTTCCCTCCATTGTACAAGGGAAAAAATAGGTATATTCAAATAAAATTATTTTAAAAACCCAGCCAGGTTAGTAAGAAAGTGTAGCTGCTGGTGGATATCCACTGGCTAGCCCTGCCACCGCAGACCACAGTTGCAGACTGGAACTGGAGCCACTGCCTGCACAGTGTATCCTTTTAACTTTAAGGCAGAGAGGAAGCAGGGTTGTGGCAAAGGAAGAAAGGAGGACTCTGTCAAGGTGAACCAGGCTGGAAGCTTATTCCCAGGAATCCTGCCCAGACAGAGCACAGATCCTGGGTGCACACAGCTTATGAAATAGGGGAGGATCACAGGGGTGGGGATTACACAAGTCCAATGAGAGATGGGTTAGGGGTGGCTCTGCTGAGGACTGACAATTTATCACCCAACCAGGAACAAGGGGAGGGGGAATTCCTGGGATTCTGCCAATCACTCGATGCTCCCCCTGGATCTTTCCAGAACACAGGGAGAGGCCTGACCATGACTGACAGGGAAGAGGGGGTAGGGGACAACAGGATTGACAGGGGGCGGGTTAGGGAGAGACCAACAGTGGGGATAGGGAAAGGGGTACAGAGAACAAACCATCAGGGTACATATAACATATAACAAGTCACATAGACTGTGGAACAGGAATAAACCTGAACTGTTATAAAACAAAATAATTTTGCATCACCACAAGAAAGTATTTACATGAAAATATTAAGTAAGAAAGTATCTTCAGTCCTGCTTTCTGGTGTTTAAGTGCCTTTTTTTTTTCAAGAAAACCCACTTAAAACCCAAAAGTCTCTGTTAAACATGAGGCCAGGCATAGATTTTCATTAAGAATGGTCAATGGAAGATATAAAGGAAGAGTACTTCTCTTGGGCACACTCCTGTCCAGAATCTCCTTTGCTACTGGAGCAGTGAAAATCTCTGTCCACTTGGAGGGATTCAGACCCAAAATTCCCATGAACCTGGGGTGGGGACTTGCCTCAGATACTACAGTGAGGCTGCTCAGTGAAGTCACTTAAATCTCACTCTGAGATGTAGCAGAGAGATACAGTGAAGGGGGGAATCTGTAGCACACTGATAGGACACTCACCTGGAAGGCAGGAGAGCAGCAGCTGATTTATTTTTTGTACCAGGTAGAAAAGCCCAATCCGTATCCCCAGCAAAGATCACTCCTATGTAAAGCACAGACACCCAAGCAGGATATCCAAACAGCCCCGTGGTGGATTAATTTAGTTACCCAAAAATCAATACCAACACTAAGGAGCTGTCCCTTGTCATTGGAAGCACCTATCCCAGCTATCTCTGGGATCCCCCTTTTATTTTCTCTCTAATTAGCTGCTTGAAATAACGCAAAATGAAAAAATTATCACCTCAGTTATCTAATGGTTTTGTTATTCAGCATTTACATTTTAAGTCTTTAAGAAGGACATCCTTGTGGACAGCTTTCTTCCATAAAAGCAAATAAACTGGACTTCATCCCCTATTTTCATTAAAGAATTTTATACCAAGTGTAAATAGCATAAATCTGTGAGCAGGAAAGGACTTTTCTCAGTGGTACATCCACTGGAGAGGAGATGTTTTTTCACATTTGACGAGAAGAGAAGGAACTGAATAGATCCTGCACAAACTGGGTGAATTTTCTCTCTACAGAAATACTAGGAAAGCCAGGACCCACTGTTTTGCGCACAGTCTTATTTAATTTATATTCTCAGAATATATTTGTAAAATCAGTCCCTTGGACAACATTAGCAAAAATGTACTTATTACTGTGTCTGCTGGGGCTGTGATGGAGCAAATGAATGTATGTGGTTTAGGCAGTGGAAGTTACATATCTGAGATAAGGTGGCAGCTGAAGGAGAGCTTCACACAGCCCAAGAGCACATGATGCTGATGTAAATTCTCTCATGGTTAGGGAAGTGCAAGTTGGATGGGGAAAACTGTACACAATGGGATGGATAAGATCTGCTATCCTAATTTCTCCAGACAAATAGTATAGTAAAGCATTGTCTAGATCCATCTAAATTTAACACGAGGGGTCCTTATTGTTTTTATTTAGTGGATTAGCAGTGACCTTATCCAAACATCCTCTTCCCTCTCACTGTTTCCTTCCCCATTGCCTGTTTCTCCTCTACAGCTGGGAGGAAGCACAGGACTGTCCACTGGGTCACATTGCACTTGTCCAAGGCCCCTTTCCCCCACTGAAGCTGAACACACACATCTTAGAGGTGTTAGAAGACTAAAGTATATGGGCAATGGTAAATAAAGATTAGGCACCAGGAAGCAGGGAGAGATGCAGGAAGCATGTAATAAAATTCCTTTCCTGCCACCCACGCCCAGCTCTCCTCTAGGTGCTAGAAAGGAATGAAGACTCTCTTTCTTGTTCTTTTTGTCTCTTTCCCCCTGCTTCCCTTCTTACCTGGACAGACATCCCCTGGTCACTCTCCCACTGGAGCAACCTTCAGCTGATCCTTGGACTTGTGCTCCCAGGTCACTGGCACTGGTGAGGGACTAGCCTCTTTCAGAAAATCCTGGTGATGTGTGGCCAGCCATTCTACACATAAAACCCTGGAAATTCCTAATGTGTTCAGCATGTGCAAACTGATTAAGTTCTGACTACAGGGAAACATAATCGTCTGCATATAGTTGGAGGTAGTAAGAAGAGAAGTTATTAAACATGGTATGAGGGAGTTTATTAGGAGTAATAGGATGGAATTGAGGAGGCAAACACTTGAACATATGGAAAAGCTGCCAGACAATGAGATCAACTCAGTATGAAAGACTAGTGCAAGGAGGTGGAGGAAACCACATTTAAAATTAGACTTAACACTAGAAATTGTGCTGTGAGGAAGGAACACGCCTGCTGGCAGAGATGTGCAGAATGCTTTTCTCTCTACACCTATCACCCTTGGATCTAAAAACAGGTCCAATCACAACAGATCCAGACTCCAAAATCTGAGGCTTCATGCCATCTCTGCTATAATCAGAATAAAAATCTTTCTAACATATGTTATGAGCTACTGGACACTGTAGCTGGGCTGATTGTGACAAGGATGGGAACACCAAACAAGGGATATGAGGCCCTCTTTGCACTCATAAAGGCCAAAGAGGATGTTACAGGATTGTGATATTTATTTCCAGGCTTGCCATCACCCATGTCTTTGCCTAAAACTTTTCTTGTGCATCCAGTATTTTCTGGGTGGAAAGGGGATGAAAGGAAAGTAAGATGTGTGATTAAAAAAGAAAGTGCTTAAAATTATGTCCAGAGTGTGGGAAGTTCAAGCAATATATTATGCTTTTCAGTGCAAAGGAAAGAGAGATGTTGGGAAAGTCTGGCATGGTTATTTTTACAGCTCCATGACTATTGCTAAACACAGCTTTGTAGACACCGCTGACTGGAAACACCCACCTACCAACTACGTATTTATTGTGAAACCAAGGCAATAGCAGAAGGCACCAGGGCTGCTGTTATCAAGTCAGCTGGGAACACCAGCAATTCCCCTGTCCTCTCAGCTGGGAACACCAGCAATTCTCCTGTCCTCTCAGCAGCCAGGAGATCCTGGAGCTCCAACTCAGCAGCAAAATATTGGTTCTCAGCTGATACAACACTGCATATATGAGACTAAGAAGGCTTGCATTAATTGTCAGGCATTGCCTCAGGACACAAAGGTGCATAGATTTTTCCATTCTCCTTTTATTTGCAATCTCTCTGCTTAATCCCACACAGCAGTTTCAGTGAAACCCAATAGGTCACTGGTGGGTTGCTTCCCGCAGCTCCTGTTTTCTTCCTCTGCAGACAGTCTCAAACAGAGCAGCTAAAACAGGTTTAAGTGTCTGACACACAAACACCAGAAAAGAGCAGAGGTTTGTTTGGATACATTAATGGGCACATTGATTTGCATGACTGAATAATCTTTTTAGGGATAAACATGGAAATGGCTACATCTATTGTTGCAATTTGGTGTTTTTGAAAGGTATTCTCTTTTTAGAACTAGAGATTTTTGTTTCTGAAAAAATGTGGCTCTATTCTATACAATGTTGCAGTTTTATGCCCTCATATATGGACTCTGGGGGATGTCTTTATACTCTTGCACAATTTTAATGTATAAATCAAGAAGATTTCACTGTGTAAACACACACCCAAATGAGGCATATTGAACTACTTCTGTTTCCAACCAGCTGCTCTGTCTCAGAGTCCTTAAAAAGCAATTACACAGTTGAATACAATGTCTTTGATGCTTTTTCATTAAAAATCTTGGCTAAAGTATTCTGAGTTTGTATTTATCTTCATTATTGTTACAGACTTTGGCAGCAATACATGAGGAAATCAAATAAGGTCATTTTCATTATTTCATCCAAATGATAAACATTTTCATCACGTGGCTTGGATAAAATACTGTAAGTACAAAGCTGTGGGAAGCTGATGAAATACTCATTAATTAAAATATGGAAAAAACAATGGCAGGTGGATACTAAAAAAAACATTCAGGATTATGAAGCTATGTAACTCCACAGCTGTTGAAAAAACCCCGATAATATTTCCATTAAACTCAAACATTTTTTTCTCAATAATACTTCATACTCAAATGCATAGTTAGAGAAAGTCAAGAAACACTACAAGTTTGTGTTTGTTTTTCTGTAAGTGAGAAAAAAAGGCAGTGTGTGTTCACCCCAGTCTTTTGAGTTTCGTTTTCAGACAGCCCATAAATGCAAGGAATTTGTCTTCACTTCAAAAAAAAAAATCTGAAATACTGTTACCACTGCAGAGCACCTTCTTAGAAAGTTGTCTTATGAGATTTATCACAGTTGTCCTGAAGTCTTTGTTAACTCCATCATATTTCTTGCTTTTCATTTCGACATAGGTGGACATGGGCACAAGCTCCACGGTGCCTATTTTTTCTGCTGTGCTTCTGTGTCATTGGTAGTACTAAAGGGTCAGTTAGAGAGAAAACAGGCTTTGGAGTCTGAAGTCTTGGATGGCAGGCTGAATGTGACCATTTAAGTGACCCTTAGCAAGTAATTTAATTTTGCACATCAGTTTTTCCTCATGACTGCCATTTGTAATATCCAGGACACAGATTTCTGGGTAAACAACATTTTTATTAATTATTTGCATGACTCACATCCAAGAGGCCTGGTCACACAGTAAACTCATCTGCATTGAACACAGTACAAAACTGATAAAAACACATATACAGACTGTAAAACTGTGTGTTAGGGGCAGAGTAACAATAATCCATAATGGTAAAAACCATTAAGATTAGCTGTCTTTTATGACTCTTGCTCATGACTCATAGAAAATCATGAAAGAAGCAGAGCTTTGAAAATTATACAAATTGATGAAATATCCACTAAAAATTACTTAGTCACAACAAGTTCTCTTCTCACCAGCAGATTGTTTTGACAAGCTGCTATCTGGAATATCTGAGGCAAGGCAGCTGTTTCTAGTCATCCCCCTCCACACTGTGCATGGAAAGTGTACAGTGAAGATATGTGGAGGCAGCGAGTGCCTACATGATATCACCCTGAAGTGATCAAACATCTGAGTTTTGTTTTATTTCACAAGCCTTTCTTCATTAACAAAGCCAAATGTCATATTCCGTTATCCTAGTCCTTCCCATAAAAGGATTATAGCTGTCTAGTTTATCAGGGTTCATTTTTTGCTAACAATGGGCAGATTTCCTTCTCTTTACAGTAAAAGACATTAATCTTCATTTTTCTACTAATCAGTCCAAGGATTTTAACACTTAATACTTTATACATGGAAAGCAAAAGAACTGTCAGCATGATATAATTAAATTCTCTTTCATTGACCCTTAACTCATTTAACAGCACCTCTTCTAGTGACATAATTACAGTAAATTGGAAGGAAAGTTTCCAAATTCAGTTGGATCTCCTGAATAGTAACTGCGTTCTTTATTCCTGAATCCACAGCTGTCAGCACTCCTGTTGAGATGTATTTAAAGAACCTTCAAAGAGTAACAACTACATACCCATAAAAATATTAGGTAGAAAATCCTACTTACATCATTGGTGATTTGTTAGATATCAAAGACCTTTCTGCAAAATATTTGATTTTCCATTTAGAACACAGTATCCAGCATTTAATCAAAATAATTTAGTAGATGTTTATCAGCTCTACTTGCTCAATAACCAAAAGTACACAAGCAGATATCAATTACAAACATTTCTGATTAGAGATACCTAGGGGAGTATCCATGTCCCAGGCCACGGGCTTCAGAAAAATGAACACCATCTCAGGTCATTTAAAGGTAAGGTTGAGGAACAGACATAGAAAAAATTAATTATCAATGCAATTTTTAAGCCTGCGATTCTCTCACACAGAAAAAGCCCGAGTACAGATTGCCTCAGTCCTGGGAGAGTCCACCTTTCAAGTTTGAGAGAGGGCCACCTGATCTGACTGTCACAGATACACTAAATGAAGATTTTTCTTTTTGCTATTTTCTTAAGTAACTAACTCTCAGTTTTAAGCCCTACATGTACAGGAATGCACAGAAAATTTCAGATTTAAAAAACCCAAGCTTTTTGTTTAGTCAAATGTTCTCTTTCACAATGCAAAACATCCATGCAGTGACAGCTGGAATCATTGTATACATAAAAAAAACCCTGACAATATTGTCACTGAAAATAACTCTGAGAAGACATTGGTTTGCCATCTGCATCCTCTGCAAGTCCATTTCCTGACTATTGACTTATCAGAATTTCCTTCCCTCCATGAGCAGCACTGGCCATGCACAGCTTATTCACTGATTGAGTGAAACAGAGGACTTGCATTTCAAGGGACCTCACAGCTGAGCAAGAGCAGCCTCCTTTCTGATTCACACCAGAAAATCTCTGTCCTCCACAGAGAACTTCCCTAGACCTTTCCTGCTGATCAAAGTATCACCCAGTGATAATGTGGAGCAGAAATGGAGGTTTCTTGGCTGCTGGAGGCAAACATGATAGCACTCAAGGTTAACATATGTTTTTGCTCTATCAGAAAATGATCTCAGCTTCCACCCCCCTAAATTTCTTATCCTAGAGGAAAATCAGACAAAATCAATGTAGCAGACATTTGATTAGTGGGAGGAGAGCTATGTTTCCTTTAACTTAGGCACCATCAAGAGCTGCATCCAGCTCTGGCACATCCATCTTCCCTTGTGGCTGTGAGCTTTTTGGATGGGCAGAAGGCATTTTCCTGTCTGTCTTGCCCCACAGTGTGCTCAGGGCAGGTTTCATGGCTGTTATATGCTCCCCAACCAGACCCAGGAGCTGGGCTTGGGGCCAGGAGTTTGGCTCATTGTCCAGAAATGTGATTCTGATTTGGACTTTGTGATGGGTGAGGGAGCTGTGCTGAATTTCCTTGGGGAAGAAAGGAGTTTGGCCAAAGCCTTTGTAACACAATACAAGTGTAAGCCCCTGAGCTGGAGAATGCCTTGTGATAGAAGGGGCTTTGGCCAGCCTCCTTTGTATCACTTGCAGCACTCCAGGACCTGCAGCTGTACCAGAACTGTGTTGCATGTAAGTGCTAATCATCAGTGTGTTCACAGCCATGAAAGGGCACAGCAACTCTTCAACATATGTCCAAGAGCAAATGATTCACACTCTCCTCACAGCTGTTTGCTCCTTTGGGAGAGGATTAATAATACATGGAGAGCAAGAAAATGGGATTTGTGATGCTATCCTGCTTTTCCTTCCCTCTTGGAAACTGCTAAGGGTGGAAGAGGAGAGAGGCAAGCAAGCCCCCTTTCCATGAGCACTGTGTCTTTGCAAACTCAGCTGGATGGAGACAGTCAAAGTCACTAGGACAGACTGCCAAGGCTTGGCACAATAATTACAAGCTGTAATTATTTGAGCTGTTTGCATTTTGTTTATTTACTTGATTGTTATATGATTACAAAAGTAATCCATTTTTCATTATTTATTCCTTATCCTTTCAATTTCCTCAGGAAAGAAAGGAAAGAAATTTAATAAGCAAAGACACAGACTCACAGTATTTCCAAGGTCTTCAATTCTGTAATTTCAGGAATAGAAAGAGAGGAAGTTCCTAAGTGTTCAACTACAGATTATGACTACTACAAAAGTAGGCAGGATGTTGAGAAAGAAGGGATGTATGCTTCCCAGTTAGACTGGTTTACCTGGCACAGCAATAATCTCTGGTTCGAGGATGCCTCATCCATACTTGACCCTTGCATCACCTAATTTCATAAAAAGGCATGGTCAGGGATGAGAAAGGAAACAGTTGTCTTTGCACTTCTATTTTCTTTTTGTATTCTGGTTTAGTAACCACTATTTTACAAAAAATAACTTAATTGGGAGACTGTTTCTGCAGTTGCCTATGCCAATCTGTAAGAGAGGATTTGAGGCTTTCACTCAATCAAACTGAGACATCTTGTGAGCACATCTGTCTGCCTACTTAAGCTCAAGAAAGGAGGGTAAGTTCCTCCCCACTATTCCAGTTTAAATTCTATGCTATTTCATACAAAATCTATGCTATTTCACACAAAACTACAGTAATAGGTAAATTATTTAAGTAACTCACAATATAATGGAATAGTATTCCCTAAAAACAAAACAAAACAAAACAAAACAAAACAAAACAAAACAAAACAAAACAAAAAAAAAACCACCAAAAAAAACCAAATGCGAAAGGAGAGGACTGCAAGGAAAGGACAAACAGCTGTGTATTTACAACCTCCAAAGCAAATGCCAGGGCTTCCCAGCAGGGCAATGAGCTTTGCTGAAATGATGGCAGCAGCCTGCAGGAGCAGGAGCCCTGCCCGTGCAGTGAACACAGCTCTGCAAAGCTGCTTGAGGTGAGACAGGTCTGTTCTCACTCCACAGTCCTCTCAGGAGAAGGGGATTTTTCTGCTAACTGACCAAGGCTGTAAGAACAAGCCTATTCCTAGGGAGCAAAATTCTAAAAACCCTTAAATGTTTTTACTTTTTAAGGAGGCTGCTTTTTCATCCGAGTGAAGATGGATATAAGGCAAACAAAATCTCTCCATTCAAGTCCTTTCAGCCTCATTCCTTTTTTAATTAATTTTGGCTGTGTGACAACTTCCCTTTCCTGTCCCGTTGCTCTTTCAGATCTCACCTTTTCCTCCCACGAGCTGTCAGAGCTCTGTTTTCACTCTCTGGCTGTCACTTAACTTCTTAGTGCAAACCCCAGACCACAGGCTCTACTCCACAAGCTCTTTTCCTTTCTTCCCCTCCTGTAAGACCATGCTTACAGACTCTCATCTTACCAAAACACAACAGAAGAAGGCTGCTCCTCATTCTGCCTGCTGTGTTTATGCTGCTGTTACAGACAGTCTGCAGAGAGCCAGAGGAGACGTGCGGGTGTTGGGAGCTGCACGCCAGGATGCTTTGACACCTTCACCACACTCACAGAAATCAAAGAATTTTAAGTACTCATTGGACTAATTTAGGGACTAATATGACCCCAGAAGGTCATTGACAGTGACTGTGCTGATAACCACCTGGCAGGTATTAAGCCTTGCCTCAGGCTGAAATAGGTGACTCAGGGTGCCAAGCTCCCTTCACTCCTGTCTGACAATAACCAAAAACCCCAGTGTACTACAGGCCTTCAGAGCTTCTCCCACTATTTGGATGTGTCTATAGGATACTATGGAAAGATCATATTGTGACAAGTCTGCAGAAGCTCTTTACTGGATCTTGGAACATTTGTGGTACGTGAAGATTACACATTTCCAGCCTCTTGAATCACACCTTTTAAAGACTCCATATGGGACCTGGATCTGAAAATATTTTGGTGTATTAGTAAAAGTTTTTCTTGTCTGTGAAATCATGTGTTGAAGCATTCCCATGAATCAAATCACTTGAATAACTTTGTCCTTAACTTCTCTCCCAGCTACTTCTCTGTGAGACTATTAAAAAAAAAAAAAAAAAAAAAAA
>WEIU01006433.1:795-27926 GCA_013389925.1 Aegithalos caudatus | reverse complement strand
CACCTCATTAAGTCCAGACTGTAGAGAAAATAACTGATCACTTAAAATAATGCTTCAAAAATGGTTTGGTTTTATTTTTTAGTTCAGTATTTGAATAAAAAAAGAAAATTGAAAGCAGTTTTGTACTAGAAAGCATATTGACGAGGTCAGTAGTTAGGTGTATGTATACATGGCTCGGAAACAATGTAAAGTCAATGGATTATCATTATTAATAATATTGTATTCACTTCCTTAGTCTCCATCATAATGTCAGTGCATCCACTGCCAGCAATGGGTAAGATTCACAAAAATAAAATCCACTATCTCCTGCTGTTCAAGCATTCAAAACCTCCAACTGCCACTGTGGCAAATTATTCAAATTCAACTTCATTTCCTCAGATCTGAAGACTTAAACAGAGAGCAGCTTTAAAATTTGAAGAAAAATCCTATATTTAGCACACTTTCTTGTTGCAGTATGTAAATTTTCAATTAAGAAACTGATATTGTAGTTTTCAAAGTCCATAGAATACTGTAAGCTTGTGCATTAAGAAAACTCACAAATTGTTTGCTCCCTCTTACACAAAGTAAGTTGTGTTTTATGTGTTTCAGTTTTTCCAATTGATTTAGAATAACTAATTCCACAGATACAAATACAGTGGGCCAGATCCATTTGTCCAAGAGAATAAGGTATTTACACAGTGTTAAAACTGTAATTTCCTATGGATTGTCCTGTGTTTCATTATACATTCCTACATGATATTTACCGAGTGGCAGCTGGGGCCATCAAATTGCATAACATCAAGACAGCTTTGTGATATTCCAGAATTATCATTTTGAAATATACTAATTTTGTTACATATTGTGCATTTTTGCCAAGAGTTATACAATCTATTTAAGACTTGCTTTATGAAGAAATAATCTAATACCCTGGAAGCTACAGGTTCTCAATAGAACTTCTGTACTGTTTAAACAAAAAAAAATTGAGATCACTTTTCCACAAAGAGACTCCAGTAACAGATCTGCCATAAAATCATAAATGGTAGTTTCAGTAGCAATTACTAGAATACCTACTCTGGAGGCATTCAGGATTTAGTTTAGAAAAACAAGTCTTCAACCTACATTTCCTATCGCTTTTAGATCAAAAACATGGAGAGTAGTTTTGGGGAAAAACTGTCTGTATGATCTAATTAAACAGTATTATGTAGAGCCATAAGTCATAGTAGTAGAACTCTAGAGAGCTGATGTCCTCTGAGAAAAAAAAAATTGGTCTAAATATGATAATTTCACTAGAAGTTATCTAAACCCACAACATCCTAAAGAATGTAATTACTTTTTGTAATTGAAGCACTTCAGAATCAACTTCCTTATATTAATGCAAGTATCACAATTTGTAACATAAAAAAAAAACCCTAAAAGAAGAGATTCTGACTAGTATTCAGTCTACCTTCATGTTTCTGTGCATTCATTTA
The DNA here is from genome assembly GCA_013389925.1 of Aegithalos caudatus. NCBI lineage: Eukaryota > Metazoa > Chordata > Aves > Passeriformes > Aegithalidae > Aegithalos > Aegithalos caudatus. The sequence goes on along the minus strand of WEIU01006433.1, from coordinate 26,478 downwards.
CATGTGCACAACATTGATATTTAGTGCTACTGAAAATTAAGCAATATTGCAAATAATTCCAGATGACAGTGTGCTCAAGCTGCTAGAAAGATGTTAGCACAGGATAAAAAAAGAGACTGTGCATCTAAGGTTTGAACTCTACATATGAAATTGCTGGCAGCAGGTACTAGGACATTTTCAAAATAGTAGGAGCAGGAAAAGAAGGCTGTGCTATATATTCAGTCTTCCCTCTGATATTCTGAAGTGTTCAGCATTCAACAACAACTATTTCACTAATGAAAAAGGTCTGTTATGGCTCATGCTTCACATTTGGAGAAGACAATAAGCTTGAGAGGGAAAAACTCCTGTCAGAGCCAGTTAAAGCCCTTTCATCAGGCTGGACTGACTTGCAAGTTTACAGTGAGTTTTCATGTGAGGAATCTCATTTCAGACAGTGTATAATCACTCAAAATTCTGGTTTCCAAAGAGACATAATTGTAACAGAACTTCATAAATTAGCCATTGAGATGCATCTTAAACAACAATAAAACATGCCCTTGTCTTTCTGCTTTCAAGTACTACAGTTGTAAGTGTGAGGCATTGGAAATTTTAGGTACAAATCTTCTTTAAAACGTAATTATTTTTGTTTTTTACAAAGAATTATAAAATGTATATAAGATGATGAAAAACTCATTTATCCTTTTTTAAGACTTTTATTCCTAAAGAACTTCCTGAAAAACATTATTTGAAAAATAAAAATCATAGACTCTGCAAAGTACAAAAATTTACATCTTTGCACAATTCCTGTGCTTTAGTTGTACTGTATTCATTATATACATATATACTAATTTGTGCTTTTAATTACACAAGTTTAGTATAAACTTATAAAATTAAGTCTATGAGTTAACTATGCAAAAAGGATCTGGGAATAGCAGGAAACTTAATTCAACCATAAGTTAAAAAAAATAATCCTAAAAATATCATTTTAGTTAGTCTACTTCAGAGCAGACTATCATTACTACAATTTACTAAACTCAAGTCAAATGTTTACAGCAAAAAATTATTCCTGCCCGCCTCCATCTTTTTTGATATTTATTATATACTAATACACGTATCTGAATGCAGAATCATTCTTAGTCACAAAGAAAATCTTCCTTTATATCTGAACTCCATCATTCTTCAGACTTGCTCTTAGCACTTCAATTTCCTTCCAGTTTCTAAGATGGAAAAAAAGAACATAAAACTCAAGGTGGACTACTTGAACTCAGTAACAAGTATCAACCTGTCACATTTATAAGAGAGAATATCCAAGTACAGAATTAATCTGACCATCTTATTTCTCTAGAGTCTGCATTCTTAGTAGTAAAACCTTACAGTTTTATTTATCACACTTTCTTATCTGTCAAAGCAATCCAGGTATTTCTTTTTAACACACTCTTTTAAAAAATTTAAGGACAAAAAGACTTAAATATTTGTATGCAAATAAAACTTCATGGCTGTAGAAAACCAAATCCTGTGAGGTGATTCCAACATACCTTGTCCAGTGTAGATGTTACCCTCAGAAGTTCTTAAAAATTTCTAGATCTTTAGGAGGTACCGGAGGTGTCTTGTTCCAGTCATCTTCAGGATAAGCTTCAAAATTGGAAGTATCCCCATCATTGGATACTTTGGGCACTATGGGAGGCTAGTCAGAAGAAGCACAACAAAAATGTTAGTAGTTTCCTCAATGAGCTCCTCTCCATCATATTATTCTGTAAAAGATCTATTAAACAAATGAAGTAAAGATTTACAGTTCACCTTTATCCTACTAATGAATGGCATGAGAGAGAGAGAAGCTTGCAGCAACACATACACATTCCCACACTTTGTCAATTTTACACTTAAATAATGTGGTTAAAAGACTTAGATGAATTAATAATTAATACACTTAATACAGATACCTATTTTATTGAGCACTAGCTTCTTTTCAATTAAGAATCTCCATAGCAATATGAGAAACTCCTACCATACTGAAGGAAAAAGCATCCACTTCACTGTTTTCAATTAAACTGACTGCTTTTAAAGAGGTTGAAGTTACTAACTTCTGTCTACCAACTGTGGTTTTTCCTAACCGAGCAATAAATTCAAGCAGGCAAAGAAATTGCTTCATATAATTTATTTCAAAAGGATGGCTATAAAAGCAGCTTAATTTAAATGGACTGTTTTTATGAAACTTGAAGGTACTAAGAGAAGTATCAGTTTTTTATCTGTTTTCACAGAGGATCCTTTCAATTTCTAGTATTGCTCATCAGCTTCACAGTACCTGTAGTTTTAACTTGTCTTAAATCTAACCTTGAGAATACTCTGCACTTCTGACCACAGACCACAAGATAAAGCTCCTTTCAGGAACATTTCATTAATTGCAGGTGTTAATGAAGGGCAAACCCCTTTTCTTCTTTCAAGGGACATTCATCTCTCTATCCCCTCTCTCCTCAGCAACTGAGAGCTTAACTATCATGCTGAACATAACACTATAGAATGAGAAAACCTTACGATCACTGAACTGGCTCAAAGTTATACCACAGACACAACTATAAAGTATGGCAAAGTGCTGTTCTGCATATCCTCAAAAGGATAAAAGTCTGAATTTCACTAGCTCATGAGATCTTATCTGATCTTTTGGGCTTCTCCAAATGATGTCATCATCAGTTGGGTTTTCAATGGGAAAGATGGGTCCCTGTAAGACAGTACTTCTAACCTTCAGACAAAAGCATCTTGTGTCTGGCAGTCACAGTAATACTGCCCAGATGCTGAGGAAAACGTGCAGAATCTGCTCTGCCCCTGAGAACTCTCTGCTCCACTGTGGGCAATGCCTGGTACCCCTCCTCCCTGTAAGCATTTTGGCAGGAAAAACAGTTTTGTGAAGTGACACATAGAAAGAAAAAACAAATGAAAAGAGAGAAAGGATGATTAATGAAATTATTTTCTCTCTTTCAGCCATTGTTATTGTTTATATGATATAACACCTTAATATTTAAGACCTTATTAGGACCATGAATCAAAGCATAATTTACACAGCAGAAAAATTCATGCTTTTTTACAGGGAATATGGAGGATTGTGTGCATTATTTCATATTTTCAATCTCTTCCTCAGTATGAAATTGTGAAAACAAACTCTGAAGAATATAGCTGGCTCTAGAAATATCCAGGTAAAATTCTGATCCACTTCACATCCCTACTCTTAAGTTTAATTAAGCACTGTCTCATCTTCTAAGAGCTTAATGTAACCATCACAAAAACTAAGAAACAAGTCTTGTGTTCATAATAATCTGAATGCCACAGTGACTCTTTTTTGATTAATTTTTAAAATAAAAATGCCACACAAAGAATGTTTGGACTTGAGACATTACCTGAAACTGTAAATCTAACAACCATTTTCAATACTATTTGTTTTTTATTGTTGTAGTTATTATAAACTTCAGAGTTTATATGCTTATAAAACATGTTATCATTAAATTTGTGCCCTTTGCAGGTTTCAATAAACAGAATTTATAGTAAATACCTACAAAAAATATGATTTCATTACAACGCATATACATAAAACATCAACTGGGCGCAATACTGATTAAAAATAAAACAACAAACCCACACATCTAAAACACTGTAAACTTATTTTTTCCTAAAGATACAAGGCCTCTACATCTTAGTATTAGATATTGTTTATATGAATACATCAAGAACAATACATCAATTTTATTTTTGTCTCTTTCTCTCTCTCTTTTTTTTTTTTTTTCAAGAACTCAAACTATATACCTGGAATTTAAGTGCAAGAAACTAATGCAAAGAAAAGAAGAACAAATGTTTAATTGGTGCTTGATTGACTGCATATGGTGACCCAACCTCTCCTACAGAAAATCACTGCTGTAAGGAATTGTACAAGTTAGAAAACTCTGAGGAAGGAAAGAAAGAAGGCAGTTTTACTTCCAAAGGACTTTAAAAAGCATTTTGTAGTTTTGATAGTTTTTGCAAATATCTGCCATCATACAATACTAGAATTCAGTGCTATTAAAAAGTATGTTGGAATTACATTCATAAATCCTTCTCTTTCACCTTCCTCATTCCTCCTACTCCCATGTGCTTTACTTTTTATTAAAACATTTACCTGAATTGAACTTGGCACAAAAATTTAAAGCCCAGAGTAAAATACTTCCATATATGTAAGGACAAGGAAAAAAAAAAAAAATCAAACCAACAAATTATCAATCCCTTCCACCTACCCAAACAAAAAACCACTTACAACAAGTAATCACTTACAAAACTCTAAACCTGAAAACTAAATTTTGTGTTAACTAATCAGCTTCAGCAAGCTCAAGCAGGGATTTTTTAGACAGTTTGTATATAGACAAAAATGTAAATAGACTTTCATGCAATTAACTCTGTATTGCAAAAAGGCAAATATGCATTTAATTACTAAGTGTGTACACAGATATGTGTTTATACACACACAAACACACAGATGCAACAGCCAACAAACCTTCAACAGATCAGCTTAAATGTACAATGATTTCTCCTTGTGATGTCCTATACAGTATTTGCAGAATGTACCTTTAGTCTCCTTTGAGGTACAGCATCCCAGTCTATAGACCTGAACCATCGATGTCTCTTCACATCATCTGCTCCATTCTTTAAGGAAAGAAATCAAAAGAACTACATGTATGCCAAACCATGTATTTCATTACAAGAACTGTGATATCAAAGCAGACTAACAGTCTAGCCTTTTTTTCAGGTGATAATCATTAAAAGATTCTAGCAGGTCCCGAGTTCCAGCAATAAAACCCAACTATTTTTGATTTCATGTTTGTTTGGGCTTTTTTCAGCATTCTTCTCACACAATGGAGATTATGAACAGGCTTTAAAGTACCCACAAAACTATTCACTACTCACCAGTCCTATTTACTTTTGTTTTCTCCAACATTTTAGAGAATGCCTTTTATTCAGATATACTTTCTAGTTCTTGCACTACAAAAAAATAAATGAGGGTTGATGGAGTTTTAAATAAAAATAATGTCTGGGAAGCACGTAGTTTTTCCAAATATTACAGACATTTAATGCTGATAGCAAGAGGTACTCAGTACTGTTATGAAAGTAAATATATTAAAACATTTGTTTTCATTTTAGATATACAGTTAAAGGTGCATTTGCCTTGTAATGACTATTCTCTCTGGAGTATCTTCTTTATTATGTATATAAGAAACAAAAATGTCTCTATTTTTCATGATTAAGCTTGCTTCAAGCACAGACTTGTTCTCAAGGCATTAAGCACTGGGGAAATGCAGCTGGTTCTCTGTCTCAGGCGTGATCACAGCACAGCATTCAAGATTATACCACGTACAGCTCCACAAAATTAAGCATTATCGCACATTTAGGTTTTTTCAGATTTACTGGGATTATCCAATGAGGCATCAAGGAGAACAGAATCACCTAGTTCCCTCAAAAGCAATGACTGAATGCTTCACAAGAAAACGTTCAGTGGGATTTACATCTTTTAAAACCAATTATGATCATGGAGAAGGATCAGACACAAGTCTGACCTAGTGCTCCCACCCCAAAATCTGCTCTTAATTAGAACTGCTTTTGATTTAAGCATTTTAGGCAATTGTGGGGAAAACCCCAAAACAAACCTAAGCAATCACAGACTAAAAAAAAATCCCCCAAAACAACACAAAACACAGCCAAACACATTTACCAAAGCCCTTGCTTGAATAAGTCAAGATTTGCTTTTGTTCTTGTTTCCCTTCAAAACTGTCCAAAGATATAAAAGTTTCCACTGGTAAATGAGTTCAAAAATTTTCAGCTTAAGAAATCCTCCTGAAAAACTCTACAAAGGATTCTGAAGGATAAGAAAAACATTCTTACCAGTCTAAGTTTATGCCATAAAAGGGTCCCATAAGAAAACACCAGGCAGCTGGTTAAAGCATTTGTACTTATATCAATATATTAAGTAAACCCTGGATGATTGTGCACTTTTTACCTTCTGCACCTATGTTTACCATCCAATGCTCTTTGGGCCAAAAAACAAACCTCTACAATCCCTTGCCCAGAGAAATAAGAATTTTAGATGTTTATAAAGAAATGAAAGATTATGTAAGCTAATTTCAGTATCTATTGTATTCATAAATCTGTTCAGATTTGGACAAGTAAGTCTTCCTGGTGGCAGGATATTTGACTGTGCTTAATCAGCCCCATCAAGACAATGAGCAGGTATCACAGTGCTACAACAATCCTTATACTCCTATGAATAATTTTTAAACTTCAAATTTTATCAGTGCTCCTTCTGGGATTAATACCTGCACAAAAAAAGAACCAAATGAGCTGGCACCCTTTACTACAGGACTTAATCCCACGTTTCTGGTCTAATCTAGGTTTTCACATTAATGAACGGGGTGGAGTGAGGAGTGAGGGAAACCATCATGAAGAGCAGCATTAATCCAAATAGGAGAATGATTTTAAAGAAAACCAGAAATACAGAGGTTAAACTTTGCATTTAGGATTGCATAACCTAAGTAATGCATGGGAAAATGTATATGTTTCACGCTTATAAAAACAAAAACTCTATTGAGTTGGTCTGTATCTTTCCTACAGAATTCCTTCAACCTTGTGCTGTGTTACACTAAAGCTTTTACACTGACCTTCATATTTCCTAGTCGTCTTGTTCTGTCAACCACAAGCAGCTTCTTAATAAGGTCTCTAAAATAAAGAAAACATGTTCTCTATTAAACAGAAGTAATTTATATTTGTCTGTCAAGTGCTACAGAATATAGACATGCTTCCCTTTGACCCATTCTTTTCCTCATATTTTAGGATATTTAGAAGTAAACTATAAAAAAGAATCTAACAGAATTCTTGAATTCTGAATTCCTGAATTCCAAGAAACAAAGGAAAAAAGCTCTGCTCTCTCTCCTCCCTTGCCCCTTGCCAAGTAGCACAATTTCATTCTTTGTATTTTCGAACTTTGCTGGCCATTCCAAATCTCAAAATGGATCTCCAATCTGTTTGTCAGAACTCAACACTAATAAATATTTAAAAAAAAAAACCAACCAGAAAGTTGCATCCTCATCCTTATGCTATATACCCAGGGAAACCATGGAAGAGGTAGTCATATGCCTAAAACCAGTAACATCTATAATTTCATTGAAAACAAAAAGCCTCACCAAGATACTGGTTCATTGAACAGTTTTACATAAAGTTAAATCAACATTTTAAAAGATTAAAGGAAGTTTAAAGACACAAAACTCTTCCATTTTAATAGCAAAGTACTTCAAATATTAAGCCTATACCATAAAAAGTATCAGAATTGATGGAATTAACTTGATTATTTATGAGTTGAGAGAAAAATATGGCTGCATATTTCTATAAGCAGTTATATTTTATCTAAAAGATTATTTTGATATTTGAGTTTAGAAAAATGGCATTCTGGACTAATTGCATAAAGTACCAATGACAACAAAGAACAAAAGTTTAACCATGCTTATTTCTATAATCTCACGTAGTCCAGAGAGATGACACAGCATGAAGTGCTGGAGATTTAAAGAGTATGGCTAGTTCCAATTTTTAACAATATGAAAGCTTAAAAAAAAGTTAACAGTTTTATTTACAGCAAAGAACACAAACATAACAATGACACACCTGCCTCTCTCCACTCCTACCTGTAATGTCTGTTATCCCTCCCAAAAATAGCATTGTGTCACCTATCTTTGAAATCACAACAGTGGGTGAAGAAAGAACGTATGAACTGAATTTGCCAGACTTTATTTGAAAAGCTGTTGCATTTGGCAGGAATACAATTCTAAAATTCAACTTGGAAAAAAAATAAATTACCAGATATAGGAATAAAAATGTCCATGTAGAAAGCAATTTTTGAAACTTTCATGATTATTTCAGACAATCAGTATTTTAATTAGATTAAATCATATGACCAACTTCTTTTACAGTCACCTTTGCAGAAATATTCCTTTCTACTTCACAAAGAAGACCATTCCTTATGGAAAGGGCTACAGGGATGACTATAAGCACACTTAAAACAGAATTAGGACTGAAAAGAAATCCAGAAACCCAAAAAGAGAATCACAGGGTTTGTGGCCAAAGACACTTTCCTATTCCTATAAAACCAGACAATAGGTGAGTAAAAAATGTCAATGCCTGTAAGTTCAGGTAGTACATATCCCTAGGGAGAGAAGTGTTCTCAGCATTCAGAAAGGGAAACAGTTTTGCTGCCTCATAAGGGAGAGTTAAAACACTGTATAGCCCTAGCACTTCAGACAGTCTGGGTATGACAGGACCCAGGACAGCCTTATTTCTGGCTGAAATACTGACTTATTGGAAGAAGAAAGGGAAAACAGATGGGTTAGAAAGTAAGAAGCAGACTGCCTTCATTGGACAAAATAATCTTGGCACTTGCTTTAAGCTAATGATGCAGAGATGTTCAAAGACCATCCAGTTCTGCATATTGTGGTTTAAAAGAAGGAAGAGGGGCTGAAGTCCAAGACACTGTGCTCACAACTCAAGTGCAGAAAGCAAGTGAAGCCACAGAAGTGGTGTGGCCAGCAGGACACAACAGGGATTGTCCCTCTCTACTGGCCAGTGGTGAGGCCACACCTCATGTTCCTGTGTCCAGTTTGGGGCCTCTCACTTCCAGAAAGACACTGAGGTGCTGGAGTGTGTCCAGAGAAGGGCAATGGAGCTGGTGAAGGGTCTGGGGTAATTCCTACAAGGTGTGGCTGGGATTGTTTAGCCTGGATAAAAGGAGGCTCAGGGGAGACCTTGTTAGTCTCTGTAACTGCTTTCACTATATTGGACGGGTTGTTAGTGATGATAACCTAATCTGAGGTGGTTCACCTTCTGATCATAGTATTATAGTTCATATAGTTCAGAATACTACAAGAGATAATCAGTTTTCTTTCCAAAACCAACTGGATTAGGAAGACCAGACAATGAGACTACATTAAACTGGAAACAGTGTGGAGCTACTAACAGAGAAAACTGTTATAAAGAGACAAAAATCTGAGACACTAATTCATCAGCCTAAAGGGATGAAGACATGCTTCATTCAGTGCACCTGATGATTCAGTGGAAGCTTGAATCTTTCTCAAATGATTAGTTTTGCTTTTAATTGTTTACCCAGTACTGACAGTTAGCAAGTGCATCTCTAAGGTCACTATCAAACATCACGAATGACTAACATAGGAATAACTTCCTGTCTTCAGTCCCTCCCTCATTCACTCAGCTATCTCTGGTTCTTAGGAGAAACTCCATATTTATAACTGCATTTCTTGTTTCAGTGCTTACTAAAAATTATTTCAGTTATGGAATTTTTAATTAGGGAAAAAGAACTTATTTCATCTGTAATATACCTTTAACAATTGCTAAATACTGAGAATTAAACCCATGCTATATGTGTATATACATTGAACTGGACCCAATATCATAAATGTTAGTTGATTTTACACTAGGACTTCTGAAGTACCAGATTTCTCTCAAGTCTGAGAGTGATTTAAGTGGTATGTATCTATAGATAGAAAGCTTAGTGTTCTCTTCCTGCTCTCCTAATTTTTACTTAGACTATCTCCTCATATTTGTCCTCTTGACCTTCTTACAGTACAAGCCAATGGGGTTTGCACAAGGTGGAAAAGCATTTAATATCCCATAATACACAGAAAAGAGAGTCAGATATTACCTTACAACTGTATCACCACCTAGAAGTCTACCAAATATATAAATTTATTTAGACTGAAAAGGTAAATATAATATAAAGTATTTTCCAACATGATATTTGAGAAAATCAGAATCTGAAATCAGATCTTTTAAAAAGATTTTTTAGAAACAGTGCTGAGGAGGTATTTAGAATAGAAAAGACAGTGTTGGGAGTCTTGGACTTACTTTACATATAAATCCAAATGCCTCGGGAAATCTATTTTGCCAGCAAGAATCTTCTGATATATACCAAATGGGTTGTCATCAAAAAATGGAGGAAACCTGTTTTAATACAGAAAATTTTTAGATGTTAGAAAAAGAAGTTCTAAAATCTTATAAGCAGTATTATGTTATAGCACTTCTCCTCAGAAATAATTGATTATATTGTTCTTTTTGGTAGGACACTACCAATCAAATAGTATCTTGAAGAATAATTTAAGGCTGCCATTGTAAAACAGAAAGCATTTTTGTACACAACACACTGAATGCAGAACTAAATTTTAAATATAACAACAGAATAGAAAAATATAATATTGTTACATAGTTGCAGTAAAAATATAATTTTGAAACAAATTCTCAGTGTTAAAAGTAAGAAATGCTTTGCCTTTATCTCTAGAGCCCAGGAATATACTCTCTAAAAGAGTATTACCATTTTTGATCTTGTCCAGTAACTGCAGGCACACCCTTATTTTTACCAGTTTCTCTCTAAAGAGTTAAAGGACCTTCACATGAATACACTATCCAGTTACTTGTTGTACTTCTTGAATTCCAGTATATGTTTTGCTCGATAAGGTTTTTGAAAGTCAGACTGCTCACAACTCCCCAAGAACAGCTGCCTTTCTGTGTGAGATAGATAAAGTTTACATTTCATAATCTTCCACCATAATGAATAGTAAATGAACATATAATTAAAATTCTACATCTCTATTTTCTATGAAGTTCTTTTTGAAGTTATGAGCTAACAGAGACACTACTTCTTTTTGTACAGCTACAGTGAGAACTGGGCGTTTTCTGCTGTGCTTCCTTTCCTAGTCCAGTACTTCCCCAATTGCTACATGAGATGTATCATTGTACAGCCAGAACAGGCAGCTGAGCCCAAGTCCTGATGGATTTCTGAGTGCCAGTCATGTTCTTAAAAGTTACCAGAGGAAACCTTCTAAGGGAATGGAATCACTCATTCAGTTATCTCAGTCCTGCTTTGCCCTCTGTAACATGACCAAAGCAACCCTCTTACTTATGCTTCTGCCTCAAAATCCCTACAGAATAAAAAAAAAACCCCAAACCTGCAGGTTTTGAGTGTTGACCATATTAACAACATCCAACCACTATTACAGTTTAATTAAAATATTTTCACATCTCCATAACATTTTATAGTTACTTTCTCAGAGAACTTAGTATGTACATACACACACAAATACAGTGCTTGTGGCTTTGGAAATCACTGATAGCACAAAAACAAGGATGGAAACAACATTTCTTCACTTCAGGCTCTTTTTTAAAATTTTATGATACACAAACTACCTTATTTCTCAAGTACTATACATTATTTCCATTATATTTTCAGAAGCATTAATTTCTTCATTCAGCTGATGATCAAGTGGATTAGCTTTCTCTTTGAAATACTGTAAATTTTGGCCACAGCAATAATCAAATTCCATCAGAATAATTAAGTAAACGTGTCTGTAGGCTTATGGTAGAAAAACCCATAATAATTCAAAGCACTGAAAAGGATGACTAAACTATCTGGCTAGGGAAAGACTAAAGGACATTTCTCTTTGTGTTCAGAAAGCCAGAGTACTTTCTTTATGAAAAACTACTTTCCTGGAAAGTGGAAGAATCTCAGGAAGAATACTTGTGCTATTAAACACTCCTACTTTGACACTAAAGAACAAAGAAAATGTGATTGCTATTTAACATGCACAAGTTTTTCCCACACAAGGAAGACTATCATATAAAGTTTCTTTTTCAGTCAAGCAATATAAATTATCATTCACATTGTACACAGCGAGTTGACAAATTCAGTTTTCTATTTATTACCTATTAGAATCTATAAATGCATAAAGCAATTAGGATGATATTTTGTAACTATGTATTACACAGCTGCCAGCTGCAAAAAGCAGATTACTGTATATTACTGAGGTGTGAAATCAATAAGAATGGAAGTACATACAATTTTTTTCATATTTACATGTTTAAATTGCTCTTTGCTTTCCCACTTTGAAAATCCAAAATTACTATGTCTAGAGTTCTTGAGAAAAGTTTAAATCACAATTGGCTATATAGTAATTTTATGGCAATTCTGCTTAAATTGCATTTGAACTCTATGCAAAATGACAACAGCTTTGAAAGATTGCAGAGTTTTCTCATGGACAAACCAAGTAACTTGATTTTGATGCTTTTTGTAAATGTCAACCTTCAACACAGCACAGATTCTAGTCAAAACAACGCAAGTATTGTGCTTGGAGCTACCTAATAAATCAACAAAAATCCCCTTGAGTTTCAAACTTTCTTCACACCACAATACAAATACAAACAGCTGCCTTTTCACCAGCTGAAAAGAAGCTACAAAAAATATCATCTCTGTAAATGGGAGAACAGCTGCAAACCATTCCTTTTGCTAACTGTAGCATAACAGTGGCATGGACATAAGTTTCAAAGACAGTCTGAGGAACAGAATTTGTAAAACCTCAAGGGAAAACACACAGGTCTGAGAATATGAAACTGCAGATGAGAACCATTAACCTACCTAAAATGGCAGACCAGCACATCACTTATGACAACCCAAGCAAAAATAAAAAACACATAGCCCACATTAATACACAAAATTCGTATTAGCTGCATATCTGATAACAGTACAATTATGACATACCTAATGTTAAATAACAAGTCTATTTTTCTCCACATTAAATTGTAACAGAACTCATTTCATCAAAATAAATAGAGGTTCCAACACTTGTATTGGCAGTTTGTTTAGCTTGATTAGATTAATTCTATGAAGTTGGTGTTATTCATCTGTCGAGATTTCTTCTCACCCTTGCTTCTCCCTGTTCCTTTCTCTTTCTGTACCTTGCTGTGTTAAACCTAAACAGGACCTTGCCTTAAACCTAGTTTGTGCAGAGGAAGAATTCCATGGGCCTCTGGAGATTAACCTAGGGAAATAAGACACTGTAGAACAGGAAGGTGTGGGTTTGTTTGCTTGTTTTTAGAGAGGCCCTTTCCTGACACTCACACCTACCAATTCTTTTCTACTGCTTTTGGGCTTCAGAGAGACTAAATTCAGGAAATAACTACCAAATGTCTTACGTTAATTTACTTGTAGACAATAACTTGGTCTTTAAGTCAGGTTTTGTTCGCCTTCAAAATATTTCAGATTTCTTAAATATTCTTTGAATTTTGATGGATAAAGTTAACTAGGACTGTTTCTGTAACAAAAGTCTTGATAGTAAATATCTAGCTAGATCTTGAATTGGTGAGGAAAAGTGCTTCAAAACACTATTACCAAGAACAGCAAAAAGTTGATAAAATGCTAAAAGCATACATTCATTGTGACAACCTTCCTAAGGGAAACACATACAATCCATAATCCCTATCCTCCTTTAATCCCCTAAAAAATCCTAAGTAGTATCTATCTATAACCCCAATCTTAAAAAAATCCAAAACAAACACCCACCTGCCCCACCAAACCTCAAAACACAACCACCCCAAACAAACAGGATTGTATGGGCTCCCTATTACAGCTTTGGAAAATGACTGATGGTTGCTGTTTTATTTTTTAGTGTTGGACAGAGTCCCTATCCAAAGCAGCATTCAATCATTACGAAGAGCATGTCTATACAAGTACTGTAGTAAAAAAAACCTTAGAAAATCAGGCATAGCAGACAGCTGCCCTGTCAATCAGCCTATATAAAACCCCACTTGACTTTCAGGAAAGTGTATGCTATCACTATTGGTTAAAAGTCTCTAAAAGTGTTCATATTAAGCCACCTCCCTCCCATTCCCCTGCCCTGAAATCCAGATCTCATCCCTTGAGCCAGACAGTGCCATGATGCAGAAGATCCTACATAAAAACAACGGCAGCTGCTTCCTTTTTTAATGACCAATATATATATACCAGTCATATTTTGGTAGATTATACAGCAGTCACACTTCAGCACCCTGCAGTCTTGAGATCTCAATGACTCCAAATATCTTGCTTGATTGCCACCTGTAGTCAGTATGCTAACTCTGTAAAACCATGTTTCTATTAGTGATCTAGTGGAGAGAATCCTATCAACATCTCTGTAAGGCATGCAAATAAAAAAGGCCCAATATCCACCTACACTGAGACCACACAGACCTAACAGAGAGTGGTCCCACTGAAACCCATGGCAGGAAGGTAAATCACAGCTGGGTGACTGCAGCACCTGTGCTCAGATTACAGCCCAGACACTTTTATCTACAGTCTTCCTGCTGTCTAGGATGAAGATTAGTAGCAACAAGCTTGCTGGGAATTTCTTTTTTCTCTCTGAGAATCTTTCATCTCTCTGAGAAGGATTCTTTTGACCAGCTTGGGCTGCTCACCTTACCAGAAGCAATGAAAGAAAGGTGAAGCCTGTTCTTTGTACAGACCAGCCTACATAAATAACAACTTATATCAGACCAGTCAGCCAAGCCTGCCTGGGTCAGCCAGCAACTATTATATATTTTTATTGCTTTTCTGTCAACAAATTGCTGTGAGATTCAAAGTCAATGTATAGGCAAGCCTCCAGGACACTAAGGTAGCAAACAGGGGGTAGCAACACTGGGTAAAGTTGTGTTGCTATTGGGTGAACTTCCCAGCAGTATATGCAATGGATTAGAGCTCTGCAATGACCACCCATCTACCAGGGGAACTATCTGCTCTGGCAAACTTACCAGCTTGTCCAAACACTGGAAGAGTCACCAAAATCACTTTGAAATGACAGTACGGCACAGAGAAAAGGATGAGTAAATCCAAGCAAGCACACTTTGCTCTGATTATTCTACAAGGCTGCAGATGTATAAAGGAAGAGCACCTGACACACTTGGGGACCAAGAAAGTGTAGAGTGCACTGAGCCAGGTACCAGGAAGAAGCTCTAAGAATTATGAAATCAAACTGATAAATATACTGTGTTTCTTCAAAAGAAACAGATAGAAAAGATAGCTTTTGTCTTATAACACCCACCACAAAAAAGCCAATTGCTTTCAGAAATCAAAATCTTTTTTCAAGTATCCTCAAACAACAGAGCCAAGACAAAAAAAAAAAAAAAAAGAAAACACATGCAGATGCCTTGTTTAGCACACAAGCAAAATTTCACATTCTACCTAAATCAGTTATTTATTTTACTGAAAAAATATTTATTTTTTGAAATCAGAGCAAATTGAGACAATTACTTTTATCTAATACTAAGAAGTAATGAACATTTATTAATGCCATAAACATATTAATGCCAGAAACTGTTTCTTCAGTTTGAGTTTGTATTTTCTGAAAACACTGCTTATCAAACAAATTCCAAAACACCAAAAGTAGCATTTGAGCGAACTGATTTCAAACGTAAAAAGCTTCTCCCTGATCTTCTTCCTCTGGTTTAAAGAAAACCAGTGTTCAGTTGTAATATAAACTGTATTAATAAAAGTCTTTCTACTTTCCACTGTGCATTTTTACAAACTAAAGCTCCCACTGTAACTAGGATTTCCCTATGCTGGAAATTAATTACAGAAGTAGTCCTGTTCTTTACCCTTTAAATATTAAGGACCTTATGAATAAAAATCTAATCTTTGGCAAAACCTGATTTTCCAAAGCACATAGGGAAAAGAGAAATTGTTTAAAAATTCTTGAGTAAAAAAAAAACCAAAACAAAACAACAAACAAACAAACAAACAAAAAAAACACCAAAAAACCCACCAAACCCAAAAAACTCCAAACCAAACAGAAAACCCAAAGCAAGAAACAAAACCAACAAACTCAAAACCCTAAAACATTCCCATTAACAACAGTGATATATGTTCTTTTGTAAAGCTTCCCAATTCCTTTCTTTAAAGGCACAAATTAAACTGGTATATCAATATTAAATTTAGCCTAAATTTGTTAATCGAATATTGTAAATAGAACTAGCAAATAATTCTCTATTACATAATATTGCTGTGATATAGTAATTATCACTTACCCTGACAACATCTCAAATATAAGAATTCCTAGGGCCCACCAATCCACAGCTCTTCCATGGCCTTTACTTTGTATAACTTCTGGTGCAAGGTACTCAGGAGTGCCACAGAGAGTCCACGTTCTGGTTGTAAAAGAAAGAAAAAAAACAAAACAAAACAAAACAAACAAAAGCAGATCAAAGTGGAACTGAAATAACAGTAATAAGAAAAACCAAACACAGGCATAAAAGTACCCAACATATACCTATGTATTTAATGTACAAAGAAACAGAGAAATAACAAAGGCCTCTACAAGATCTAAACAGACTACTTTGATGATGTTCTCCAATGCTCCTGGAACAGAGATATATGCAAATAAGAAACTTCCTGTCTCAGCAAATATCTGTGCACTGAGTTTCCCAGTTGGTGCTGTGGTACTCTATGCATTAGACTGTACATGGTTTTGAATTAACAGTGTTCTTTACTCTGTAAGCTGCAGATCCTGCAAGTTCATGGACTGACAGACCCAGTAGAAGAGAAGCTCAATGGCCTTTTCCAGCAAAACAAAATTTCATTTAGAAAAAAGAAAAGGGAAGGAGGGAGTTTTTAAAGAAGTAGTAGTTTAAATCAGTAAACAGTTGCACATATATGAAGATTTGTTTTACAATCTAAAAGTAGTATTGAAATCTAACCTGTCATCACTTGCACAATACTCATTAAAAGGGAAACATTTAATATTTTTAGTTATTTAAAATATTTACAAGGTATAGTTAAGCAAGTGGGAGATAAGTAGGCAATACCTTTTGTGATATATTTTAAAGTAATTTTTAGTAATAGCTTTCTATGGTAAGGTCAGAATAAAACTGTTATATTGCTAACTAACTGAAGCTCATATTCTATAAAGACAGGAAACAAATTGAAGCTAAGCAGTTATGTTTACAAAGACCAAATTACATTTGAAAAGAAGACTATTCTGAAATAATTTCTTCCAAAAATGTGAACTTTTCTGTGTAAAAATACCCACGTAGAATTTACCTGGCTTCACACCCTTGACTTAGGTTTAAATGTAAACTTGAGAAAAAAAAAGTGCTCTCTTTTTGAATAAATTACCCCTCCCCAGCAGCAAGTCAGAAGATGAAACTTTGAAAATGTGCTCACCAATTCAAGAGAAACTGAAATCATAGCACAGAATAAGAAAGAAAACTGTATCACATTTTAAATCGACTTCTAGTAAAATAGGACAAAGAATATAGTCACAAATGGTCACTGCACATGACTTGCACCAAAAAACCTGAGTGTTTGTGAGAGGAGAATTTCCTCCAATCAAACTGGTAACACACTCCTGGACAAATGCATTAAGATGAACAGCAATCACCATTAGATGTTACAGTAATTCAACTTCTTTATTTCTGAGAATGCAGGGAAGATGAATGTTCTACTCTGCTCTCTGCTGACATGGCAGCCTGTGTGCAGTTTTGGGCACCACAATGTAAAAAAGACATTCAGTTACTAGAGGGCATCCCAAGGAGGGCAACAAAGATGCTGAAGGGTCTGGAGGGGAAGCCTTATGAGGAGGGGCTGAGGGCACTTGGTCTGTTTAGACTGGAGGAGACTGAGGGGAGACCTCATTGTGTCTTCAACATCCTCACAAGGGGAGGCAGAGGGGCAGGCACTGATCTCCTCACAGTGAGAGGACACAAAGAAACGTCATGAAGCTGAGTCGGGAGGTTTAGGCTGGATATCAGGAAAAGGTTCTTCACCCAGAGGGTGGTTGGGCACTGGAACAGGCTCCCCAGGGAAGTGGTCACAGCACCAAGCCTGAGAAAGTTCAAACAGTGCTTGGAAAATGCTCTCAGACACATGGGTTAAATCCTGGGGATGTCCTGGGCCAGGCCAGGAGTTGGATTTGATGATTCTGATGGGTACCTTCCAAAGGAGCATATTCTATGATTCTTTGAAATATTTTAAAGGGAGTTTTTTGGGATACTTTTTTTTTTGTTGGTTGTTTTTTAAACCTTAACCTTGATTCATAAAAATAGTTAAGATAAAGGAAGAGGAGCTACACAGTCAGTTAAGGCTTTAAATGAAGAATTATGACTTGAATTTCTTTAAGCTTCAGTTTACTATGGCAAAAACCAAATCACTCCAGCTAAACGATCAGAACTATCAGAAGAATTCAAGGTTCTTGAAACTACATTCCTAAGTGTAAAAATACATCACTAATTTTTATCATGAATTTATCTCAAAAATATAAACTCTTATTTTCCAAATCAAGCATAGTGAATTTTTACCTACAGTGCTGCTTTACACTACTGCCATCTAGCAGCTACCTAGATCAGAACTATGGAATGAAGAATAACAGCAAAACTCTGTAATCTTTTAAAATGAAGTATTTCTCCCTCTCCCAAATATAAAAAGCTGTATTCATCGTGTGACTAAATCATACTGATTTAGGCAGCTATGCCAATGCAGCAGCTGACAGTTTTACTGTGTTTTTATTCAAGGAAAAGGGAAACTGGGAATTAAATATAACTTCAAGTCTTCTAGTTGCACTAGGAAATCAAATTTATTATCACCACATTAACTACTTCTTTAATTTCAATCAAGAAATGTATGTTTACTAACTACACAAAAACTTGAAAGAAGCTTACATTCTTTTTTAAGATGTGTACGTGATCATCATGAGATCATGACCTGTGTTTCTTCTTATGTTGGTCATGAAACAGACTATTTAGTATTTTGGAAAACACAGCAATTAGATGCTACAAAAAGGTAGTATTTAAAATTACTTTTTATCATTATTATTTCATGACTACTGCATATTCATCTGGAATTCCAGATAACTTTTTTGAAGAAAAATTACTATGTGAAAAAATAAGAATAGACTTTTCCTTTCAAACTGCTACAAAATATTCGCTGTTCTGAAATGTCAAGATAAAAGCTGAAATACTGGTAAGTACTAATTGATAAGGTCGAATATGTAATTTTAAAACATGAAATAAAGGATCTATTCTGCTTACAAAGGAAAGCTACAAAGTAATTTTGTGAAACTTCTGAAGAGTGGTATGTGAAGAAGCTCAGTCTTGATGGTTAATGTGTTTTAGCATTCTACACCATTCTGCATCCATCTCTGTAGTTAGTACCTGACAAGCTTCTTGCATATAAGCCAGATTAACAACGTTTGTTTTGGTATTCTGGCAGTTTCCCTGTAATTAGATTTAACAAAGATTGCTTTGTATCCAGTCGACAAACTTTTTTTCTGCAAGACATTCTTGTTTGCCTCTACAGTGACAAAGGGAACACTTTGCAAACTGGACTTACTGTGTCTTACTTAAGTCTTTCTCTCTTCAGTCCACTGTGTAGAACAGTCATGAGGCACATCCAGCTTAAGCAACAGTGCAGAACTATCCCCAATATGTTTAAGATTAATCACATCTCAAGTTTCTAGAAAGACTCACAGGTAAATTTCTTTTTTTAGGAATGTAAACAGAATTAACTAAAATTAACAGTGAATAACATTCCAGGAAAAAAAAAAAAAAAAAAGGTCATCCAAGTCTTAATTTTGCCTAAAATGTTTATAACTTTGACTGAAACCTGTCCATAAAAGCCCCACAATATTCCATGCTGATTAGTTTTGTGCTTCTCTGAAAGAACAAGGGAATTAAATACTAACCCCCCAAGAAATCCAAAAAAACCCTGAACACCCAAACCAAAACAAAAAAACCCAACCAAAAAACACACAGAAAAAGGACATCAGATCAGAAAAAAAAATTCAATAAAAATACCATACCCAAAAAGTGGTATATGCTTTTCAGAAAGAGAAAGGTCTACAAATGTAACAGCTGTAAAATTCAAAGGAAATCCTTTTTACAGCCTTCAGGTAATAGTTATTTATAAAAACCCCCTCCCCAACTTTCTTCTTGACATTGCCCTTTTTAAAAGTAGTGGTACATCTATTTTATATGAATGTACTTACAAGAAACTGAAAAGGTTATTAAGTCTTCAGTTAAGCAACATCAAGGTGGAAAAGAGAAGAAATAAACAGCAGCTGAGGCAAAGACACACTGTTTTGGAGAAAAATTTAGAATTTTTAAACGTACACTGAGTGAAAAGGGAGGAACAAGGATAAACAGAAGGACATACCAACAAGGAACAGAAGGAGCAAAGAAAACCTCCTCTCTTTCCTTTGTCTCCAAAAGAAAATATTCAGAAATTGAACTAATAGAAGGTATAGGTGTAGGCTGCTTTCCACAGTGGAAACATGAGCTATGAGCCAGACACTCTGAAGGACAGCTTAACTGTAGAGGGATATGGTGAATATTTCATCCCTTCATACATGGTCGTGGGAAGAAAGGAAAATGTCTACAGAAAAACTTCAAATTGGGAGCTAAAGAACCATTCACATGAAGTATCTAGAATGTGTGATTGTATCCAGAGTCTTCTGCAGATTATGTTTTCATCTACATATTATGTCTTCTTTCTAGGAATGTCTTTGCTGATCCTGAAAGCAGGTTACCTCACAATGTTTGTAAAACATAAATACTTCATGTCTTCTTTTTCAAATTCATATATGCTGTGTATATGCACATATCTATACACTCACTGACACCCATACACATAAGATTCATGTGTACAGATATTTTCCATGCATAAAAATGACAAAATATCTCCTATAATTTTGATCAAATAGGTTATGCCATAAACAAAAGCACCTAATGGAGTGCACTAGTGGATAAAGAGCTGATAATTGCATTTTTACAATGACAAAACCAACATTGTGAAAATGAGTTCAGCTAGTGGGGAGAATACTATGTAGTTAAAAAAAAAACACAAAAAACAAAAAAAAACAAACAACCCAGAACACAAAAAACTAAACCAGATTTGCATAGGTAACTACCTGTGCTCTAATTGATAATGTCCTTGCTCATTCCAATTTTATGTTCTGTATTTATGTTACCTGTTGTACATTTGAAGGTAAATCAACTATGAATATAAAACTACAATAATCTTCTATGATACAACACAAACTGATCAACTTCACTGCCCTCCAAGCAACATGGGAAATACAAACCCAATTAAAACCAGTAGTGATAACGAAGTTTAATTTCCTAAAATATATTTGAACAAATTTACTCTTAGAGATTCATCTTCCAGGTTGAAAAATATACTCTGATGTGAACTATCACCTTATTTAATGAAGGGTTACTTCTCTTGTGCCTTAAACCCACAGAAACATGATTACCACTAAGTGGCAGTATTTACATGGAAAGAGCAAGTCATAAGTATTTGTATGAAAATGTCTTATAAAGAGATTGTACAACTTTCTTACATGGAATTATGTTCCATCTTCCTAGAAAAAGTTACCTTGCTTTAAAAACAAAGTAGTAAAATGAAAGGCCAGCATTTGTTGGCATTTGCTTGCCCAGTGGAAACTGAATTCAGATACTCATTGTAAAATTCTATGGTTTTAAAACAGATTTTCAGACCTTAAATGTGAATAGAACTTTGAATTTTATTTTGTGATTTGATTTGTCTCATTTGACTGCTACTTCATAAAGGATCCACTAAGTAGCTTTCTCAGATCCTCTCTTGTTACTGATAAGTACAACTTTACAAAAGGAAGGCCTTGTAAAGTCATGGTTCAGGCCTGTTACTTTGGGGCTAAGTAGAAAAGGATTGAGGGAAAGAGACTGAATAAGGGGTAGCAAACCAAGTTATGTAACCATTGTGCATTCACATAGCAGGTATGGTGGTTGGTTGAATGATGTTTGTTATGATTTAAAACTATGCAACTGATAACTGCCTAACTGCTTAAAAAGGCCTGGTTTTTGCAATAAAGCAGCTCTGATTTGCACCTGCCTGGGGACTCTGCATCACTACAGACCCTCATCCACACCCTCTCCTTTCAAACTGACCTTGTAGAGCTCTCCTCACCCACAGACCTGTTTGTTGCAACAGCAGCATCAAACAGGCTGATGATGAAGAGGATGAGCACCTATGTAACACCTACGTCACCACTGCGCTGCCTCGATCAGAACAATCAAATATGGTCTCACTCAAAGACATAACGTCAAGCCTTGTCACATCACTCTTCTGATACAACAGGCTGGTTTTTACCTCCCTTTTCTTGAATCCCAATGCTCTTGCTTACTCTTAAAAACATGTATTATGGTCTTGGAGGCGTAGTCCAAAGAGAGAAAACAGAGAAATCACTGGGGGGGAGCCTCTGGTTTATCAAAAAGTTTACATACATAATTAAAGCTGACAGTAACATAGAAACTAGGTTTAAATAAATCAGTTCTGCTGAAGCTGGCCTTATGGTTTCTGTCTAGATTTTAGCAGTTTCATTTTAGCCACAGGCTAGTGAAAATGCTGTATCCATTTATGTTATTCTTACACTACAAAAATCTCTAGAAGGAAACTAGAAGGAAACATGAGTTTCAAAACATATAGCAATTCAGTATGTATGGAGGATTAATTTACATATCTTAGCATTTGCTTATATTACTTCCCTGAACTCCTTTTTACAACATGACTGCTGAAAACTTAAATATACAAAACCAGCTATATAAAAATATTTTTCTGTTGTTGCTTATGTGTGATATTGCTCCAGGTTATACCTAAGGAGTAATACTGCTTTCCATACAGCCATTTTAAGATGATCATTTCTTTCTGATTAAGGGATTTGACGTGTGTGAACCATAGAGTGTTAAATCAAATGCTGAGCACCTGAAATCAAACTTCTTTTTTTCCTAAGTGTTTAGCATGCAAAATGTAATTACCAGAACAAAACCCCACTTACCTGTCCACGAGTTTTTTTGCAAATCCAAAATCAGTAAGCTTGATATGTCCTTCTTTGTCTAGTAATATATTTTCAGGTTTCAAGTCTCTGTAAACTATTTCTTTGGAGTGCAGGTATTCTATTGCACAAATAATTTCCGTTGAGTAAAACAGTCCTGTGCTGTTGTTGAAACGCCCCATGTTGCGTAGGTAACTAAAAAGTTCTCCTCCTGGCACATATTCCATTAACATATATAGAAAACGTTCATCGTGGTTGGTCCAAAATCTGTAACAAAAGGATTGCTTTACTGAACAAAGAAATTATGCTTCTGATTTGCTCTACAAGCAAATGTCTGTAAAATGCCTTCTGCTGCCCCAACCGCATACAGAACTAATTTCTGATTCCTTGTCTGCAAATATTAAACCCCCAAGAATTCAGGATTATGTAAGACATTCAAGTAGCTGCCTTAACCTGCACTGTAAACCAGATAGTTGAGGATAAGTACAGCACAGGCCAAGAAAAAAACATGATCGATTCTGTTTCATGGTACAAAACAAGTCTCTTTGAAGAACCAAATAACTGACCTGATATAAAGATCAGACATTATTTACACACCTTACATTTGATATTACCAATCATTACCAAAGTGATGGGGATAGGCAGAACCTGCTTTTGTAAAGACTTTCATGACAATATGTTCAAAACCAGACATCAAAGGGTTGTCCTTCTCCTCTCCTATGCCCTCTTCCCCAGAGATACACAATACCAACTAAAGCATCAGATGACAACGCTCGCTCTTTTATGGCATTTTTCACAAAAGCAATAGAAAAGCAAAAATGACAGCAAAACAAGATTTATTTCTGTACCTCAGAATTAATTTAAGGATAAGTACCTTCCATCCCTCAGACTACCACCTTTAAGAGCTGTCTCTGTGGTAGTCAGAGTAACACAAAGAACAGGTAAAGAAGAAAGAAAATAATTATGTGGCTTTAAAATGTTTCATTACTGAATACAGAAATCTTCTCTTCCACATCCCCCTAAGTTATGCTGTATTTCATTCTATCTACATTAAACAACTCGCCAGGTGCCTAAATGTAGCTCAACAGTTAAGAAGAAAGCAAGTATCTGGTAACATCTTGAAGAACACTACCCTTCAAAACAAAGAACTATCCCTAATTCCATAATAAAAGATAGAGAACACTGTTTTCTTACCTACTTTATTGATACAATGATACAAGAATAGAAGCTACTTCTGCTTCTAGTCAGTGCTTCTGCAGTATCACAAGTACCTCGTGCTTAATCAGGGCACAGAGCCCCAGGAACTATAAGCAGAAACTGAGCTCCCTAACACATGAATGACTTTTAGTCAGGGAGATTTTATTTTTGACAGCAGCACTGAGGCAACCAAGGAAATAAGACAGACTAACAGACATCAGCTACAGCTCTTCCATTCCCTCAGTGATGGAGAAAGCAGAGCCCAGGCTTGTCTTCTGCTTTCATGGAACTTCTTCCCTATCACAGTCATCAACATGATTAATTGGCTATTGATGATGTTCACAGTATCTTTATTGACTATGCAAAAACACTCCAAAAATGTATTCTAGGTAATTAGGAAAAGCTGTACCTATAATAAATAATGAAACAAGAGCAGGAGTGGGTGAAACAAAACAAACCACATATTTATGGCAGAGGAAGAACAACATCTGACAATACAGAGGGGAAAAATGGAACATCTACATCATTAAGCACAGGATTTTTAGCGGAATTAATTTCTTCGAAAACTGACTCTTAGAAGTTTATCTATCCACAGACAAATTGACAGATTATTTGGTATACATGAAAAAGCAAAATCAAGAACTTTTGTGCTTGCAATTCAGATTGCTTTAAATGGTAATTTAATACAAAAAGAAGTTTAAAAACCAGAGAAGCTGTGATTAGAATAATGTGCGGTGTCATTAACTCTACAATTCAGCTTTACTACATAAACTTTAGATGCTATTGTGAACTCCTACAGACAAACAGTTTTAACCTATACAACCACAAGACATAGTTGATTTTTTTAATTCTTCCTCTCTTCAAAAACTTGTCAATATTTCATCTCACTATGAAGAGCTGCACCACAGTATAACACATTACTCAACCATGTTAGTAAAGGTTTCCTAGGAATCTCCAATGATCAGTTGTTGCACAAGCACCTAAGAAGCATTTAGAAAAAAACTGTTTTAAAAATATGTAGATTAATAACTCCAGTGTCAAGAGAAATACTGTACCTCCCTATATTTAGAATACATATTTCTCAAAAGTAACAGGAAAAGGGAAAAAACCCCCAACTCTTTACATATAGGAAGACTTACGGAATTTACGAACACCAGAAATCAATTATGTGCAGCATTACTTTATAATTTTCCACCATAAAATCCTGAAATATTATGCTGCATTGACACCTATTCCCTGTTTTGCAAACAAAGGAGAATACTATCAGTGTTAAAGATGGTGAAGCTAACTGAAAACATAAAAAAACCAGACCATGTAGATAACACACTTTAAAGGCATTAAAGCTGAACTATATAATTTTCCCCCATTTTTGTTAAATACTTACAGTAAAAAAATTAACAGAAAAAAACCCACATATATATTGGGCAGGAGGTGGCTGAAAAAAAGCTTTTAGTCACCCAAAAAGCTGCAGGAAGAGTTATTTGTTATACAGTCTAGTGATAAACCTCCACAATGGCTTCTTTAACCTAAAACACATAAATATTGTTGTTACCTAAATTTTAACTACCTCACTTCAACCATGTTGCTTGGAGTCTTCTTTGCCAAGCGAAAAAGGCATCACATGGACAATTACATGAGCATTGCTGATGCAACAGCTCACTGGACATTTCAACAGAAAAGGCAGAGCTCTAGAAGACAAGAATGTTTGCCTTGCATGCAAAGTGAACTATTTGAATTGTGTCCTTTGGCAACCTGAAAAATCTGGTATTTTGTAAATAAGGTACGAATGAAATCCAGAAAAAGTCCCCTGTTTGGACTTCTGATCATTTCTGCATGA
>WEIU01006425.1:1363-18441 GCA_013389925.1 Aegithalos caudatus | reverse complement strand
CTCGGAGTCTTGTGTTGTTGTGGGACAAAACAGCGTCAGTCAGGATATATGCAGAGCTAGGAACCAATAGCTTATTAAAAGTTAACAGGAAAATTAAACAGCCTTGGCATTGTATATTGGATATGAAAATAATGTGTTCTCTGAAATATTCAACACTGATAGCATGAAGAAAATGTGCTCCATGATAGCAAAAACTAAATAGCTCTAATTTTTTAATTAGTAATATTTTTTTTCTATCCTTATCTGCTTTTCAACAAATCCAGTCTTATTGTTATAACAGAACCATTGTTTGTCTGCCCCACTGGTTTAGCCACTATAACTACTTTTCAAACACCCATATTTTTAGTACAGTCACTGAAAAGGTAGGAAGCAGGTGGTTAATGACCAACATTTTGGCTTGTCTGTTGGTTTGCACATGGGGGATATTTGTTCTTTATTAATCTGAATTTAGATCCTGTGTTACCAAGCTTAGTTCTCCATCCACAGTCACAAATAACACAGTGGAACAAGTACATGCTGGATTTCATGCTGTCAGGAGTTCTGACTACTGCTTATACACTGCAAGAGTTTTAATTATTCCCACAGGTCAGTTAGTGACAGCCATAGGGACCCATGGGTTTCCATGAGATATTTTTATACCATAAATTGTACTTGTGATTTGAAGAGTACAGTGATTTGCAGCTTCCTCCCACATAGGTTTAGTCCATGTTATTATCTACTTATTCCACGAGTATGTATCACAGGCCAGTGGGCTTAAGGCTGACACAAGGCTATCAATAACCTTGGCAAAACAGAGAGCATTGCCAGCTGTATATGCACATTCCTCAGCAAGAACTCAATACTGCTTCCAGTGGAGTAACTCTCATGCTTAATAGTGGCAATAGACTAGAGCACTTAAGAGCATTGTGCCCTACAGTGTGTGAAGCAAATCTTGGCTGATATCTCTCCTGCTTAACCATTTTGCTAACTTACTGATATCTGTAGCCTGGGCCACTCAGTCTAGTCCTTTCCAGAATCAAGCCCAGCTTTCACACCTCTTGTTCCAGTCCAGCTATTCTTCTAATGCTCAGAAAACAGACTACAGCAATACTTCTCCAGCTTATTCCTCTTGAGGACACTGTACCAACCTAAAGCCATCCGAAGTCAGTTTATCTTCCTTTCTTGGTTTTGAAGAGCTGACAGCACTCGGCAGTGAAGTGCTTTCAAAGACCCCTCAAGGCTTTGTCTTAGAAATAAAAATTGTCTTCCATGTAACAAAAAGTCACTCCACGCAATCTTCTGGCTGGTTTTTGTTTTCATTTTTTCCCTAGAAGTGTGAAATGAGGGAGGGACAGGGAAGCTCCCAGGAGAAGCTTCAAAGAGTGAGGGTGGGGAGTGCATGTTGAAAAACTACTTGCAGACCTGATTAGAGCTTTTCTGTGGAGACAAGGAGGTGGGCAGAAAAAGAAAGGAATCTGTATGCTCATACAGTGTTTTCTTATTTATTGTAAGCATAAATAACCATTCATATTTTCTGTGCAGTTCCTTCTCATCAGACAATTGCTAGTATTCAAAACACTGGATCAGAACAGGCAGATTGGAACTGTCATATTTTCCTAGTTTCCACTGAGATTTATTCCTTCCAACAGGTAAAATGAAACTAGACTGTGCTTCAAAATATTACTTTCCCTTTGTTACAAAATTTTTTTTGAAGAAATTAGTGGGTTTTTAAAATTGTTTATTAATGTTTAACTTGAAAATTAAATTGTGGGACAACCTTTTTCATGATATATTTAAAAAATTAAAAATAAGTACACACTAAGAAGTTATCAATGGCAAAATTTGAAGTTTTGTAAAAATAAAGGGAAAATAAAGGGTATTGATCCTTGCTTCTTGTTAAAGCATTCCAAGCACGTAATCCAGCTACCTCCCAGGTCTCATTTTCCGGGGTCAGATGACAGCTAATGAAGTTCATGTGTTCAGAGGGAAAAAGGTTGAAGAAAACAGCACATTTCTTTTTCACTGGTAAAGTTTTACTTTTGACTTTACAAAACCTTTCTGTCTTCCAGAGAAAGACGTATTTTGTAGTGTGTTTCCAATTTTATGTACTGTGAGAGATGCACCCTTTACATTTAAAAGAGGTTGTCACATTTATTTTTCCATTGAAAATATAAAGCTTTCAGACAAAACCCCCAAAACTCATGAAGTTTTCTATACAGCCTAATGCATTTTCTCTGAAGTCCTATATGTTTTATATAGAATTTCCCCCAAAACCAGACTGTTTGTTTGTTTGTTGTTTTGTGGGTTTTTTTTTTGGTAGAAATGTTAGTCAGTAAAACTTTTGACCTGAAAACTTTTTTAACCAGATGTTTTTATATCATCTGCACAATTATTTTCCTACTCCACCTACACAGGCTGGTTATTTGTCTCAAAACTCATATTTTTGTTAATTTTGTATTCTCAAGTTGCAGCTGATTTGGATTCCACACAGATATTCTTCTAACTAATTCAAAACCATACATCCAAGACACATGAAAAATATCATTGACAGGAAGCCTAATAAATTTAATTTAAAATTGTAAAGACAGCAGTTGTTACTACTTCTTTTTTTCAATAGAAGCATCTGCTAGAAGCCAAATTTATAGCTTATTCCCATAGTGCCCATCAAAGAAGTAAAATGGTCAAGCAGCAAAAGTTTTTAAGACCGAATTTTCTAAAGGCTCTTGACAGCATCTTTTGTTATACCCTCAGATATCATGTTGCTGGATACCCATGAATACCACAACAGAAACAGGGAAGGATTTACCAAAGTTTTCAAAAAGAAAAGGGGTAAGGAACTACAGGAGAATTGTCAAAACAGCAGAACTTCAGGGTTTTTTTAATAGGAAGACATAAAGATTAACACAGTAAACACCGAAATCTGTTTGAATAGAAGCAATGTAATTAACAGGTCAAAATAATTTCTTTTGTTTTCCATAAATAAAATTATATTTAAAAGCATATGAAGTGTTTCTCTCTCCTCCTAGGAAAATGGTGTGAGCACAAATTTTTAATATTTATGTGTTTTCCCTTATAAAAATCCATGAACAAAGGACTTCGCCACTCTAAAGGTTACACAGAATTTAAACAATAGGTTTAGCTGATTTGAAAAGCCTTTTGGCATGTTGATTTATGCTCTAAGAGTGGCCAAGCGCTTTAACAGTTTAAGCAGGATAATGGGGTAGAGAAAGCATGCTGAGCAAATGCATTCCAAGATTTAAGGACTTAAAATGTCTGAATTAAACTAAACTGACATGTATTCATTCTTAGCAAATTTTCTGTAATTATACTGGGAATGTGTGAAACCAGACTGAGATCACCTGCCAGCTGATCTGAAGGGGATACTGGTTCCCATTTTAGGAACTACAGTTCAAGCTGTTGGCCACATACCTAGACATTAAGCAAACGGAGCAATATCTCAGTTAGTATAAAAGCATTACAGAACTAAAACCACTTCGGCTTTGGCCAGTCTTTGTGCAAGTTACAGATGGCAAAAAAATAACAAAAAGCCGCCATGAAATCATCCAAAGAAACTACAGTAAAAAAAAAAAAAAGTTAGTGAATTGATTATAATCAGTACAATAGGATGGCACAATCATGCACTAGAATGAAGTCAATCACTTAAACTTCTGAGGTTTCAGTATTCTGAGAGAAAGATGATTAGTTTAATGGATAAATAGAAATGGCTGTAAAATCAATTAATTTGTATTTTAATAAGCATTTTATTGCTCTCTGACTTAAACAATCAGTGAAGTTCAGTAAAGTTCAATTAAATCTGGGTCATCCAGAGAGCTATTTCTCTTCATAGTCTTATAGCATGTAGTCTCTTCACCTTCTCAATCATCTCTGTTTTCCTTTTCAGAGGAATTTGGTGATTGCCAAAATTTCTCTGCACCGCATTTCAGTGACCACACCACGAGGATTTCAGATCTAGTGTAACACTCATCTCTTCTGGCACAGGACCTGGGGGACAAGCTAACATTTATAGTCCAGAGGGTAACCCAAAATTCTTTGAGGGACATCTTTTTAGGAAATGAGTTGGAATTTCTGAGGTTTCTCAATATTCTCAAAATTTCTTTTTTTCTTTTAATTGTGTACAACTCACAGATGAGTCAAACTTATATGATCCATACGATAATCTGTGACATGCTACCTATGCACGGATGGTTTCTTTTGTCTTTACTCCTCGTCCTACAATCTCTGGCTGTTTTAAAGGAAGCAGAGATTCCTTGGTATTTAACAGACTCGATTTATTCCTCTGTAATGCGTACAGTTCTACATCTAAATTGCTCCCGTTTTTGAGGATGGGAGCTGTAAAATGCTGAGAATTTGCATATGATGCAGGATTTGGCAGCAAGGGCACTGAAAAATATTCTTCTGTTTGACATTTCCAATATTAGACACCTAAATCCTCAGTTAGACTCTGAAGTATGTGGTCTGTTTGTTGAGCAGCTGATCGTCTAGCTGACATCAATTGTCACCATGGGTGAAAAAGTACTTGAGATATTGAAATCTCTAAACATAGAGGGACAAAAATTAAGAGTAAATAAAGGTACCTTTTTAATTAGTACAAAACATTGTGGTTAGGACTAGCAAAAAGGAAAAAAAATCAGATTTTCTTGAAAATTAAGTAGTTGAATTTTCAACTTAGCTGAGATTTTTATGAGGATCATCACCTGACTTTATTCACTAGGCAAGCCTGGTTGACAGGCACACCTATTAGGTTAACCTGATGTACAAGACTTTGGTATTGTGCCTCCAATAGGTGAGATAAAGTTTTATGATTAAGTGGTGAGATATAAACAAATTCCAAATCCCCACTATTTACTGCATGAGTCTTAACAAGACTGGAAACAGATGAACCCTCAGACTAAAATATCAGTAATAAAATACCAACATGGAACCTCCTAGCAATTCTGTTTTCTCTGTTTTCACAGTCCTTTTTTGTTTGGTTGGTTTTGGTTGGTTGGTCAGTTGTATTTTTGGTTTGACATCCTTCCCAGTGTTTACAACCTTGCATTTGTACAATTAATGGCTTCCTCTTAATCAGCCAGGAAACCACAACAGCTCCACGTGGAGTCTGCTGAGTCCTGCCTGGTCAGGGATCCCAACCAGAATCTCCCTTCCAGGGGAGCCCCATTTCCCAGAAGATATTCCAACAAGTACTCATCATAAGTCAGTATCCTGCAGACTTGGACAGCTTTGTTCTTTGCATGAAGTATTTTATTTCTTTATTTATTTATGCATGGAAACTGACATTTTGGTTCAAGATGAACCTGGGTCACAGTTCTCCTTTCTGATAAAGTATCTAACCTGTTCTAAGCAGCTTTCCTGGGCACCTACTGGCCAGTGTCAGGACATGCATGGGGCTAAGTGGGATTGATGTGGTTGCCCTTATCCTCTTGGCTGACAAAGTGACTGAGGATAAGAGTTTGCACAAATCCATTAGGGCACAAGTGTGCATCTTTCCGGGAAACAAAAAATGCAATAATAGTCTCCTATAATCTTTGTTACAAGCTCACTTACATGCATAAAAAGCTGCAGTTTATAACATTGCCTCTTTCTCAGACATTTAGGCAACTAATTTGGTGGATTCAAGTTGGATTACAACAGCTCCCTTTAGAGAATTCAGAGTGCTGTTGCACCAGAGAGATCCAGCAGAGCTGAATGACCAATATGGTGTTATTCAGACTTGGAATGCAACCCCAACCTTGCATTTTTAAACTTCTAGCTCCTCTAGTATCAAGCATATCTTCTACAGCTGTTGTTAACACATCTTCTAATACACCTAAAGAAGTATATCTATATTGATCTGCATTTTTTTTGTTTGTTTTTGTTTGTTTTTTTTTTTTTTTTTAATTTTTCCATGACCACAAATGTCTTATTTAGACAAACATTTTTTTCTTGTTTTGTGATTTACCAATTATCACCATACCATTTTCCTACTTGGTATTTTTGAATAGCAACAGGACCAGGAAAGAATTTCACACTGTGATTCATTTTCAAAACAGTTTGCTACTTTGAATGTAAATTTTGTAGGTGCAAGGAGAACTGACATAGCTGCTGTACAAATTGAAAAGATTTAAGCAGGTGCAAATTAATTCACTTTGTCCTAAGAACTTACACCTGGTATAGAGCTCTCCTTACAAGCAACCTGCATGAGATGGAACAGCTTCCTTCCAAACTGAGACAAGTTCTGTTGTAGGACCCTTTAAACTCTGACAGTCAAATACAGAAAGACAAACTGATGGGTTTGGGGAATCTGAGTCTCCTAAAGACAAGTTGGGTAACTCTTGAGAAAAAAATGGTTTTGGTTCTCTTTTTATGTATTATAGAAACCATACAAATGTGTGCATCAGGGATAAAAGTAATGTGACAAAATCCCAAAACTCGAAGTTATTTACAGTGAACTCTTTTAAATTAAAAACCAGCTGTAGGTCTCTGATATGGGTTAGAAATATGTATGTTTTCATGATTTTCCTTGATTTGCTAATCCTGAGAAATGCAAAAAGAATTGCCTTGAGTGCTTCATACCAAATGGATAAAATAAATGTCTTGAATTTCAGAAGTCCCTCCTTAAAGATATATAGTTGCCAAACAACTCTCTTTTAATGAGGTTTTTAAAAATCTGTTATTTCTTTTCTACTGGCATGTTCCAAAGTCCTTTCCTATTTCTCCTCTTCTTTTTCATTTTCTTAATTCCTCTTCTATGTGCTATCTGTTTAGTATTTGTTTCCCTCTAATATCTCCTTTATTTTTATTTTGGTGGCCATGTCTTATTCTACCTTTACTCTAGAGGTGGGTTTCTTTATGCTTTCAGAGAAAAGTCATGGAATATCTCCCCCTCCCTTAACACACACTCACAAACACAGACACACTCGAATCCACTGGGTGCTAAGCCTGATGCAGCTCTTCCACTGCTGCTCCTCTTTGTCATAGAATGTTGGCTTTTTTTTTTTTTTTCCCTACTCAGCTCCCTGTATAGAAATCAATGTTCTGCTACACTGACTGGAGTGACAGTAATACAGGAGATGCCAGCCCAAAGCATGATGCACAAAGAACTGTTCTCCAAAAATTTGTCTCTGCCATAAAAGGAGGAAGAAGCCTCCTTTGTCTCCTCCATGGATAGAGTAGAAACAGCCATTTTTTTCCTTGCTCCTCTGCTCCCCTCCTCCCCCCTCACTCACCCTCAAATTCAGAATTGAATAGTTTAGGCTTACAGGATACTAGTTCAAAGAAAGGACTTAAAAATTGTTCCTCCTTTGTTACATCATAATCTGGTAGAAGAGCCCAAAACATAAATGCTGTGGCTCTCTGAAAGGTAAAGACAGGCTATTACTTGGGCCAGCAAAATCTTTTTGGGGGATTAGTGTTTTGTTCCCTCAGATTAGGGGACATTAAAAAAAAAATCTTGAATCCTTGACAGTATTTTCCTGAATTAATCTCCTCTAGTGGCTGTTGGTATTTGCAGTGTCTATCAATGTCAGTCTCTTCTGGTTATACCATGCAATTGGGTTATTGTGGAACAACCCACACACCATTTAGGAGAGTAAAATTATGTTCCAGTGCTAGAGAAGGGGTGACAGTGATGTTCATTTTCAGATGGGCAAGCTTCAGAGATGATATAGAGAGGTTCAGTATGTTTCCAGTGAATGTAACATATTTATCTTTAAAAATTATCCTTTAGTAGTTCCTGCTTTTTATTTCTTGATGGCTGTTTCCCCCCTGCCATTATTCAACATCTGACATTTTTCCCTCTGTGAAATAAAACATAAAGAGTAAAATCACTGTTTTCTGGGCTGTTTGTATGGGCATTGTTGATATTGAAAATCTGAGGCTGTTTGATTCATTTTTCATGCTGAAGTATCCTTGGTTTTATTTTTTGATGGGGTAAATAAAACCACTAGGCTCAGACTCAATGCTGGGACGTGTAGCTGAAATTACATTGAGGAGACCAGTCAGGACTGTGTTTAGGCAATCACAGGCTCTGACCTGCAGAATTAGGGTTATCAGAGCCTAGTGGATTTTCAAATGGTTTCTGATAAAAATTGGCTGAGTATTATGTAGGGATGGATAAAGGGAGATTTTGTTTTGCTTATTGAAGTGGTTCAACGAACCCTATGCAAGACTAGTGCTTCACACTTGGCTGTTCTCTCCCAACCTTTCAATAAATATATTTGATTTGAAAAAATGAAAGAGAGAGGATAAAGTAGACTGTTAGAGGCTTACTGACATATCATTGAAGGCACAGGAAGGTTAGACAGCTACCTGTGCTACTTTTTTTTTTTTTTTTTTTTTTTTTTTTTCTAATGTGATCCACTGAACTATTTCAGAATGATCTGTAACATGGAAATTTGATCCAAAAATATTTACCACTGGGGTACATTTTTTTATTGGAACTATGCTTGCTGTATGGACAGATATAGAATGGCATTTGTACCAGGAAAAATACAGAAATTAAGGATGATTTTAATTGTCTTCAGCAGTTTTCTGTATTGTTTCTGAGTAAAAGCTTGAATATTTTGAATTTTTTTTCTCCCAATCTTATTTTCTTTGTTTTTGAAAAACACTTATTGTAACAATGCTGAGCAATAGAAGTGGGGGTTTTTTTGGTTTTTTTTGTTTTGTTTTTTTGTTTTTTTTTTTTTTTTTTTTTTTTTTTTTTTTTTTTTTTTTTTTTTTTTTTGTTTTTTGTTTTTTTTTTTTTGTGGTTTTTTTTTTTTTTTTTAAATTTTATTTTCAAAGCATTAAACAAGGAATGACTAATTGCATTAGCTGTTTGGCACAGGCTCGACACAGCCTTCACCCTTCATTCAATTAGAGCTTGCTTTGAATTTGGTGAGGTCAGATTGCATCCCATAGGTGTTATGACTCAGACCATGTCCTACTCATATTTTTTACAATTACTGAAGTAATGCTAAGAACTGTTGACAAATGAGGTACATTTCATTAGGTCTGTTTAACAGATAGGGAAAGCAAGTCTTGACAAAAGGAAATAATTTAATAGCAAGTGGAAAACCCGGTGATTAGTCTTGGTGAAGCTTGAAACTGTGTTTTGTTATGGGAAGAGCAAAAATGGAAAGAAAGAATTTCATCTCCCTTGTTTGAGTACATTTCTCATCTTGTTTGAAGTGAGGAGGTACCACAAACTGATGTACCCTGATTTGGTAAATGTGACATAAGGAATTCTGATGAGAGCCCTTTTTCTCTGCTTACAGATGCACACACGGATGAATGTTTTGTCCATACCCATAGAAGAACTGCAGTGGATTATACAAATTACAGACATCCACTTTTTAGCCGAGGACTAGAAAAAATTATTTAGTAATCCCAATTAAAACAAGCACTGCCTCATCGTGAAGATGACTCCCCATGGTTCATTTGTAATGACAGTCACACTTCAATGCCTCACCCAGCGGTCCCGGTCAGCCCAGCTATGTATCCTGATTCCTGCGTCTCATGCATTGAACCTACACGAGTCTGCCCTCTGGCATAAGGGCCTTCACGTTCCAGTCAGAAACCAGCCTACCTAAAATCAAGATCCGAAACCTCTTTTTCTGCTCAGATTCAGCACCCGCCTCTGAGAGCGCAGCTGCTGGCAGCCCGGAGGCTGGCGGTGGCCCCGCGCCCTGCGCTGCTGCCGGCTCCCCAGAGCGGACAGCATCGTGGAAGCATTTGGGAACACACACGGATAAAATGAACAATATCGGACTGCAACAACCTCGTGTGCTGCTGAGGGTTATTAATCTTTAAGCGGGGACCGGTTTCAGCGCTCGGAGCGCAGACGCAGCTGTGCCAGCGCCAGCCGGAGCGGGGAGGGGGTGGGAGCGCTGGGACAACGGTGGCCAGGAGCCGGGATGGCAGTGCCACCCTCGCCCGCGCGATGGCAGCATGTCCGAGCGCTGTCTGTCCGAGCGCTGTCTGTCCGAGCGGTGTCTGTCCGAGCGCTGTCTGTCCGAGCGGTGTCTGTCCGAGCGCTGTCTGTCCGAGCGGTGTCTGTCCGAGCGGTGTCTGTCCGAGAGGTGTCCGAGCGGTGTCTGTCCGAGCGGTGTCTGTCCGAGCAGTGTCTGTCCGAGCGCTGTCTGTCCGAGCGATGTAGGATACAGCTCAGGACACAGCCTGTCCGAGCACAGGCGGAACCGGGCACAGCGCCCTGTCAGGCTGTGTCTGAGGCGAGAAGGGACGTGCGGAGCGGCAGGAGCTCGGGACCTGGCTCAAGGACAAGCTGTTTTACTTTGCCCAGGTCCAAAGTTTGGTCTCTGGCCGCCCTCTGCCTTCTGGGGCCTTTGAGAAACTGCGCGGACTGTGCCCTGGCATCTCCCGAGAGTCGCACAGTTTCCCTGAGGTGGCTCCCATCTGAAGCGTCCGCTGCCCGCGGAAAGGGCGGAGGGACAGGGTCAGCTATTCCCAAACTGGTCCATTCCCAAACAAAATTTGTCAACCTCTTTCCAAGATGGGACTGGGAAGGGAAAGCAGGAGCGGAGTGAGTTGCAGGGCGGGGATCCTTCCAGACCTGGAAGTGCAAGTTAAGCTTTGGGTTAACTCATTGGGTTCTTCTGACCCATTCAGCATCTCTGGGCTTCTTCCTACATGAGGACTTTTTCGGAGCTCCAGTTATGAGGTGCCTGAAGAGTGCCTGTCGCTGATCACTTCACAATTAGTCCACAACTTATTTTGAAATCAGAACCACACAGATACTTTTTAAAAAAATTGATCTATTATTTTTCAGCTTTTTTCCTCCTCAAATTTGCAGGACCAAAGGTATTTTTACTGAGTTGATGTACAGGGCTTTCATGATACTGAAGTAATTTATGAAGATGGAACTGAACTAAAGTATTTTATACCAGTCTTGAAGAGTGGGGTAACTGCCTTTTGCTGGAATAGAGTTTTATGATGTGCAATAAAATACTCTATAACCTATTTGATAGAGTGGAAAAATAAATTTTCTTCAGCATTGCCTTTATGTTGCCACAATGTACCATTTTGTGTATTATCTGACTCCTTATGCTTCACATTCAGCAAGGGACTTCTTCTTTTGCAGAGCTCTACTATATCTGCACAGACATTTTCAACATGGTTGGGGCAGCAAGTTGTAAATAGTAAACTGTTGTTGCTATTTATAAAGTCTAAGCTTGGAAATCATCAGGGAAAACAAGATATCCTACACAAACTTCTGGTGTTTTTTTAAAGTAATCCTGATGAAGAAAATTGCGTATCTGAAGAAATTGTTATAGGGATGTGTAAATAAGCATTTGCCTAAAGTCTTGATTTTAAAACTCTATTTTTAAAATAAAGTTCAAAATAAAGCCTTGACATAGGCAGCAGTTGCACAATGGATTCAGAAAACTCATTAATTTTATTTAATTTTATTTTTTTACCAAAGACCTGAAGTTAGGGTATTCAATTCATTATTACTGAGACTGAATGTTGTGGAAGCAACTTAGGAGAAAGCAGTGAGTTATTCTGCATTTTGTCTCTGACCACATCTGGTTTTTCTACTTAATCACCAATGCAAAGTTTGGAACCAGGGCATGAATTACAGATCATCCAGTCTGTTGTTATTATTTTTTAATTTAATAGGGCCAGTGAATAATGGAAAGGCTTCTGCTAAATGAATAGCTCTGAGAAAGGAAGAAAATTTCTTTCAACAGCCTCTTGGTTTAGGTATTCCATTCAGAAATATGAAATCCATGTTGAAATTCATTTGTGAGGAGATTTGAATTTCCTTTTCTGACATCCTGACAGAGACTCTAAGACATCAGATTCTTGTTTAGGAGGAATTCAGGACCCTTAGCTCTTTGAATTTTGGCGACAATACAAACATTAGTTCTTTTGGCTATTTCACAGATTTAAAATTACTTTACAGAATTTTGAGGCAGAAGTCACATGAATGACACAATATTAAATATCCTATAGAAAATGACAGATTAAAGACTTTTACCTAGAGGTTCCCTAATCTTAGTACACAGGACTTGCAGGGCTAGTAGATAAATTCTGAAGCTTCACAGTTACTCCCAGGCGTACTACTGTTGCCTTCGTATGTTATGCCTTAAATAGTTCTTTCTTCTTCTCTCTGCTCTAATATTTCACTTGGAAATGTGAATCTATTTCTTCTGACCCCCCTTTTTATTACTTTGTCTTCTAATAAATGAAGAGAGTATTTATTATTACAAATAATTTCTGATGGGTTATTTTAGCAGTCTCAAAAGTAGGCGTAGCTTCAACTAGAATAAAGAGAAATTTTGTCTCTTTCCCTAATTGAATAGAATTATTCAGTATGATGGTGTCAGGACATACAGAAATTAGGCTTTGCTTTTTTTTCCTCTACTATTATAAATCCTAAGGTATTAATGACCTTGGCCCATCACGTCTTGCTGAGAATTAGTGACTGGATGAAAACACTTCCCCAAAAGGGACAGTGATTAATTCTCAGTAAAATTCACTAGGGATCAATCAATCTAACAAAACCCTTCAACAGTGTTGTGGAAGAATTTGAAAAGAGATTTATGAATCTGAAACTTTGGGTTTTTTTAAGTAACAGAGTTGTAAAAAGAATCTATTGAGTAACAAACACTGTTTAATTAGAAACTATGTAAATATGTACCTCAAGGGACATTATGATTATCAACATTCCTCTGTGTAATGAGACCATAATATAATATTTTTGCATTCAAGTTGTATGGAACATGGGACAAGATCATCTGTGGCTACAGAGTAAACAATGGAAGAAAGCAGTGAGCTTTGTGGTATTGCCTGGAGTGTAATCATGGAAGGATAGGCATCATGGTTTGCCTCTTATGAACAAAAAGACAACACTTTCCTTAGTAGTTTTCCATTTCTGCTGTAAATTTGCTCTGGCCTCAATCTCACAAAGCTGGCCTTCTGCTTGCAATGAAATGTACTCTGTGGGGAAAACTTCATGCAGCTATTAATCTCTAAAATCTACTTGGGCTTCTGAAGGTTTAAAATTCACCAAAGAGCATTTGGCTGGAACTAACCAATATTTTGGTGAGCTCTGTCTTTGTGCTGATTACAGTTCAATATGTTAAATGGACATACATGCATGCATATATTCCATGTTGGTTGTTCATTTAGTGATGTAGCAGTCTCTTTGAAATAAAATCATTTTTGATTGTACTGGAGGAATAACACTAGGTTTCATCTATGATACACCATAGAAGATTGTTGCATAAAACTAGCAACATAGCCAATGCAGGGTCAAAAGGTCTTAGTAACAGACATGATTAGATTCTCCAGTATTTAATCTTTACAGTCTTGAAGTACTTTGGACCATCATAGAAAATATTACATTTCGTAATCTTTTATCTCTGTAGAAGAGAGAGAATTAAAAAGAGAAGGTGACACAATTAAAAAGAGAAGGTGAAAACATTTGTGTGTGTGGATGGAGCATGAGATTCTTTTATGAAGTAAGCTATAAAAATGTGTCTCGTCTAAACGCCTATTTCTCTTAAGGTTGGTTGTAATCCCAGCCTTCATAT
This sequence comes from Aegithalos caudatus, assembly GCA_013389925.1. Lineage (NCBI taxonomy): Eukaryota > Metazoa > Chordata > Aves > Passeriformes > Aegithalidae > Aegithalos > Aegithalos caudatus. The sequence goes on along the minus strand of WEIU01006425.1, from coordinate 4,924 downwards.
ATCACCTATAAAGGGCTTTGTTACAGGAAAACCTTTCTATTCTCCACTCTTCAAAGCAATCTATTAAAGCCTATCTTTTTAGCCTACCAAGCCCTGCAAGAGGTTATACAGATGTATGAATTGTACTTTATAGTAGCAGAACTGAGCTTTTAAAGTCAATAGGGTTTGACAAGCTGCAAAGGTGGCCTTAACAGTAACTGCAAAGAGCTACCCTGTGCTAGATTATTTAGAATTTATTATTTTGAATGTGTCCCAAGTATACGGGTCCTGCTTCAGAGTGGAGCTGCAAGCTATGGCTAAGTTCACTGACACTGGCTATTGCTCATGAGCTAAGGACAATTCTGAGCCAGTCTTAAGGTGCAGTGTGCTGTCAAGGCCATTCAAAGTTTGAACTTGTTCACTGTCACTTTGGTGTGCTGTTGAGTTTAAAGCCAGAGTAGTGTCTGTGTTACATGAAGGAGCTTTAGTTTGCCCGTAAATCTTAAAGGAATACCAATTTTAGTCCTTCCAACAGCAGAATTCTTTTGAACTCCTGTTGGATACAGGGATCTCAGGGATCAATCACAGTATTGCAGGCAGGATGTGTTCATTCAGTAGCAGCAGCTTTGGCACCAAAAGAAGACTGTTGAAACTATTTTCCTTTTAGCAACAGGAGTGAGTACTCTAAAAAAACAGGACTCAGTAAGATTGCATGATGCACAAACAGTGTGTAATCCTTTCAATGTACAGGGAATTATACACAAATGAAGAACAAGAACAAAAATCCAGTTGTTGCTGCTGTACATGGTTGGTGTTAAATATCCAAATTTGAACTCTTTGTCATGAATGCCTTTGTCTTCAGAGAAGAACTCTGAAATCATATAGCAGTTTCTACCTCTGCCCTTGGGATTTAATGGATCTGCATTCAACGGTTTCAACTTCACAGGTTTGTGGTTTTTAAATCAGATAAAATGCACTTCTTTTTACAGGGAAATATTTATTGGATAAGTTTCTAAAAAGAAACATAGGATAAAACCTAGGACTTCAATAACTAGAAGCCAGAAGAGAAGGAAAATAAACAATAAAACATTTTCCTGTAAATTAGACTACAGAATACGAAATGCCACAAAATCAGAAAATGGAAAGAAATAAGATCTGTTGCAAAGACAAGGTTATAATTCTCCTTTTTTTTTCCCATCAGGTTATGAAAATATTCATTTTTTCTCCTTCCTTGAGAATGCATGATTATATAGAAAGCAAAACAAGACATTTAAAAATATCAAGGATCAGATGCATTTATTTTCTCTACTTTTTTTCCCCACCCCACAAAGACATTTTTGGCAAGAATATTCTAATGCTATAATAAAGGGATTAGAAAATGCCACACGGGAATGCCTGCACAAACGTACATATTCCCATATTATATCTTGGGTTGAAAATTTAGTTATTTGGAGGAAATAAATTAAACACAGAAACAGGAAGATCAGTAACATAAGGATTTGAGAAACAAAATACCTGCAGCTGCATTTCTGTTTCTATGAGAGATTTGATTTGACATCCACTCGTGTTAGAATTTGGAAGAGAATAAGGTTTGGCATATGCTACTATGTGTTTTCCTCCTACAGAGGAGACAAGTGGCAGGCACCCTGCTATACCTTTTAAATTGATCTCTTATTGCACAAATTAAAAGAGGAATATTTAAACATGCTTCAGAGGTTAATTTATAACAATTATTTTCTCTCTTTAAAAGCACTTTTGTTTCCTATTGTTTGAAATTTATGAAAATACAAAAGACAATAGACCAGTAAAAGTTTTTAATTTCACAAAAAATCCTAAAATTTTCTTAAGGAACAGACTGTACCTCGTGCTTGAAAAAGTCATATATAAATTTCCTTCTCAGAAAAGCAGACATGGAAGCACCCTCCATCCATGTTAAGATGTGAATCCCAGCATGCAGGAATTGCTGAAAATGGAAGTTTTATTCCAGTTATTACCCCAAATGTATAGAATGCTGATGGTTGTTGAGGTTATGCAGACTTATAAGTTATAAATCTGCTGTCAATGACATCCAGCAACAAGCACCAGAGCAAGATTTGGCAACTGAGGCTGGACAACAGAAAATAGAGTGGGCTTTTCAAACAGAAAAAGGGCAGTTATTTGTCAGCTGTGCAGAGCTGTTTGGAGTCCAAACCAAGGGGTTTTTTATCCCTTGAAATAATGCTTTCTAACTCAGCAAGAGATTTTAGAGCTTAGTACAGGACTGATGTAGGGATTCCAGTGGTCTTGTTTCACAGGTCAGATGAGGTTATATAAATGTCTTGTCTGGTCCTCAGACCTGTGAATCTTTTCACCAGATAAACACAGGGTTAGATATGCATCCATCAACCATCCTTCTCATTCTCCTTTCTGCATGCAAAGTTTTATTCCAGTGTGCCAGTGTTTGGTCACGTGAAACAGCTGTCTGTGGCACTTGGCTTTTAAGCACTGTGATGCTGCATGTGAAATGATGGCTTTCCATTTGGTAGTTAAATTAGTGGTGAAAAGTTGTGCCTCACCTCATGACCCCAGGCAACACAAATCAACCACTGTAATATGGTGGTTATACATACATATATAAATGTGTGTATATTATTCTGAATGTCTGTATCAAATCAGCCACAGTTCATCAACACTTACTTGAACAGATGACTCTGGATTTACTGCAGACCTATTCTGTCTACAGAATACTTAGACAAAAAGTCAAACCCTGAGTGAGAAATAAATTCATGTGTTTCAGGGAAAGAAGAATTGTAATCTTTCACAATATACACAGAGATTTTACCAACAAAAGTGTGTTCTGAGATTGCACAATGTAAAACACTATTTATTTTATTATTTAAAAATTTACTTTGTTCACTGAAACAATGACACTATACAGAACAATGACTTCCATCTAACTAAAATTCAGGAAACTGATTTTTAAAATGGTCGAAAATTCCCCTGTTGTGTTCAAGGAATTCCGGATCTACACCATTTGTCTTTTCAGCATTTAGTGCAATTTTTCCTGTAGAAGAATTCCTGTATGGAAAAGGAAAGAATGTAAGAAACCTCTGAGATCTGATCCCTCAAATCTCCTTAGATCATGGCTAGAGGGATATAAGAAAAAATAGTTGAATTTTCATGTAAATTTGCAGAATATTTTGCAAAGCACTGTGTGTCCCCACAGATTAGAAGCAGAAAGAGGCAACAGTGGTTAGTATGTTAGGCACTCAAAATGTGTGGAATCATGGAGACAGACTTTTCCATGATGAGCTCAGCTAATGCTCTACTGATGGAAAACTCAGTCTTTGGGTAGATAGAGAATGGAAAAAAATTATGTAGTGTAAGAGTCCTGTTACCAGATTAAGAAGTCAGGTTATGCACATTCAGGATTGAAGACTCAGTTTTCAGAATTTATTTTTCTGCACAGATTCATTCTGTTTTCACTGAGGCCAGGTATTTACTGGTATTAGTTATGTGACCTAGGAGATTGTCTGCACTCTCAAGTTTCTGTCTCTGGCTGGACATTAGTTTTGCCACCTCTTTTTCATTCAGAATCACCAG
>WEIU01006392.1:0-15947 GCA_013389925.1 Aegithalos caudatus | reverse complement strand
CTGCTGTATGGGGACAGAGAGCCCCAGGGCCTGTGTAACAGCCTAGGACATCTGTGGAGCTGGAGCAGGGACTCAGGGTGCTAGGGGGAATTGGCCCTCTGCAAACACTCGTTGACCCTGTGGATAACCTGGGTTGATGTGCCTTGTTTAATGCATTGCTGCATCCCTGCTTAGCGCTGGAGTGTGGCAGAGGAGTGATCCCCAGCTGCAGACACCCATCTTAACCCTGGGGTACTCAGTGGGAGGAGGGCCCATTGGTCATGCCTGGTGCCATCACCAAAGGCTTTCAAAGTGAAACCCATGAAGGAGGTTTGAGGACAGCTGGGAGCAGTTCAGGTCTTGTCCTTTGACCCCCCTAACTCGTATTGACATTTCCAGGTAAAACAGTGGCACTTTGGGGATTCTTGTGTATTGAGGCGCTATTAATAATCCTAGGCATGTTGTCACATGTCTTGATTGTGCAAAATAACAAAATAAAAGGGGTTTTACTGGTGTTGAAGCAGGCAGAGCTGCATTGGTGGCTCTGTCTTGGCTCCTCAGTAGCCTGTCCCCTCCTTATCCCACTCTCCAGACCAGCCAGACAATCCCAGTGAGGAGAACTGCGGAGTGATTCGCACTGAGTCATCCGGGGGATGGCAGAACCGTGACTGTGGCATTGCCCTCCCCTACATCTGCAAGAAGAAGCCCAACACCACAGCTGACCCCTTCCTGACGGGTGAGCAGGGGATGACCAGCACTGGAAATGGGCAGCTCTGTAATCCATCTGGGTGTGCTCCCAACCGAGCATGGTCAGGGGATGCTGTCCATATGGTGCCCATGGTGTCCTCAGCTTGCTGTCCTAGGTGTGCAGAGCAGGGCATGATTTAGGAAAAGTCATCCTCAAGGAACATTTCCAGGAAGCGCTTTGTGCCATTCCAGGTTGGGTGGTAAGGGAGGGATGGAGAACAGCAAATCCCTGTGGTCCGCAGGGGAGGTCTCTGCTCTGCTCTGCTATCGTTCCTCTGTAGACAGAAGGGATTTTGTTTTGTCCCTGGAGCTCTGAAGCCACCATTCCTACATCTTGCATTGCCTGTTCTGTTTTGGCCATGGCTTTCCCACTGCGACTTTGGCTTGGTTTGCTGAACACCTGCAGGACTGCGGTCCTTGCCCTGCCAAGGAGAGGGCTGGATAGCTGGGCACAAACTCTCATGCCACCTTCTATCCTGCCAGACTCGTGGTCGGAAGTGAAGGTGGACTGTGAGCCCAGCTGGCAGCCCTTCCAGTCCAACTGCTACAGGCTGGTAGGAGAGAAGAAGAGCTGGCAGGAGGCAAAGAAGACCTGTCTGCGGAGTGGGGGTGATCTGGTCAGCATCCACACCCTCTCTGAGCTGGAATTTGTCACCAAGGAGATTAAGCAAGGTGAGGAACTTGCTGTGCCAGCAGCCCCTTTCTTATTTTACAGGGTCCATGGAAAAGGCCCTGGATGTGCTAGAGGCTGCAGAGTTGACTTTGTGGTTGTGCAGGGAGCAGAGGTCCCAGGCTCGGAAGTGCTGTGTTCCTTGAGGACCCCATAATCTGGGTGCATCCTGCATCCAGCAAATGTAAAAGCTGTTCCCGGAGCCTGCAGTGCTGAGTCAAAACTACTCCACTGCAGCTGGGAATGGTGCTAATCCCAGCTGGTTAATGTAGGAAAAGATAGGAAGAAAATTCCTGCTGGACTTGCTGGAGGAGGCCAGCAAGGAGGTATAGGAGAGTGGAGGAAGGAGAAGAAATACTGCTGCCCCCAGCCTGGGGAGCAGACTGGGATTTGCGGGAAAGGAACGGTTGAAAACCAGTAGTTGACTGGACCTGAGCCTTCAGACCTGGACTTCTACTCCCATACTGCTAGCCCCTCTCTGAAAGCTGCAGGCAAATATCCCTGTGTTTCCCATTCTGGGGGTCCATGTACTTGTATTTCCCACTCTGGGGGTCCATCCTTGCAGGCTGAGGTCACCGAGGGGTTGTGCACAAGGCCAGCCAGGAGGAGGGAATTTCACTCCTTCCCTTCCTGTCCTGGCAGATGTGGAGGAGCTCTGGATTGGCCTAAATGACCTCAAGCTGCAGATGAACTTCGAGTGGTCAGATGGGACACCCGTGAGGTTCACATACTGGCACCCCTTCGAGCCCAACAACTTCCGTGACAGCCTGGAGGACTGTGTGACCATCTGGGGACCAGTGAGAACCTGGAGAAAATGGGGGGTTATCCTGCACCTCTGCAGGGAGCACTGCAGCACCTCATTGCTGAGGAAGGCATTCCTTAGGGAGTGTCTCCAGCTGGGTTCAGCCTGGCTCCTCTGAGCCGTTGGGATGGGAGGAATCCATCCCATCATCCTTGGGGATTTGTGTGGGTGAAGAAAGTCTTTGGACCCGAGGTAGGGGTGGTGAAGGGACTGGGACATTCCCCAGGCTGTCAGACGGGCTCATTGCCACTCCTCTTCCCACCCTGTAGGAAGGGAGGTGGAACGACAGCCCCTGCAATCAGACCCTGCCCTCCATCTGCAAAAAGCCTGGTCGGGTGAGCCAGGAGAAGGAGGAGGATGACCACGGGTGCCGAAAGGTGAGGGCCACCTGGGACAGCAGTGGCTCTGGCTGCTCCACGGCTCTGCATGGTACTCGAGGATTCAGGGGTTCTTTCCCTAAAACCGTTCTGGGGAGCTCCAATGAGCAGCACCCGGAGCAGCTGCTCTGTGCCTGAGAGTTGCTGAGCTGGAGCACTCCAGGACTGCTGAGCCCCTTGCTGCCATGGTGGAGGAGTCCATGGGATGAAATTGGGACACAAAGCATGCATCTGTGCATGTTGTCCAAGACCCTCCCCATCAGGCAGCCTTGGCTGCCAGCAGGGATGTTAAATTTTGCCCCCCCCTTGCCTCTCTTTGTGCCAAGACACAGGAGCACATGGGAACCTGGCAGGATGGAGGTGGCTTCTGACCGTGTGCCTTAACACGATAGCAGGTTCCCAGGGCACTTTGGGGACACCGAACCAGGGGGTTCTCACTCAGTACATGCCCTGCCTCAGTTTTCCCAGCTGTTGCAGGGGAAGCCTCCCCGTTCCCATGCTTGCTGGGAAGTAGCTTTTGTGCTTCTCTGCAAAGCATCCAAGCACTGTCTGGCAGCGCTGTGGCTCTTGAACCTCTCCCAGCCTTTCAGAGCTGGCCAGTTTGTTTGCACCCTGACTAGCAAGCAGTCGCTCCAGGCCAGCTCCCAGAGGTGCTGCTGGGCTCCTTGCATGTCCTTGCTCCATTTCCAGCAGTTGCTTGGCTCTGCCAGAGCTCAGGGGAACTCAGCATCCAGGAGGGCTGCCATGCAGGGTCAGGTTTGAGGGCTGCCAGACACAGCTGGAAGAGCCTCAGTGTCCACAGGTGCTGGGGGTGAGACACTTGGTGGCAAAGTTCTGCTACCACACATCTGTGGGTCCCCAAAGCAGTCCTGAGGATGCCCTATGCGGATTTAAGTCCATCCTGGCTCTCCAGCCACAGTCTTATCCTGGTCCTGGGTGCCCAGCAGAGATGCACTGGGAAGCAAACTGTGAGGGACAAATGAAGCAATGAACTAACGCAAAGGACAAATGAACCAAGAACCATCCTTCCTCTACTTACTCATTCTCAGTGAAGACCTTTGCCACCCAGAGGCAGCAGCTGGTGGAGAGGAGGCACATCTTGCTTAGGGATTTGGTCCTATGCACTCCAGCCACTCTGCTGATTTTTCATGGTGGTGTTGCTGCTTTTCCCCCCCCTTTAAAAATCCCTTTATTTCAGGAACAGCCTTAAAGGAAGCAATGAAGGATAGAGGTTTTCACAATGGGAAAGGCAGATCAGGAGAGAGATGTGAAGGCACACTGGGATTGGAAGCTGGAGACAACAGGGGATCCTGTTGGGGATTGGGGATCCTGTCCTGGCCCTCTTTTGGATCACAGGGACTTGGTGTGGTGCTCAGTGTATGGGAGTGCACTCCCAAGGTATTGGGGGTGCTGAAGCCAGTGCTCACTGGGGACCCATCTGGGGACATTGCACTGTCTCAGGACAGGCTCCTTGCTTGGCTGCTTAGTTGCATCCATGCCGTTCTAAAGGGACCCAGCTTATAGGTCTGTACCTGGATTTGCCAGCTTCAGAGAAACACTATAGGAGCAGGAAGTTGGGGGAAAAACTGGGATTTGCAGTTGTTTTCATTTTCCAAAGCTGCTCTCCTGCTTCCCTCCCCACTGTGCTGATGACTGCATATGCCGTGTGCCCCCACTGTCCTTGCAATGCCTGGGGGACCCAGGAGTGGAACCCTAGTGCTGCTCCCCCTCCAGGGGGTCCTTGAACTTGGGGCCACTTGGGACCTTGGCTGAGCCACTTCACCCTTGTGAAGGGTCTGTGTCCCCTCTTGCAGATGAGCCCCCATGTCCCTCCCCACTCTGCCACCACAGCTGCCAGCCCCAGGGCCACCCTGCTCTCTGCTCTGGCAGAAAACTGGCACCATTGTGTCTCCAACCCCGGAGAGACTCTAACATCAACAAGGCGATGATTAAAGCTGGCTGTGGTGGTACTCGCTTTGGATTCACCCCTGCAGCATCAAGAGAAGGATTGTGTTCCCCTGCCTGCACCCCAGCCGGGGCTGGACGCTGGCAGGGAGAGCTGTTTCCCCAGCTTTGAAGCTGCCTGAGTGTTTGTTTTCCCTGTAGCCATGTCGTCTGGGGCCATGGGCTTGTTAGAGCTCAAAGCCGAGCGGGGTCAAGCTGGGGCAGCAGGGAGCAGGAGACTTCCCAGGAGAAGGCAGAGGTGGTGGTGGGGAACTTGGCATGTTGCTCTCATGCCCTGGGATTGCTCCCATCCTTCTGGCGAGGTCCAGGCGGGCAGTGGTGGATGTTCCCCGTCACCCGTCCCCAGGGCTGGAAGTGGCACAGCCCGTCCTGCTTCTGGCTGGGTGAGGACCGTGTCCCCTACAGTGATGCCCGTAAGACGTGCTCCGACTACAGCTCCACACTGGTTACCATCACCAACAGGTCAGTGCCATGCCAGTGGTGGTGGGTTTGCCCTAAAACGAGCCCTGCAAGGTGGGGAGTGACTTTAAAAAAGAAGTCACTGAGTCACTGAGCATCATGGACAGCTCAGTGTCTCAGCTCACCGTATCACCTGCTCTCACTGTCCCTCCAGGTTCGAGCAGGCATACGTGAGCAGCCTCATCTATGGCTGGGATGGGGAGTATTTTTGGACAGCTCTGCAGGACATTAATGAGACAGGCGTGTTCCGCTGGCTGAGCGGTGATGAGGTGATGTACACTCACTGGAACCGCAACCAACCCGGTAAGGGATGGGGGTGGATGGGGACTCCCGCTTCATGCAGGGCGGGGCTGCCACTGCCCCCCAGCACAGTCCATCCCTAAGGCCGGCATCTCCCCTGCTCTCGTGAGTGCTCCAGGTTACAACAAGGGTGGCTGTGTGGCCCTGGCTACCGGCACCTCCATGGGGCTGTGGGAGGTGAAGAACTGCAGCACCTTCAAGGCCAAATACATCTGTCGGCAGAACATGGGCACCCCAGTCAATCCTGAGCTGCCTGGTCCTTTCCCCACGCCCAGCCTCACTGCTACCTGCCCCCCGGGATGGAGCTCCGACCCCAAACTCCGTCACTGCTACAAGGTGAAGGGGGGTTGGATAGGTCAGTGTGGGAATGCACATGCCTCCCCAGTGCAGTGAAGGAGCACATTTTGGTGCTTGCAAGCAGCACCCCACCACCCTGGCTGGGGGCAGCACTGTGCCCTGCAATGTGACTGCCTGTGGGTGGGAACAGTGCTCTGCTCCTGTTCTGCTGCTGAGCCCCGCCCCCCCCCCACGCTGTGGGTTCTTCCTTTCCCAGGTATTCAACTTTGAAAAGCTGCAAGAGAAGAAGACTTGGATCGCTGCACAGGAATTCTGCCAGGAGCTGGGGGCCCAGCTGCTCAGCCTAGGCAGCTACGAGGAGGAGCATTTTGTTGCCAACACCCTCAACAAGATTTTTGGGTGAGAGGCTGGCAGCCTCAGTGTGTCCCACTGCTAGACTGTGCTTGCCACAAGCTCGCAGCCCTCCTGGTGCTCTGGCACATGTAAATGGGTGGATGGATGGATGGATCTCTCTGAGTACAGACTGGTGTACAGAAGGTGCATCAGATGTGGCTGATGCGGGAGATGTGCAAGAAGTTCAGTGTAATTTGGGGATGGAGCTTGGGTTTAAAGCAGACCCAACCCTGAGACAGCATGTTATCCCAGTTCCTACCTTCAGGTATATGGGGAAGGCAGGCATTGAAAACAAACAGAAAAAGCCCTGATTATAAATATATATTTGTATATAAATGTGAACCCTTCTGGTTTGAAGGGAGTTGTGTACTTACCTGTCCCCCTGGCTCCCCATAGGGAGTCAGAACCAGAGCTCCATGAGCAGCACTGGTTCTGGATCGGCCTGAATCGACGGGACCCCGCTGGTGACCAGAGCTGGCGGTGGAGCGACGGGCTGGGGGTGAGTCCAGAGGGCATTTGGGTTGTGAGAGGAGCAAATCTGGTGCTGGTGGAAATGTTCAACACTGCCCATCTCTCTCAACCGCCAGTTTTTCTACCACAACTTTGACCGCAGTAACTATGATGACAATGACATCCGGAGCTGTGCAGTGCTGGATCTGGCCTCCCTGCAGTGGATGCCAATGCAGTGTGAAGCCCAGCTGGATTGGATCTGCAAACTGCCCAAAGGTACTGGCAAAGGGGTCCCCAAACCCATCAGCTGTGACTGACCTGGAGGAGCGTGGGGTGGTAGAATCCTTGGGGGGAGGGAGGGTGATTCCTAATTCAGGGACTGGGAGAGGTGTTCTCACTTCTGGGGGAATTCAGGAAGGGCATCCTGCTGTTGTAGCCCATGGATGGTTTGTGGAGAAGCATCCCAGCCTGCGCCTCACTCACAACTTTTCCTTGCCCTTTCTCCAGGTGCTGATGTGAAGGAGCCAGAGATCACGACCCAAGGTGTCTTGGCCACAGCCTTTTGACACAATCACAATATTCTAAGTTGGATGGGACCCACAAGGACCATTGAGTCTAGCTCCTGGTCCTGCACCCCAACAATCTTACCTTGTACTTGAGAGTGTTGTCCAAATGCTCTTAGAGCTCTGGCAGCCTTTGAGCCATAGTTACTGCCCTGAGGAGCCTGTTCAGTGCCTGACCACCCCCTGGGGGAAAAATCTTTTCCTGATATCCAACCTTAACCTCTCCTGACTTAACTTCAGGTCATGCATAGACCACCTGATGTCTTCAATGGGTATCTGCTGCAGTGTTATGCGAAGGAGGATGGATCCTGGGCAGGGTTGTGGGAGGGAGGGGAACACAGGCATCCTGTTGCAGCTCCACTGCAGGAGAAGGACATAAGCAAAGCTGCCTAACAGGCAGGGACCAAGGGTCAGGGTGACCATGGCAGGGCTGTCAGCCTCAGTGTGACACCAGTCCCTGCCTGCAGGCAGCAAAGAGTGGGTGAAGTACCAGGAGGCCGAGTACAAATTCTTTGAACACCATTCAACATGGCTGCAGGCACAGCGCATCTGCAGCTGGTTCCAGGCCGAGCTGACGTCAGTGCACAATGAAGCCGAGCTGCACTTCCTGGGCCAGAACCTGAAGAAGGTACCAGGGGGACAGGAACTTCCTGGGGCACTGGTGGGCTCTGCTGCCTTGTGGGCTGCTCTTCCTTGTCTTCTCTTACCCTTTTCTGGAGGGACAATATCTGGGGGTGCTGGGGCTTTGCTGGGGTCATGATGGACTTGTGTGTGATGGCTGGTCCTGATGCCTGGGGTGGCTTTGGGGTTCAGCATGATGTTTTTTGCCTTGCTTTTGTAAATTGGGGAAGGGTGTCTGATCCCCATGGCAGCCTCAGTTTCCCCCAAAGACCACCCCCCGTCCCTGAAGGGCATTGATACATACTCTCCTGGGCATGCAGTTCTCCAGGGGCCAGGAGCAGCACTGGTGGATTGGGCTGCACACCTACGAGAGTGACGGGAGGTTCAAGTAAGTCACAGCCAGTGTATCCCTGGACATCCTTACACTACGGTCCCCACCACATTCCCACACCACTATGTCACTGCATGTCCCGAGACTACTGTCCCTGTCTCTCAGAGTGCTGACTCAGCAACTGCATCTCAGGGATCTCATCCTGGGGTGCTGGGCTGGAGGTTCCTCACCCAAGAGGGCAGTGGTGGGACATGCCCAGTTAGGGAATTCAAGTGGTCCCATTCACCAAGTCACTGCTCAGCCTAGTGCTCCTCCTGATGCTGTTCCAGGTGGTCTGATGGATCCCTCCTCAACTTTGTGTCTTGGGCACCGGGCAAGCCTCGGCCCATCAGCAAGGACAGGAAGTGTGTGTACATGACAGCCAGCCGAGGTGAGGGCTGGGCAGGGCTCTGCATGGGTTTCTGAGGGGCTGGGGCAGCAGTACTGGTGCAGAGGGGCATCATGCCCAGCCTGTCCCTCCCTGCAGAGGACTGGGGGGACCAGAAGTGCATGACAGCGCTGCCTTACATCTGCAAGCGGAGCAACGGGACAGCTGTGAAGCCTTCCCTCTCCCCAGTACCTGCTGCCACGAGTGGGGGCTGTCCTGAAGGCTGGCTGCCCTTCCTCAGCAAGGTACCGCTAGAGGGAGAGGGCATGGCAGGATGGAGAGGTGATGGCTACTTCCTGGTCTTCCACCAGCCCTGCAGAGGCACAGAGGGGTGGCTGCAAAATGGCATGATGGAGAGGGATGCGTGCATATGTTTTTTGGGAGTGCTGTGGGATGCATTTACAGGGATGCAGGGAGACGTACTGTGAGATGGGGAAGGTGAGTTGTATGCATGGGTTTGCCAGGAGAGATATGGGAGGGCCAGAGGGGTTGGGGGGTGGCAGGCATGAGGGTGTGCAGGGGAGAAGGACCATTGGGGAAGAATGGGGCTGCAGAGGGTGGGTGGATGGGGAGGGTGCAGGGCTCAGGGTTGGGGGCAGCTGCACCTCCTGGCCCATTCTGTGCCCCTGCCTGTGCAGTGTTTCAGCTTCAATGGCCACAAGAAAGGCGAGATAGTGAAGTGGCCAGAGGCAAAGCAGGTGTGCGAGAGTCAAGGCGCCATCCTGGCCACCATTGCCAGCCCCCTGGAGCAGGGTAGGTCTCCTCTGCCCCACCACCTCACCAGAGTTCTACTTGCCAGAGGTGGTCCTCAGCATCTCACCTGTCACTTGCAGCCTTCATCACATCCATGCTGCCCAACATCTCCTTTGACCTCTGGATTGGCCTGCACGATGCCCAGGGGGAGTTCCAGTGGGTGGAGGGGGAGCCACTGCGGCACGTGAACTGGGCACCTGGAGAGCCCTCAGGCTGCAGCTCCTCCAGCCCCCATGACAAGCCGGTGAGGGAGATTCCCCATAGCACCCCCATCCCCCAGGAAGGTCTCAGCGCCAGGCCCAGCCATGGAAAAGGAAAGATTTAGCAGGCTGGGGTGGCTCTCCAAGGGCAGCGCAGGATGCAGCCCAGCAGGGTGGGGGTTTCTGGCATGGGGATCTCTGTGGTACAAGGACAACAATGCTAAGACCTTGTGGCTTGGCTGTGCAGACCAACTGTGTTGTGGTGTGGCATGGCTCACCCCCTCTCTTCACGGGACGCTGGGATGACCGGAGCTGCCTGGAGGAGAAACATGGCTATGTCTGCCAGCAGAGTATCGGTAGGAGGGGGATAAGGGGACAGCCCCAGCTGTCTTGGCTGGGGATCTGCCACTGCTGTCCTCGTGCCCCATGCCGTGGTGGGACTGGGGAACTTGGAGCGATGGGTTTAGCTTGGGGAGAGTTGGGGAAACAGACTTAACTTGGGCAGGTGGGTCCCTGGTCCCAGCCTTTTGTGGGACACCCCCAAACCTCTGCATACCAGCTTGGCTCAGTGTGTCCCACAGTGAGGTGCATCCTGGTGGAGTGCTCCCAGGTGGGGATGGTGCTAGGGTGTCACTGCTTGTCATCCCTGGGGATGTCCCTCTGCCCTACCCGGTTGCACCAGGATGTCGCCAGGTGCAACCAGCACAATACTGCCACGGACAGCCTGGCCTGGGTAGGGATGGACAAGGGGATGACCCACCTGGCATGCAGGAGTGTCCTCTGTGCCCTCTGACCATGTCTCTCTCCTCCTCCAGACCCGTCCCTGAGTCCTGCGCAGGCACTGTTCCCCCCTTCTCCTACCGGCACCCTCTTTTACCACAACACCACTTACCGCATCCTGCAGAAACCCCTCAGGTGGCATGAGGCGCTGCTTCTCTGTGAGACCCTCAATGCCACCCTGGCCACCATCCCCAACCCCTACAGCCAGGCCTTCCTCACGCAGGCTGTCAGCAGCCTACGGGCTCCGCTCTGGATTGGGTTGGCCAATAATGAGGTGAGGGAAGGGGGCAGGCACCTGGGGCATGGGTCCCCAGAGGGATCACAGCAGCCCCCCAGGCATCTCCTCCCTGTGGTCTTCCAGGGAGGCCGGAGCTACTCATGGCTGACAGAAGAGAACCTCATCTACACTAACTGGCAGGATGGGGAGCCCCAGCAGATCACCGGCTGCTCCTACATGGACATGGATGGGAGCTGGCGCACAGCTGGCTGCGACACCAAGCTGCAGGGGGGCATCTGCCAGCTCCAAAGAGGTACTGGCCAGGGGACCTGGGGTAGTCTGGGGGGTATGACCAAGGATTGGAGATGTCATCTCACCAGGGACTTTCTGGAGCACATCCCTATGGGTCTGGGTGCCCCAGTGTGCTCTGGGACCCCGACGTCCTGTGCCCCACACTTTGATGTACCATGTGCTCCTCAGGTAATCCCCGCACGCACAAGTGGAGCTACAGTGGTAGCTGTCCCAAATCACTGGAGGACTCATCCTGGATCCCCTTCCGGGACCACTGCTACACCTTCCACATGGAGATGACTCTTGGGCAGAAGGATGCTGTGAGGAGGTGCCAGAAAGGTATGAAGGGGCTGGGGTGGTAAAAGAAGGTGATGCATCCTTGGAAATGGTAGAGAAGTGGGATCCTCAGGATGTTTGTGGGTGCAGCCAGAGCTCCCTTGTCCCTGTGCCTGTGTCCAGCCTTGGTCAGCCATTGTCTCCTTGTTGTTCTGTGTTAGGGTTCCCCAATCATCGTGTGGTTCACAGGTGGGTCCTCAACTTTGTCTTCCTGGGCACTGCTGCTCCCTAACTCAATCCTCTCAGTTCTGAGCTCCTCCATGACAGTCTTTCCTCTGCAGTTGGTGGCACAGTGTTGTCCATCCAAGATGAGATGGAGAACATCTTTGTGTGGGAGCATCTCCAGGCGTACGAGGGCCTTTCCAAGGGGGCCTGGCTGGGCATGACCTTCAACCCCAAAGGTACAAAGGAAGGAATGAGGTTTGAGATACTCCCCCAGGCACCTCCATGAATTCCCACCAGGTCTGCAGTGAGCAGAGGAAGCCCTTGGTGGTGGCACCAAGGAGGGCTCATGCCATAGTATGACCAGGTGCACCACTGTCTCAGGCCGTGCTGGACATACTGAGTGTGTCCTCCTCTGGCTTGGTGGGATAGGAAACCCAAAGCATTCTCCAGGACACTGGAGCTTGCAGATTCAGGAAGGTGCACTGTAGCCCCTGGTCCTCCCCATCACACCTCCCCACCATAGAATCACAGAGTCCCAGAATGGTTTGGGTTGGAAGAGACCTTAAAACCCATCCAGCCCCACCCCCTGTCATGGGCAGGGCCATTTTCCACTAGACCACGTTGTCCAGAGCCCTGTCACACTTCCTTATACTTTCTGAACTGGGACAAAGGTGGGGTGTCCTCTTCAGCCTTCTCAAGTCCAATTTTCCCATTTCCCAGGTGGCACCTTGGTCTGGCATGACAATACTGCCGTGAACTACTCCAACTGGGGCCAGCATGACACAGGGCCCAGTATGCTTAGCCAGAACAGCTGCTACTGGATCCAGAGCAGCAATGGCATGTGGCATCTAGGCTCCTGCACAAACGTAACCATGGGGGTAATTTGCAAGATCCCCCGAGGTAGGACTCCCTCTGCTGCCCGAGGCTTATGGGCTGATGTAGGATGAGCTGGGGGCTGGGCAGATGCTGCATGGCTACACAACCACATGTTTTGGGTAATTCCAGTGCAGGGGCTTGTATGTGTTGACGTTGGCCTCTGCAGATCCCGACTGGGCTTGGTGGGTGGGCTGTGCATGTCTTAGTGGCTGGGTCACCTCCTTGGGGCAGGATGAGGCCAGTGGGACAGTGGTGGAGCAGAACCAGATGACCACCCCAGCTGTTCACCACCCATTGCCTGTGTGGTACAGCACTGGGAGCAATGCAGGATGTCAGTCCGGTGGTGCTGATGGTGGGAAGATGGGAGGGTGTCATGGCTGTGCACTCACCTGTCTGTGTTACCGTTGCAGTGGAGGAGAGCAGCTTTTCTAGGGCAGGTGAGTGGCACGATGAGCCTGGGCACAATACTGGAACTGGAAACCAGGACTGGGACCCTGTGCCACAGCCTGGCTTGTGTAAATAACTGAAGGATTGGGGTTTGCGGGTGGGGAATACCATTCCCAAGTGACTTTGGCCTTGGCATAGGACTCTTCAGCACCAGGAGCCTTCCTTCCATGAAGGTGTGTGTCTGCCCAGCTGCTTGCCACACTCTCCTTCCTGTGCCCACACTTCCTGGTCAGTCTGGGGGATGGCCAGCATGTCTGCTGGTAGGATCCCAAAGATCCATCCCAGGCAGCTGTTAAATGTTCATACACACCAGGAAAGACGTAGGGAGTCTGCCCAGCTCCAGGAGGTCTTCCAGGGGCAAGATGTCCCTGAAACAGCAAAGCAGATTTGCATAGTATATGCTGAGCTGGAAGGGACCCACAAGGACCATTGAGTCCAACTCTTTGAGTGAATGTCTCATATGGGAATCAGATCCACAACCTTGGTGTTACTAGCATCATGCTCAACTGAGCTAATCTCGTTCCAGTCCTGTCCTGCTCTGACCCACCATGGGGGAAACAGGCTCCCCAGGGCAGTGGTCGGCCTGGAGACTGCCAGAGCTCAACAAGTGTTTGGTCAGCGCTCTTAGGCACAGGGTGGGAATCTTGTGGTGTCCTATGCAGGTTCAGGAGTTGGACTTGGTGGCCTTTGTGGGTTCTTTACAACTCAGGACATTCCATGATTAAATGACCCTGCCCAGAAACTTGGGTCTGGCTGGAGCCCCACCAGCCCCAGCCTCTGCTGCAGGCTGAGGAAGGAACAGGAGCCATCTGTCTGCCTCTCAACAGCTTTTCCTCCCTGCAGCTCTGCCAGAGAACACAACAGCCATCGCAGTGGTTGTGCTGTCAACGTTAGCGCTGTGCGCTGTGCTGGGGGTCGTCCTCTTCCTGTACAAGCGTCGACAGAGCGCAGAGCGCAGTGCCTTTGAGAGCGCTCGCTACAGTCGCACCACCTCCAACCCCAGCGAATCTGCCGAGAAGAACATCCTGGTGTCGGACATGGAGATGAATGAGCAGCAAGACTAATGGCAGAGGGGACGCTGGGGATGGGGACCTAGGGAGGGGGGAGGACGGAGAGCATCACACACGCTATCCCCACAGCACATGGGGCAGGAGTGGCAGTGGGACTGGTGTGGCAGGGCAGGGAGAGGGGCTGGGGTCAGGGTTGGGGTCCAACCAGGTGGGCAAGAGGAGGGAGCCGGTGTCCCTCCTGCCCTGCATGTCACTGCCGTCACCTCTAGGCTTGTCCCCAGCTGCCAGGGTTTTGCCTGCAGCAGCTGTTTCAGGAGTAAAAAGTTTTGAGGGAAGTTGCTGCACAAGTCTGAGAGCTTTCCAGCGGCAAGAACAGGCTCTAAGACACCTTTGCCTTGGGAGAAGGCAAGTGCAGGCATTCAGGCCCTGCAAGCAGCCTCTTCCACCCAAGAACTGAGCTGGTGTCTGTGAAGACATCCTCCCAGGCAAGAGGTCTCCAAAGCTGATCTACCTCCCCTCTGTGTGCAGCGGCAAGGACCCTGCCAGCTCCCAGCCCCACCACTGTGCCGCTGTTTCCCTCTCTTCGGCCTCATCCCCTGCCTCCAGCAGAAAGCAGCAAAGACACTGTTGCAGCGATCCAAGCGTGGACCGTCCTAGGATCTGCAGTGGATGTCCCCTCTCCTCCCTGGCACGTTCCTAGGGCTATGTCCAGCCCCACTGAGGCTGTGGCAGCTTCCCTGTTCTGTAAGCCAGAGCTTGTCCCATTTTCTTTGGTTTGTGTGTCTCCCAAACAACTGCACAGGAGAGCACCACAGCAGACTGCTGGCCCAGCCCCTCTGGTGGGAGCACCCTCAGCACCACAGGAGGAGTTGGGTGCTGAGGCAGGAGATGCTGCCAGAGATCTGGGGCCACCCTCTGTGCCTTGCCAGGCAGGGATGGCATGGGGCTGGGGTCACTTGCCACTGGTGGTTTGTTGGGCCCAGAAGGCCAAGGATCAATGCTGCAGGGTGGGGAGGATTTGGAAGTTTTCATGGTTGTTTTGAAGATGGTGTTTTGTTGGTTTTTTAAGGAAATGGTGGTAGCTTTTGTTGCTATACTGTACTGAGTGTGCGCTGAATATATACGTTTTTTCACACAGCTGGCTGGGGTGTGTGTGGTTGCCTGTTTTCCATGTAGGGTGTAGCAGATGAGGTGGAGGAGGAGGAGGAAGGTAGTGTATGACTAATCCCGTACCTGGCTTTTGAGCTGTGTAGGAAGGAGTGGGGGTAACTGGGGCTGAGCCATCTTCCATCAGCTGTGTGCAGGAACATCCCTGGGATGAAGGATGTCTTGTGACAAGTGAGAGTTGTTACGTCCCCAACAAGGGTTCCCTGCTAGGAATGGGATCCAAAGGGCCCCTTGGACCTCTGAAGTGGGGTGACACAGCCCTACAAGAGATACTGCCTTTAGCTCTCTGCCTCTGAGGCTTGACTTGGGGTTGGTTTTACTGCAAGAACAAGAACAAGCAAATTTTTGTCTCTTTTTTGACACCTGTGTGGATTTTAAATTCTGTTGATTTCACTTAAGCTGGACATGATGTTTTTAACAAACTGTTGGGGTGTGGGATGGGGGATCCAGGTACCGCTGGGTTTTTGTTCACTTTTTGACAACCTACAAAAGCTGCCATGACATTTCAGGGTGAGGAAGAACCTGGAACACATGGACCTGCCCCAGCTCCATTTCTCTCTCGCAGCTTTCCCTGCCTTTATTTCCTGAGGTCCATTTTGGTTTGGAGCAGTCGGTTCTATCCATGGGCCCATGCCTTCCTGATGTGGGAGCTAGATCCTGAAAAGCCAAGTGTGTATTCCTTCTCATCCCCAGCAGCTGGAATTCCTGCTCCAGAGATACTTGCAATAGCATGCTGAGCTGGAAGCTGTGCTGCTGGTAGGGATGGAGGTCTAGGATTAATTTCTGGATGGGCAAAGGAAGTCCTAACAAATAAAGATTGAGGTTAGGATTGGTGGGCAGGTGTGAGGGAGGAGCAGTGCTGAGGGTGCAGCTGGGCAGGGTTGGGACTCCTTTGAAGTGATGAGGCCCTGAGCAGGGTGGGAGCAGGGTAACACGGGGCATTATGGGTGGGATTGGGGGGGGAGTAATAGGTACTGGAGGAAATTCTGTGCCATGGAGAGGCTCGGAAGGAGATCCCACAGCCATGCGGGAGGTGTTAAACTTGTCTCTCACCCAACCCAACCTGGAAGACCTTGCATAAGAGAGTTTTCTTTTTATTTTTTTTTTCTGGATTACTTTGTGTTTTTCCTTCTCCTTTGCTATTGAGAAAAGAAATATGTACAGTCTAGGAGAAATGTTGTCTGAGAAGAGTTTTCTGAATTGTTGGCAGTGATTAAGATTATGGGGAAATGCATATATGGTTATGTGGTATCTCCCATCACCATTAGATAATGTGAACAATTGCTTAACAGGACCCTGTCAATTATATATATACATTTATATA
>WEIU01006372.1:641-10721 GCA_013389925.1 Aegithalos caudatus | reverse complement strand
TTAGTTCTTTGAAAAATATATTTTTCACTTACTTGCTCTTTGTGTGAAATGGAAGCCGATAGTGCAGATGTGCAGCTGCAGATAGTGCATCTGTAGTGCAGATGTCTTCATTTCTCAGTGTTTCAATTGAGATCCAGATTCCACGTGCTTAGATGGAATTTTTTTTCTTTTTCTGATACTTTCCTAGATGGGTCCCTTGTCAAATCTTGACAATTTATGAAGATTGTACACTTTGGTAGAAAATATAGCGCTGTTCTCATGAAAGTGAAAATGTGTATGACAACTGCAGCATATGATGCATGAAATGGTTGTGTTACTCTCAACCATACATCATATCTGCTTTTACCATCTTTCTCATGAGTTTCATTTTTCTACTAGAAGCAGAGAAATCATCCCTGTAATTCAAAACGTATGAAGTTAATTTTGTTCAAATATCTCTATTGAGATAAAAATATTTTAGAAAGGTTCATGGTTTGTTCATAGAATAAATCTCTTTAAAAGACTAAAGGGCTGTTATAATTGCCAACATGAAAACATCCAGTGGGTTAGGAATAGGATTTGTAAATGGACCAAGGCAGTATTAAGGTTACAGGATTTTTAAATCTCAGTAATATGTTCTGATTCTTGCACTGTTTCCAAAGCAGAAACTTCTCTTAGTGTTTATATGTACATTCATACATGAGATTCCTTCAGAACTGGTCTTCCTGAGTGGATCAGTGACAATGATCATAACTGTGAAATTAACAATTTTAAAGTTATTAGTCTTCGTTTGAAATTTGTCCTGAGCCCCATTTTTAGCAAGTATTCAAATATAGAAGTCTTTTTATTGAGACAAGGATTAACTAAAGAGATAATAATCACATTTACTGGCTTTGGGGTTTGGTTTTGGTGTGTCGTGAGTTTCTCTTCTGTAGTCATATTTGGCTGAACTAGAACTGAAAGCTTGACGTTTTCACTACTAAAGACAACCCTTAATTTTTTTTTTTTTTTTTAAATTTTTTATTTTCTTATTTAGGATTCTTGTCATATCACCATGCTGGTTCAAGTCTGTAGCACATTACAACATTTTAAATTGACATTTGGTTCTGCCATATGTCATTCTGTGTTATGGCACAGCAGAATAACATCATGTTTTATCAAGTTTATCAATACTTAATTTACCCTTAACATAGTTTTATCTAATCCATCTATTCATTTGACTTATTCTCTTAGTCACTAAATGCCAGAGCACAGACACATGGTTTCTCCTGGAAGATGCTATTTTGATACTGTAGTTTAGGAGAAGTTTAGTAGTGGTTTAGCCAAAAGGTAATTCTGTTCCATTATAGCATTTCTCAGATAAAATTTCAAGTGGGTTGATTTGGAGATTTTACCAACAAGCTATGGGGATTTATCTAGAAGACTGAAAGACTAAGGCTTTAATGTGTGAATTGAAAGGGTGGGGTTTTTTTTGGTTTAATTTCTCACTGTTTGTGTTGCATTTATCTAGCCAGTATTACCTAATTTATGACATTAAGGCTGTGTCTGTCCATTTGGATTCTAATAAAGTCAGGGCAGGAAATCTGAATATAATTCATCAGGAAAAATGAAGCGGCATGAATGGTTAACAGTGTCTGTACCGCCATTATGTCACACAACACAGCAAAACAGTTTTCAGAAAATACATTGCTGGATAAAGTTAAGGGGAGTAGACAGACAACAATTATAACAGATAAAACAATGTTCTGGGGAGATTATATTTTTAATAATCTTTTAAATTATTAAAAGAATCTTTTTCTTTCATTTAAAAAATGCATTTCAGAGTGGTCAATTAAGATTCTGGTATGGGAAATATTTCTGATCTGCAGTGATTTGCCCATTCAGTCATGTTGTACAAAACACTAAGCACAAAACTCATGATGAAAAATTTCTAAGACAAAATAACATGACTCCGTGGAAAAGAGGTTGATTTTACACGTATCTATCTGGAGGTTGTTTGCTCACTTTGTTTTACTGCTGCCTTGTCCACAGTAAGTCATAACACAATAAAAATGAAAACTTGAAGCCCAGTAAAGTGTGTGAAAGTCTTTTTTCTGTTTGTCTTTCTTCTCAGGTTACCATCATTTGTGTAATGGAAATCAATAGTATTTTTTATGTATGTGGTAAAAACATATTGACTAAAATATTTTACCTACTGATAGGGGTTATTTCGCTGAATGTTTATATCTACATTTTTATCTATATGGATCTTAGTAGATATTAAATTTCTAGTTTTCTTCATTGAAACTTCCCTACCTCTAACTTCTTTCTCCACTCCAAAGAAAAAGCCATAATAATAAGGTATAAGTAATAAGTAATAAGGTAGAAGAAAGGCAATAAGTAGATAGTCTTAAATTCTGTTGATATGATAAACTCATAATTATTCCTAGAAAGGTTAGTAGTTGGGAATATTGTGTTAGAAAATGATGGTTCAGAGACCAGAATGGAAGTGTATCTGCAGACAATCAATCCTTTCTAATAACTTTTCATCCCTCAGTGTATCTGTCATTTAATACTTGTGAATATAATTATTCATTAATAGAAACTTGTTAATGGTTGTTAGGTGACTTAGGAGCCTAACTCTCATAACTACAAATTAATTACATAAATTTAAAACCAATTAGTTTTAGGTCTGTGAGTGCCATTTACACTATGGAAAGAAAAAATTATGCTTCTAAATAATTTAGACACTTGAATATTTTCATGCTATTTCATTGCTAAAAACCACAAAATTTTCTGTTGTCTCTTATTGAATATGGGATAAAGATATATGTGTATTTTTAAAAAACATTTTATGTCTATGAAATGTATTCTACTCAGTAAATTTTAGGTTCAACAGACATAAACAGTTGAGTAAATTCCTGTGTTCTAGTTGAAGATACTTCATGTCTTCATGGTCAGAAGGCTCTGGTTGCATTGAGGCCTTCAAGCCTCAAAAGCCTTGCAAAGCTTTCTTAAAATGGGTATGACTAATGGTGAGTTCCGAGTTCTGTTTCTGAGGAAGAGAAGGGAATATAGCAAAGAGGAATAAACTACCAAAGAAGCTCCTGGAATTGCCTGCACATAAATTCCTTCCAGTTTTAATACTGATCTGAGTAGTAGTGTGCTTGCAGGAAGCTTGCATGTTGCTCTTGTGACTTCTTTTCTTGGATTTCTTAGTGGTAAAGTTTCCAGATCTCACTGACATCAAACAGCACGAATGAACATCTGCTGCTCTCATAAACTTTCATTACATATCCTCCCTGATGCCTCTGAGTGCAAGCCTGAGTATGGCCTAGGAGATTTATTATATGGGGCAGATGGCCAAATTAAAATTATTTACTTATGTAGCACAGATACAGTATTAAATCTACATAAATCAGTCCAAAAATGTACATATTACAGAGGAGGGGGAAGAGAACTGTGGCTTGATGTATAAACATATGATATTGAATCATCTTATTAAAAAAAAATCCTTAAGTGGGAAAATTTGAGTTGTAAACTTTAATACTACTGTTCTAAAATAAGTAGCCATATCTGCTACTTTTTACATAAATGGAAGATGCATTATTCTGGCAACTCTATATGCATGAAAATATATAGTGAATATATATATGTACATATACACAGAGTCTGTGTGGATTGCAACATATGGGATACATGTAATGATGGAGGAATTAAAAAAAGATCTATGTATGTTTAAATGTTTTGTACTTGAGGGCTTTTGCTTTCAGAAGTAAATGTGCTTCCCTCAGTTATAAATATAACAAGTATTGTTACACAGTTTCAAACCTTAGAGTGCTAAAATAACATAGAGCCCATTATAAAAAAATGGAAATTAAAATACATTGTAAGTGATATTTTTAACTAATTCTTGATACAAAAAGTATGTGAGTGGAGATGAAATGCGGAGTATTTTCTTAATTAGTTGCACATTGTCTTCATCCACTAATAGGAATTACTGTAACTTTAATCAAAAAATATTTTCAGAAAAGATCCTTCACATGTAATGTGAAAGCAGGATTTTGCCTAAGAACAAAATATGAAATGCTGATCTTCTTTTATATCTTAGAATTTGAGATATATAAACAGATGGGCAGGGAGGATTGCAATTTATTTTTAATTTTAAATCCATTTAATGTGAAATGGGATAAATATCAATGCATCCAATGTAGTATTTGCTATCTTTACTATGTAGCTTTATATTGTATTATCTGGAAAAGTTAGAGAGTTACAATGTATTTAACAAAAAAAAAAAAAAAAAATTATTGGCAGTACATAGATTCCTATATCTTCTTTCTAAGCTTCTAGTCTAGTAAGAAGAAATGTGAGGGAGGGTGGCCCTCAATGACAGGCTGCTTAAGGATCCTATTGGATCTGTATTGGGTATGAAAGCACCTCAAAGGAATAAATTCAGGTAGTCCAGGAACATGAACCTATTTGAAATTAATCCAGTTGCAATGTGCAAATGTCACAGATTTCAGTGTTTGTCCAGCTTGCTATTAACAAAAGTGTGCTTGGAACAGGACAAAGCATAGCATACAGATATTCCAGGACTTAGTCCATGCATCTCTAGCTAATAAATCAAATACTGTGTTTTGGAAAGCAAATAAATCAGCTCCTCAGAGAAATGTCTTCTTTTCTGTTTCACAAAGTACTTGCCCTGACTAAAACTCTGCATGAAACTGTTTAGTGCTCGTAGACAACAGTCACACTGCTTAGAGAGAAAGTCTGTAATTCTTATGCAAAAAATCCTCCCACTCCGGAGTGGTTTACTGTGTTATTTCAGAAATCTGTCTCTAGTCTATGTATTTTAATGTCAATAGAATATGCTTCTGTTTTTTATCCCTAAACGTTTTGGCAAACATGAAAGCAATCCATTGACCATCTGATAGACTCAGTCAAGTTGTCTGTCAGACTTCTCAAGTTGATGACTCCATCTGGTATGAAGTCAGGAAAACTGACTGAAAAGAAGTTCTGATTTTATTTTTTGACTCTGTAACCTTTTCAGTGAGTTCAACCCGTGAATTCAAGCCAGCCATAGGAAAGGCCAGGTAATTACTTTGTGATAAGAAGAGCAGCACTGAAGGATTTGCCTGGGGCTCAGAACACTGATTGTTGGATAAAACTCAGCAAAGTCCATGGCCCCAAAGGACTGCTGGAGCTGGATCTGCTGTAGGCTCATATGCTTAGAGGAAAGGTCAGGCAGTTGTGGAAGGCTGAACTGCAGACTGCCTCTCAGCTCTGCGGCTGGCAGTGCTCAGGAGATGAGTGGGGAGCACAAAGGGATTGATTTCAATGAGTTAACTGATTCCTCTTTTCTTTAGGCCCATATTCCCCAGACATGTGAGCGGGTGTTTGTACTGCCACTGCAAACCACTGGAGCTCTGTGGGAGCCTCCTGCATAATTGGAGTGGGACAGGAGTATTGAATGTCTCAGGCCCTGGGTCTAAAAGCTTACCCCCATCCTTATTTCATGCAGTTACATTATAAAGAGGGTTTGGAGCAGGAAGAAATTATCTTTTCTAGATGTCAGGTTATTTCTAGGAAAATAGTATTCTTGGTTACATCCTATTACATATTGGCCTCCCACCCGGTATGAGCGGCTAATAGTTTCTATTGGCAGCCACCGAAAAATTAGAGAAGCTTTTTAGCTTTGATTTATGAGAGAAACCAGAATAATACTCAGGAAGAACATAGCAGAGATTTCACTTTCAGTAATTCTCATCTCTGCTTCATTTCATCTGAGTGCAGTTAGGAACACAGCCAGGTGCCTTCAGCATAGCCACAGCCTTCAATAGTTACTTCCACAAGCAGTGATTACACATGAAAGGATGGAGGACTGCTGGGATTCCTCTTAAACTTGTAAATACAGTGGCTTTCATTTACTTGAACATCCTACTTTTAAGATTGTGTAAGAAGGATAGACTAATTAGTAACACTGCCAAAAGTAGGTTGTCTTTTAAAACTTGTCTCTAACTAATAAATTTTGTTACCATTGTTCGGGTTATGGTTTGTTTGTTTGTTTTTTTCCTAAGAGATAATGCAAGATATGAACATTTTTCACCTGGGAACAAATTTGTCTTCTAAATAAAATTAATCTATTGACTAGAATGCTCTCATAGTCTGAAACTGCATTTATTTTCTTAATCCTCTCAATCATACATTTAAATATGAATTGTGCAGCTAGCCATTACAGAAAAAATATTTGGAGGATGTTTGTCTGATTGTCAGGATAATTCTGCAAGATTTTCAGTATGCTATTTAAATATTGGTCAGGGTTTTCTATTATAACCTTATGAAATTCTGCTCCAATCATAAAAACATTCTTCTTGAAAGAAAAAAAAAAAAAATGAAAAGAAAAGGGGTTTAGGCACCACTATTTTCCCTTTCAACAATCTTAGTGTTTTCAACCATTTCTGCATTTTGTATTATTCTTCTTTTCTATATCCTCTTTCTTTAACTGAATCATAGGAGGTATTTTAAAACCTGCTGGAGTGGAAAAGTACAAACTAATGAAAACTTCCTTCTCTACTGAAATAACTGAGTCAGAAGGAATCCCTGTCACTGGCTCCTTTACTGAATTGTTTAAACAGCAGACACCTCTCAAAACAATTTGGAAATCATGAAGTTGAGATCTCCACCTATTTTGATGTAAATTACTAAACAGTCACCAGCAGGTAGTAATTTAACTTCCAATCTGACTGGTGGTTGTGAATGTAATGAGGAAAACACCTTCAAATGGGTTAAATAAATGAATGTTTATATTTCACAACTACTGTTCAGTCCCACTCTGGCTTTACTTCTTGATTAAGTTTTGAGGGATGAAATGTTTATGGTAGTTTTTTGTTATTTCTCTGCCTTTAATTAAAGACTAAATTGGAGCTTCTGTTGCCAATTAAACTAGTAACTTCAGTGTGAAAAAGATGAAGAGACTTTAGTCCCTATGAAGTTTTCTGAGAGGAAATAATGGTAGGATATGCATAAATCTTGTAAAGCTTCCACATACACATCAGAATTTCAGTTTTGCTACTATCATCTCAATAGGGAGCACTGACAAATAACTACTTACTGGAATATGGGCTAATGACAATAATATTCAGGAAAAGATAATTTGTATCTCATTGGAATATTTTTATTTGTGTTTTAAATACATACATACATAAATATATATATTTACATATACATACATAAATATATATTTAAAGTGTAAAGATTGGAGTTTCACATAAATTTCAAGCCTTTAGTCTCATTGCCTTGCCCTGACTCAGAAAACTTGGAATTCACAGGTTTGGGGAATCTGTAGATGACCTAAAATCCTGTTTTTCTTCTGGGTAAATAATGGAGATATGAGGGCAAGCAGATTGGCACTGTTTTGCTCCGGTGTTTGGAGGTCTTTACTGTGTCACAAAATCCATTGATTTTATTTGCTTTGGTATGATCATGGATTTGATTATCTATCAGTAGATGAAGTGACAAGATGACTCTTTGCAATTGAAATAGCATGGCAGATAGGTTGTAATTGTATGTTCATGAAAGATGTTACTGTCAGAGCAGAACATATGATTGCTCCCATCTCTTGTGAGGTACCTTAGTGTATATATAGGGAAAAAAAAACCAAACTTGGGGGAAAAGTGTCTTGTGTAAAATATGAACATGGCTGGAAGTGCTCTCTCAAAATAACAGAACTGTAGCCAGAATAACTGAGGGCATGGTTTCACTTCTGTTGTCACCTCTAGGTTAGTGTATGGAGGTCATTAGTAGTTTTTTCTGATAGTGTTTGTGTGCAGGTACTGGCAGACTCTGGTGCTCATGCATACACAGCAGAGGTTTTAAAAAGCACTCTGGTGCCTTGAAATGGCTTCTCGGAATGAGTGTCTGTGACAGTGCTAAATGTTTCCTAGCAGAGGAGTGCCATAGGCACTTTTAATAGAATTTAGAAGCTGATAGAAAGAGGCAAACTGTATGCTGAAATCCTGCTGTCTATCTGGAGCACAAGTCTAGCAGACAGGAACAGAAAAACCTTCTGCCATTCAGTAAACCCCATAAGAGGTCTCCAGAGGGATTGCTTCTAGGAGTTGAACCATAACCTTTTTCTCTATGAGCATCACAGTCTGTCTTGCTGCAAAAAATGCTGGCCAGTGCTCTAAACTTGATGTGGCCTATGACATTGGCATCTTTTCCTTGAGAGGTAAGAGAAACATGCTAATCTATTTCATATAGACAATAAAGACTGCTGTCTTCTGGTTGAGATAGGTAGAGTGTTTCCTACAACTGGCTTTTAATAGAGGTTTTGCTATAGTTTTGTGACTACAGCACTGGATATAATATACCCTCATCTATGAAACAATAATTGTTGGCCTGCCAGTCCCTACTGTAACTTGCTTGGGAAAAAATATTCATGGTGGTCTGGTTCTGAGAGGAAAAGTGAGTGCTGTCCTATTTTCTGCAGGTGACTTGTAAAAAAAAAAAAAAAAAAAGAATAACATATATGTCTTTGTCTGTAAGTAGCTTTCAGCTCCCTAAAATTTTGTTAAAGGGAGTGTTCCATGAATAATTTTTCTGGATTTGTTTATAATTAAATTCTGCACTGCTGAACCAAGAATAATCAGCAGTATTTATCAAATACTACAGGTGAGATTTTTCAAATGTGGACTTTTAAAATTTTGAAAATATGACTGGCCTTGTTTTGCTGAAATTTTCTGCTCCTGAAAATGAAGAAGAATGTATTTTTCCAGGTGGCAATGTTGTGTACAAAATTAAGTATATTGATGAAGGAAATCAAGACATTATTCATGTTACTTATCCATAGAAAAGATGCATCCAGAAAGTTACTTTGCAATGAAAATCAGAATTGTTTTATGTTATCTTCAAAGTTAATGTAGCAGTGTCTGAGAAACAATTTCTCTGTTCGTGTTGTACAGCCTGACCCTGGAAATATGGGGAGGATCCTTCTTTCTGAGTTATTATTACTCATTAGAAAGAATATTAATTAGAATTCATAAAAATAGAGTATTTTACATTAAATGTTATAATTTTAAAAATATTGATACCAGTTACAATTTGGGCCATCCTTATGGTGCTGCTTGAATCAAGGCAGTCTGTGAGACTAGATGATTCAATTTCCTATATACATAGGATATTCTCAGTAAAATTGGAAAATGTTGTTATTGGCCCATCTAGAGAGCTCTCAGGACTTTAAGGACAAGAAGTAACAACTCTTTCAAAATGAAGAAGTCTACTTTCTTTGTCTGCTCTGGTGTAACTTGGAATAACTGGAAGTGGAACAGGTGGATATCAAAATAACCCATATAGTCTAAATGTCCATGCACCAGTTGGTATTTATTTCTGCTTTAAGCCACACACTACTAAGTTAAAAGTTTTTACCTATACATTCTGCTGTTTTGATTGTAAGGATTGGGAACATTTGCAATCTCTTCTGTTCACTTTAGAGTCAGTAACTTTATCAGCTCTACCTATGCCAAATACTGCTCTGCAGCATCTGGCTGTAAAGCTGTTTAATCTCCCTGAGAGAATCTTGGTTTAAACTGATGACTAAGAATCATATAAAGATAAGTCCAAGACAGATGCCTTTCAACTTGCGTAACATTTGATATTGATGTGTATAATAAAATCAGTATACTTCTCAGAATCCTCCAAGTAATTTGGGCTCTCTTGAGCCCAAGGAGAGTTTGAAGGCATCACTTAATTCTGTGTTGCATCTTGAGATCTTCAAGGCACAAGATTTATGGCATCATTTTTTTTCACATTTGAGCCTTGTTGCTTCAACGCTTGCAGTCGTGAAAACCAAAAGTATTCATGTGTCTTGAAAGGGTAGTTAAAAGCAATAATGAAAACAGTATATATATGTGTACTTGGCTAAATAAACCGAATAGATTTCCAATAAGAAACAATATGATCATTGGAAAAAATCAGCCAAATCTATTATTACTGTTATCTTTCTAATGGTAGTTCAAAGAAAAAAAACAAATGGTAAAGCAGAAATATTTACCTTCTTTCTAGACTGAAATATTTCCCTTTACCATTTTAGAATAATTTTTGTCTTCTTAATTGTGTTACAAA
>WEIU01006357.1:19269-34268 GCA_013389925.1 Aegithalos caudatus | reverse complement strand
TTTTAGGGAATCTTTCAATGCTCACTTACATTTTATTGCATTTTATTTGTGTGTGTGTTTAAAATACTTGCTTCACATCTGATCTGTCTAGGAGGTTTGGGGGTTTTTTTTTGAAACCACAGGAAAATGTGTAGGTAGAAGAATTACCATTCTTTGAGTGATGAGATGAGAATTGTAGGGTTATTGAAAAAATTTTGATTTTGGCTTTGCCTAGCTACTTTTACAACAGCTTGTGGATTCCTTTAACTCAACAGGGAGCTTAGTAAGTTCTCCCTACTTGAGCTACTAGGCTTTATCATGGCACATATCTCTATATATGAATATTATTTTCTAACTATAATTAATAATATTAGTTATGTGTTGTTTAATAAAATCTTGTTCTGTTTAGTACTGGAAAATACTTGCATTTTTGTCCATCACTGGATTTGCACTAGCAGAATTGACATACATCATGTTGTCTATTATAGCTGTGTTATCTGAGGAGTTGGTGACTTGTCATTTAAGAGTTAAGCTGTGAAGATAAAAATTGGGACTTCGACTTATGTCTAATAGTGTTATGTCATTAAATTTATCATGTCTAATACAAATACACATGAGAACCAGTCTTGTGTATATATAGTAAAATCTTCAAAAAGTGGTGCTTAAGGCTGATCATTTATCGGGTGGACAGTGATTCCTGTAGATGGGGCTCTGGAGTTTGCTTTGTCTCTGAAGAATAAACATCATGACTATATATTCTGCTCTTTTTTTTTAATACCTGTTATATTCACGTGAATCAGAATCACTGGACAGAACTTCATATTTCTTGTTGATAAAAAAAAGAAAACATTTTGTTAATAACTAGGTCAAATGAATCTACAAAGTAATTTTTAGCTGTGGAAATTCAAAAGTGGGATGAAAAGAAATAGAAGAAATAAAAGATTTTCTAAGGTTTTAAGGCTGCGAAGATTAAACCGAGGGGGGAAAAAAAAAAGAAGAATGTGCTTGCACAACAGCCATATGGGGAAAGTGCCTTTGCCCATTCTGGGGAATCGGGAAAAAAAAAAAAAAAAGTTTTGTAAAAAGAAGTCACAAATGTGTTCTCCTGTGGTAGTGAAACAGTAAGATGCATACAAATGTGAAGCTGATTCAAACAGTAAGACAGAAAACACAATCCCAAACCAAAATACCTTAAGTTTCATGAAGCTATGGTGTCATATTATCAGTTCTCATTTTCCAGAGCCAGAGTTTTCTGAATTTTTAAAATTAATTAATTTTTAAAAAAATCTATGACATGAACTTTGTATATATTTGTAGGGTTTTTCCCCACTATTATAGCTGCATGAAGAAGCACTGTATTGCTTTTAAAATAAAATTCTCACAAAATACAATGAATAATGACATTTTAGGAGGAATACCAAAAGTAGTAAGACTTAAAGTAAAATTGGCAGTACTCTACCAGCTCAGCAGGGAGATTAACCAAGAGCTGGCTATCAGACTCTGTGAAATAGTTTGAGTGTTGCCTAAAAATATCCATGACTGTTAGAAGGCATTTATTTTTCAGAATGATGTTTAAGATACATTACTTAGTGACAGGCAAGATGAGACCTCCTGTTGATGATTGCTTACCTTTATAACCTTTGCTTTTAAGATTTTTTTTCCACAAATGGTTTTTAATTCAGTTGTGGAAGAGAGCAGTTCACTGATGTTCATTATGTACAACCCATGTGTTCTTTCATCTTGTTTTAAGGATTTCTACCTGTGTGCAGCCTGGGCCCATCTCAAGTGGGAAGAATGAACTTTGGAAAGGATGTCAGCACTCTAAAATATTTCACTATATGTGGCTTACAGGAAGGGTATGAACCCTTTGCTGTTAATACAAACAGAGACATCACCATTTGGCTGAGTAAAAGGCTTCCTCAGTTTCTACCGGTGCCACAAAACCATGAACACATTGAGGTTTGTGATCCTAGAGAAATGTTTCTAGGCACTTGAGTATGTTTGGGTTACGTTTCTACTTTTGTACTTCCAAACAAATTTTTAATGTGATGTGTTGACCCAATTCTGTATAAACCTTAATGCCTGTTAAAAATTTCTTATTTTCAGTAAGGTTGCAAAGAATGTAATTGTTTGATTGGTAGTTTTTCTTTCTACAAAACCTGTGACATCTTAATGTGATATTCTGAGAGACAAATTATACAAGATGTCCTCATTAAGAGCTCCTTGTGCAGTGAGTGCTATGCAAGAAACTTCCAGAAACTGGGCATTTTTAAATAACAGATACCATGTGTTCTAGTGCACATACTTTTTGATTTTTCCATAGCTAATTTTTTTTGATTGTAATAAATATTTATTAGCCAATTGTGTCAACACTTATGTCCCAATCAGTTGTGCATCTTGATGGAACTGAATTCATGCCTTGTAAGTTTGCCATGAAATCCTGAAATGATGTAATAAGAACTCAAAAAACCGACATCTTTATGTTTCATAGGTGATGAGAATTGATGGCACCATAGACAGCTGCCCCTGTCTGAAGGTCACACAGAAGTCCTTTGGCTCACAGAACAGTAAAACAGATGTCATGTTTTTTCGATTAAGCATGCCCATTGAATGTGCTGAGGTGTTCTCCAGATCAGCTGCAGGAGGGTTACCAGGCTCTGGTCTTTTTGGCCCCAAAAATGACTTGGAAGATTACGATGCTGACTCTGATTTTGAGGTTCTAATGAAAACTGCTCATGGTCATCTAGTTCCTGACCGGACAGAAAGAGAAAAAGATGCCACAAAACCAGAGTTGAATAACCATAAAGATTATGTTCAAGAAAAGCCCTCACGTCTTAAACAAAGGTTAGTAGCTTGCTACTTGCTACCTTTTCCCAACCCTCCTACTTCTGCTTCTAAAAGTAGAGGAAAATGCCACTCATATCTGACAGACCATTAAATAACTTTTGAATATACACTTTAAGGTCAGAATTAATTTAGGTGCTTTTAAAATGAGCTTTTCTCTTTCTGTTTTCTGGATAATTTGCCCTTATGATTGAGCTTTTATTAGAGATTTTAATTTTACTTTTTATTGCAGATTTATGCTCAGGAGGACAAAGCCAGATTATAGCACGAGTCACTCTGCACGGCTTACTGAGGATGTGCTAGCAGATGATAGGGATGACTATGATTATTTGATGCAAACTTCCACGGTATTGTAATATAGGATTGATATTTTTAATTGTTTGTTTTGGGTTTTTTAAATACTTACCTGGTTTTCCTCTCAGAAAGAGCCTAATTTTCAGTCTAAGTGTCTGTGGTAGTTCTGAACTTCTATTTAAGTTGAGACTCTTTTGTCCCTTTTATTTTGATTTGATTGTCAGTTTAAAACCGTTTCCAAATGAAAACCTATAACCTAGTTTAATCCATTTTTGAAACTACTGTTGATAACACCAGACATAAAATAGAAAGATTAAACAGTTTTAAAATAATGGAATAAGTTGGGAAAGGTACATTAAACTGGTAGGTCAGTGTTCAGGACCATTTGAAAACATCTCTGCTAATTCTTCGGAACATTTACTTAATGGGATTCCCACTGAAAGTTTTGTGCAGGTTTTGTAGATCTTTCTCAGACAAGATCAGTTCTATAAGCACTCATTCCTCAGTGTTCAAAGGAAAATAAGTACTTCTCTTCTGGATGTGTTCTTCTCTTTCTAAAAGATATTAGATACTAGAAACTGAGCTATCTGCAGTATAAAAATTACAGTTGCTGTAGAAATATAACTTACAGTGCTATGATGCAGAAGCCTTCAATACAAGTATATAAACTGCATGTTTAATCTTCTCCATTTTTTTGTTTTAAAATGCATATTTTGTTGGCTGTATTTTGGTTTGTATTTATAGTCTGTGTTGCTTTGCTTGTGAATTATACTTGAACAAGTCTATGCTACTTTTGAAGAGATGACAGGTATTCAGATTTAGAGCAGTAAATTAATTCTGAATCAAACTAATAAACAGGAGAACAAACACTAACATTTGATGATGTTATTTTTTTATTAACAGTACTATTATTCTGTGAGAATATTTCCTGGCCAAGAACCTGCTAATGTCTGGGTGGGCTGGATTACATCAGACTTTCACCAGTATGACACAAGCTTTGACTTGGACAGAGTGCGTACTGTCACAGTTACACTGGGAGACGAAAAAGGAAAGGTTCATGAGAGGTTGGTTACAATTTTCTTAAAAAGACCTATATTTTATACCCATACAAGCAACTTGCAATTTATAAGGTGTCAATCCACTCCATTTGATGTAATTGGATTGATGTAGAAAAAATAATTAAAACAGCAGTAGTAGGAAGAAGTGCTAATTTAATTGTTACCCGCTCTTGCTTGTGAAGAAACAGTGGACTAATGTTCTAGTCAAATCAACAGGCACTGAAAACTAAAATAGTGTAGCTTTCTATATAGTTTGAAATTATGATGCTCTAAATATTGACTTTGGAGGCCAAGATTAGTACATGAGCTGGTCTCAGCACTTCAGTTTGGAACATGTACCAGAAGCTTTTGTTATGCTTAACATTAAGTGATTTAAAACCTTGACTGGCAAAGTCAGTTTCATCTTTGGTATTTCGCAAGTGATTTGAACCTTTTCATACATTGTCGTCTTCATGTTTTGTACTTTTTCAGTTATGATGTCATGTTTCATTGAATTTTGGCAGTGGTTAGGATGTGATCCATTGTTTTTGGCCACAAGACCCTGTATGTTTACAGCCCTGCAAGGTTACTCTTAGTTTATTGCAGAAATTTTGCACACCATTCATAAATAAATTTATCTTTTGACATTCAGTATAAAACGCAGCAACTGCTATATGGTGTGCGCAGGAGAGAGCCTGAGCCCTGGACAAGGACGCAACAATAATGGTCTGGAGATTGGTTGCTTGGTTGATGCTGCCAGTGGCCTGCTGACCTTCACAGCTAATGGCAAGGAACTAGGCACCTACTATCAGGTGAGTATTTTTTGATGATGTCTTGCAGTGGGAAGGGGGAAAACAGAATCCTTAGCCTGCATTATTAAAAGCTTTAGTACAAGATTGTAAGAAAAATTAATCATCACTGTTATGGCACTAATTTTTCCCTTTATTTGATATAGGTTGAACCAAGTACAAAGTTGTTTCCTGCTGTATTTGCTCAAGCTACAAGTCCCAATGTTTTCCAGTTTGAATTGGGAAGAATAAAGGTGAATAATGCTTGGTTTTGTGCAGGTTTAGGACTAACGTATCATATAAAATAAGTTTATTTTATTTTTGCTTTTTATTTCCTGTTCTTGGTATTTGAGACATGTTTATGATTCCAAGTGTTTCCACTATTGCTGTTTTTATTCTTTACCCAGTTTTAAATACTTAATGAATTTAAAATACTGTACATTGAATAAGAAGGGTTGAGACTGATCAGAATTTCTTATCTTTTGTGGTGAAACAAAATCACTTGGGTTGGTAAAGCAAATCTCTTAATTTTACAAACAGAGCAAGGATGAGTGGTGTATCTGAAGAATTTGGCTGCAGTTTTAAAATAATTTTTAAAGTACATTCAGATAGAACATAAGAAAACTGAGCTGAATTTTTCTACCTTGCTTAAGACACTATGATGTCCAAGAAATCAGAAGAGGTAAAAGAAAAGTGGAGTCCAAGGAAAGTAACCACTTGTGGCAGTCAAGTTTATATTTCAAATTTGGCTGTTCTTAAAAAACAAATATGGAAAATGCTGTCTTGCTTGCTAGTCTTCCAACAGTTCCTAGCTTGTTTTAACAACTAGTGAAAAATGCTGATTTCTTGCATTTACTCTACTATATGTTGAGTATATTTCTGGAAAAGATGTGAAGTGTTTGGTAAAGATGAAGGAACTGATTGTCTCTTCCATTGGGATTTTCCAGAATGTAATGCCATTATCTGCTGGATTATTCAAAAGTGAACACAAAAACCCAGTCTCTCAATGTCCTCCACGTCTCCATGTCCAGTTTCTGACTCATGTGCTTTGGAGCAGAGTCCCAAACCACTTCTTGAAGGTGGATGTGTCTCGGATCAGTGAACGTCAAGGCTGGATGATACAGTGCCTGAATCCTTTGCAGTTCATGGCCCTTCATATTCCTGAGGAAAACAGGTTGATGTTTGTTTTGTACTGTATCAGAGTTATGCTGGGATTATAAACCTAGTCATGTTTCAATGCATGGAAAGGCCCAAGGTCTTCTCTGTATTTATAACTGTAGATATCGACAGTGTGTTTTGATTTAACTAATACTAAAAATTATCCAAATTTCCAGTGTTTTAAAATCTCCCTTCTTTGACTCTGTTTCCAACCTCTCCCAGTTTTTTCTCCCCAGACATGTTAATAGTATATGCAGATTTGCAAAGAAAATGAAAGAAACTCTGTTTATAAATCATTAAAGATAATTTATAAAATAAGCAAATATCTAGTTTTGTATAGATTTTTCAAGATTTGTGACCAATTTAATTATTCCATTGCTTTAATTTTTCAAAATTTATTTTAAAAAATTGAAGAAATTTAACTCTGTGATTTCCTTGTTACCCAAATGTCTGAGCATTTTGCCAGTGCCTAAACTGAAAACCAAGTCACCAAGAACCCCATCACTGAACCCTCTTTGAATGTACTGGTTAGTCTGTTGCCACTTTGCACCCCTAGACTTAAAACCAGTAAATGGTACAAATATCTTTTCCCCAACTTTTTTTTTTTTTTTTTTTTTAAATCCTGATTTTCACTTATCTGAATTCTTTGTAGTATGAAAAAATATTCTGTGTTAAATAAATAATTTGGATTTTTTTCCCCACTGAAAGTGGTTTAAGTAATGATTTTAGGAGTGACTTGAATAAATTTGAGATTAAACTTTGTTATTAGTCTTGTTTATTACATTGACAATGTTTCTGATGTGGAGGCTGAAATGTGGAAAAAATCCATCCCCAGAATTGCTACTGTGCTTTTATCCTTAGGGAGAAGTTTGAATCCCTTCAAAAAGTATTTTTGCATACGGGATTTACTATGTTTTTTTTTCTTCTCTGCAGAACAATTGATATTTTAGAGCTGACAGAACAAGAAGAATTGCTGAAATTTCACTACCACACCCTCCGATTGTATTCAGCTGTTTGTGCTTTAGGCAACAACCGAGTGGCCCACGCTCTGTGTAGCCATGTGGATGAATCTCAGCTCCTCTATGCTATTGAGAATAAATACATGCCAGGATTATTACGTGCAGGATATTATGACTTGCTCATTGATATCCATCTCAGTACCTATGCAACTGCCAGGCTGATGATGAATAATGAATTTATAGTTCCAATGACAGATGAGACCAAGAGTATTACTTTGTTTCCTGATGAAAACAAAAAACACGGCCTTCCTGGTATAGGACTTAGCACTTCATTAAGGCCAAGAATGCAGTTTTCCTCTCCAAGTTTTGTAAGCATTAGCAGTGAATGTTTTCAGTTCAGTCCTGAATTCCCTCTGGAAATTTTGAAGGCCAAAACCATAGAGATGTTGACTGAAGCTGTCCAGGTGGGAAGCCTCCATGTCAGAGATCCAGTTGGAGGTTCTACAGAATTTCTGTTTGTCCCTCTCATCAAGCTCTTTTACACCCTCCTAATTATGGGAATCTTCCACAATGAGGATCTGAAACACATCTTGCAATTGATTGAGCCCCGGGTTTTCAAAGAAGCAATAAGCCAGGAGGATGAAATTGATTTCTCAGAGAAGGAGTTCGGTTCAGATGAGCTCAAGTCAGAAGAAGGAGAGGAAGAAACCAGAGGGGAGCAAATGCCAAAAGAAGGACTCCTTCAGATGAAACTTCCAGAACCTGTTAAACTACAGGTAAAAATACTGTTTTGATAGTGATTGTTCCTGTTTTCTTAATGTCGTAATTCATCTTTCAAGGAATAAAACATTTTGAAGTTAATTTTTTTAGTTAAATAGGCAGGATACAGAAAACTAGAAGATTTAATATCTTTCTGATGAAATAAATTTGGTCACCATAGATCAAGCAAGTGTGATTTCATTAAAAAGAATTACTTGCACAGTGCCACTGATAGTGAATTCCTCATTTTTATGGATCTAAACAGAACAGAAATTCCCTAGAAGAAAGGGGTAAATCTATTATCTTGTAGCTTTATTTATGTCTGAGGCACATTAATCCCTTGCAGATGCCAGATATTCCCGGTGTAAGATTGCTTTATGTTAATTGCATTAAATGATCCAGACACTTTATTTGATAGTAACTGTTGCTGTAGGAAATCCATCCTTACTTGCATATTATGCAGAAGATATTGCTTAGCTTGCCAACTCCTGTCTTACAATACTGTTTTCTCAGATGTGTCACCTACTCCAGTACCTGTGTGACTGCCAAGTGCGACACAGGATAGAAGCCATTGTAGCATTTTCCGATGATTTTGTGGCCAAGCTCCAAGAGAATCAACGCTTCCGGTACAATGAAGTGATGCAGGCCTTGAACATGTCTGCTGCCCTGACAGCTAGAAAAACAAAAGAATTTAGATCCCCTCCTCAAGAACAGGTACATCTTACAATGGACAGTATCTTTCTTGTTGCATTTTATTTGCTTTTTATGGTCTGTTTGATTTGAAAGTTCTTCCTTTTGCAGATCAGTGTAATTTGTCTTTTTCTTGTATTCTCTAAGATTAACATGCTGCTGAACTTTAAAGATGATAAAAATGATTGTCCTTGCCCTGAAGAAATTCGGGATCAGCTCTTGGATTTCCATGAAGACCTAATGACACACTGTGGTAAGTCTTGTTACTGAATATTTTTACTTTTTGAATTAGCTTTAGAAGCAATTTTTTGTAAGTAATTTTATGTAAGAAAAATCAACTGAGTAGTCAGTAAATTACTGTGTACGCATTATAAATATTATCCAATGAAGATAATTAGTTTGTAGTCAAAACCAAGGAAATAGTCTTATCTGGCTAAACTAGAAGGGAATGCTGTATGTTTTGCTTCATGATCATGTGACAAACTCCTTCTTTCTTTCCTTATGGGGCAAGTAGTCCAGATATCAGTGGATCATTGTTGGATGATTTTAGCTTTACAATATTTTTCTTGTGTTTGTAACAGGAAAAGCAGATGAAGTAAATAATTTAGATGAACATTTGAAAGGAAAACAAGCTTTATTTTTGATTCTTTCAATTTTTTCTTTAGTTGTTTTCTATTATTCTCTGCTCAAATTGCTTAACATTTTTTTGTTACCTTTTTCTTGTGGAGGAAAATGGGAATTCACATTATCTACAAGTAGAAAATGAATTTTGTGGGTCTGAGGGTGCATTATCATAGAGCAGAACTAATTTCTCTGTATATTGCAAAATAAGTAAAACAGTTATGCATCCTACGTCCAGTGTTTGCTTGCTTAGTCAGCCACCACATGGGGTTTCACATTTTTGTGACTGGTTGAGAAACAATGTCTTGAAAGTTTTCAAGTCAAAAAAGCACAACTAGACCTCAGGGAGTAGTGTAACTGTGTGAAAGCAGACATTTAATTTGGGTAATTTCAGACCATCTCTATGTTCCAAGTGATAAGACATTTCAGTGTCTTTACTCTTAATTAGTTTGGTTTAGGAGACTGCCATCCACATAATTTTCTAATTCTGTAATATGTGTAGTAGGAATTTATGGATGATCATTGCTTCGTGTAGCATTGATTGCCCTGTTACAACGAAGTGTACAAAATAACTTTTAATAGAAATGGAATTGCATCTATTGCAAAAAAGTCAGATGACTAGAACCAGATGCAGTAAATTGAGAAGAATAATGTGTCATGAAGAAACATCCTATAAAATTCACGACTGCTAAAGAACTCTTTACATCACTTTACTTCAGCACTTATTTTGGAAACTAAAAAATCTAGAAAATAGTTGAATGACATTTTTACTTGGAATTATGAGTAGTGTGTGTAATGAATAGTATGACTAATACATACAGGCCAAGATTCTGAATTCCTCTGCAATGTATACATGAATCAATAGGTTTAAAAATAAGAGGAATGAGCTGATAGGAATCCCATGAAGTTCAGCATTGGGAAGTACAAAATCCTGCAGCTGGGAAGGAATAACTCCTGCAGCAAGGACGGGCTAGGGACCAAATTAGAAAATAGCTTTGCACAAAAGCTGGGGTCTTCAGTATAGGAGAGACATGGCCATGCTGGACTGAGGCCAGGGAGGAATCATCAAAGACAGTTAAATTATTGGACTGTCTTTTGTAAAAGGAGAGAATGAGAGGGCTGGGGTTGTTTAACTTGAAGAGGAAGCTCAGTGGGGGATGCTATCAATGTATATACCTGTTAGGCAGGGGGAGTTTAGAAGGCTAAGACTAACTTTTCTCAGAAATGTCTAGGGACACAAATTAAAAATCAGGAAATTCTATTTGTTTGTTACTGTAGGGTGATGGAACTCAAGACTAGGTTGCTCGGAGAGGTTGTGCAGTCTCTTTACCTTAGGAGATATTCAGAACCTCACTGGACATGGTCCTGGGCAACTTGCCCTAGTTGAACTTGTTTTGAGCTGAAAGGCTGGGCTCTAAAGGCTCATTCCAAGCACAGCAGTTCTGTGATTCTGTGAATCTTCACACTGTTTTTACATCTTTATAGATTGTTATAATAATGTCATGAGAGAGCACTGTATTGTGAGGGTGGCTACTTTCTTCTGACTGATGACTGGGAATTATATTTGCTGTAACACTCATACTTTCACTTCTTTTAGAGGTTCTACCTAAAAATCTTTACTATTATCATTTCAACCACACTGTATCTCTAGGGACTATATCTATACTTGTGAGCTATGTATGTCCAAAATACAGGCATCAGTGTTAGTGTGGAAAAATGCATACTGGGGGAAATATATTTGTTGTATGTTTTATGTATAATATCACACAATTTATATGCTAAATTGCTACAGTTACCTGAGCCTTACCTGCACTTTCCTGCTTGGCTCATATGCTGTTCTATACTTGTTCCAAGTGCTGGTTAAGCATGTCCCATATAAAACTCTCAGAGCAGAACAAGAGTTCAGCTTAATTATGATTGTAGACATAAGGTGTCTGTAGCTTGCTTAATTTTATTCTTTCACTACTTTATGCATTTTTTAAAAATTTCAGGAATTGAACTAGATGAAGATGGAACCTTGGATGGCAACAGTGATTCAACCATTAGGGGTCGCCTCCTATACCTTATGGAAAAAGTTACATATCTGAAGAAGAAACAAGCTGAGAAGGCAGTTGATGAGGATGATAAGACATCCTGTAAGCAAAATTAAATCAGTTTATTGCAACTTAATTACGAAAGGGAAAAGAAGCAGACCAGGAAGTTCTTCACAAGTTTTCTGCCAAAACAAGGTGTATTTTTAGTGAAATATCTGTGCACCTTAAAGTTTGTAGCTTAACTCAAAACAAGCACAGATGGATTTATTAGGCAGATTTGTTTCCCAGTGGGATGTAGAGGAAAATTTCTTTTAGTGGCACTTTTGCCCCATATCCTTTGTCGGTTCGTAAATTTTCAGATTGTATCTTGCTTGTAATAGAATTAGTGTAGACCTAGTAATTGTAGCAAGGTCCTGCTTTTTGAGAACTTCCTCAGCTGTAGCAGCTTCAAATCAGTATTTGCATGAAGATTACCAAATGAAATAGTTTGCAATTAGACTGTAAAAAGCAGAAACCTCCCCACCCAACCTAAAATTCAAGATTTAATGACTGTAACTGCTGTTCTGTCATTTTTTCTGATACTTTCTGCCTTTTTGTCTTGATAAGAATCGCTGCCAGTGGTATCCTAGTTCTGCAGTCGATACCAACTGACTATTTAAATTTTATTTATCTTTTTGTCAGTGTTGCTTTTATTTTTATCTTTTTTTTTCCCTTTTTGTGGTATGTGGCCATTTCAAATGTCCTTATTTTTTATGTGATAATTAGAGGCTAGGCCCATGGAGAATCTGGTGATGAATCTTATGTCTTCCTTTTTTTTCCTTATAGTAAGCATAAAAAGCTCCATAAAACCTGATTCTCTCTTTCTCGTATTAGTAGAAAGACTATTATATTAAACAAACAGACTCACAGATAGGTGAAATGCAGTATTGCAGTAATCAAAACAGGAACAAAATGATTGCCAGCTCCTGGGATTTTTCATTACGAAACCCCAAAACAATACAAACCAGCCCACAGAAAAAACTTAGCATTGTGTCCCTTGTTGTTATTAATGATTTCAGTTCCTGAAATATCAGCCCAGACACATTTAATTTTTTTTCCTTATTTTAAAAGTGGTTTTATTCTTAAAAAATGCTATATGCTGTGTCAATGGAAGCACCTATATTACAGTGCATGGACAGTAACAGTGAAATATATCACTACTACTATTTTTTGTCCTTTCCCTGTAGTAGCACAAATTCTCTTATTTTTTAAGCATTCTATTTTCTGTAAATGCCTATTTCTTCAGTGTCTCTCTGTAAGTACTTTTTTAGAGTTAACCTGGAATTACCTTAACTGCAATTACATAGCTTGTCTATATAACATATCTTTCCCAAACATACATATATCCCAACTAATAAAGATTATCAGTGACACTACCAGATAGAGGTTTCTTGCTTTATTAGAGACTGAACTGGGAATATGCATTTATTTAATATTAGCTGTCTTTGTTTGTTTTGAAGGGCCTTTGTCTTTGGCAAAGCAATGAGTTAAATTATTTTATTGTGTACATTATAAAACTTTGAGTGGATACAGATCTTAGACATAAATAATATATCATTTACATATGCTACCAGCATAATTTTTCAGCCTTACTTCATAATAAGCTAAAAGAGCACTCTGACCTATATTCATAGAAAAATATTGAAAGCTATATACAGAAATAAATCTGATGACTTTGTGGGCATCCTGTATGCCTTCATTTTTTGTGTATTTAATTTTAATTTTTAGTATAGGCTGTAGGTTTTGAGATATTTCTGTTTCTGGGTTTATTTTTCTTTGATAGATTGCTGAAGAAATACCAAGAAAAATACTAGGAATTGAGGAATTTAGGAATTTAATTCATTCCAATTTATGTTGCATAGTGGGTTCTGAGGGGCTAGCAGTAGGGAGATAAGAAATCAATGGCAATTCTGTGATGTATTTATTTTCTTCACAGCTACTCTGCAGCAGTTGATTTCGGACACGATGGTGCGCTGGGCCCAGGAGTCAGTAATAGAAGACCCAGAGTTAGTGAGGGCCATGTTTGTGTTGCTTCATCGCCAGTATGATGGTATTGGTGGCCTGGTTCGAGCCCTGCCAAAGACCTACACCATAAATAGCGTGTCTGTGGAAGACACCATCAATCTTCTGGCATCCCTGGGCCAAATCCGCTCCTTGCTTAGTGTCAGAATGGGGAAGGAAGAGGAGAAGCTTATGATTCGTGGATTAGGGTAAATAACTGGAGTGTTACTTCTCTTTATTTGCAGCTTTCTTTTTGTTATTTGCTGTATGGTTATAGCCAAGGTTGTACATTAAGTTGAAATCTGAATATGGGTGTAAATGCAGACACTGCTCTCAGTTATAGAGCATCCTCAGCAGTAAGATAAAGCTTTTGCAGCATTATATGTATCATATGGGGGGAGAAGCAGTTGACATCTATAAGACTTCTGAAAAAAAAGTTGAAAAATGTATGTAATATTTTATGATACCAGAACCTTATCTTATCTTATCACTGCATTTTAAATAGCATGGTATGAAGAATCCTGTCAAGAATACTAACCCTATTTAATGAATACACTGACTATTGGCTTTTGACACATACTATTTCCCCCAACAGTCAGATAATGGAGTTGTGCCTACCCATGTCTGTACACATGCCATCCTTTTTATTGCACTAAAATTAGATGGTATGTTTGACCTAGGAAGTAGTTCATATGCTGTTATTCTTCCTAATTATATGGTTAATAATAGTGCAGTAATAAAGAGTAATAAAGAGGTCAATTGGAGGAAACTGTAAAACAAACATGATCGTCTCTAGCAGGAAAGAGATTGGTTGGTTTTTTTCCTCTCATGTTTTTCATAGAGATGTCTTTTGATAGTAAGCGTTAGCTGAGATCTATTGAAAATCTCCCATGAGCAAGAGCAATGAGAACCAAAGAGCCTTATGTAAAGAATGCCAGGAATGCAAGCAGAAGCAAAGCTTTTGTTGTGCAGAATACTACTACCTTTTTTTTTTTAGCTGACTGAAAACCTCAAATATCTAAGTAATGTTTATATGTAATTTTGTATTGTCATTATAAACAATTCCTGCCTCTTAGGTTACCAGCAGGTCTCCTCAGTGTTTCATGATTGTTGAAGTCTGGTATACCCATGGTAAGGCTTTGACAAAAGGCAGGGTCTGGCATCTGTAAAGAGACACGTAGTACTGGCATTTCTAAATCTACCTTTTTATACAAATTGAACATATTTCATTTCAGTTTATGAAGTCTAAAATGAGTGAATGATTACTAGATTTGGGTTTCATGTCATGTTCTGTGTTTAGTTCTTACACATTTTTCTCTCAACATTATCTCCTGCGCATTAAGAACTAAGATTTTCTGAATCTATTTGGTGTTAACGGTGTTTTTGCTGATACATGAAAGTCTGGTCTAAGTTAAGCCAATGTTCTACCTCTTCCTATCCCCTTTCTTGGTAGTCTCTATAAAGTCTTGTTTAGCTTGTAAGTTACCCAGGTGTGCTATTCCTACCTTTTATAGGCTAAGCTGAGCTCCAGCACTAATTTGGAAATGCCATTTATTTTGCTGTGAGTGGTATTCCTTCCTTTCAGCTGAGAAATGGAAGTGGTACTTATTGCTGCTTTAAAGCT
Organism: Aegithalos caudatus; assembly: GCA_013389925.1. Lineage (NCBI taxonomy): Eukaryota > Metazoa > Chordata > Aves > Passeriformes > Aegithalidae > Aegithalos > Aegithalos caudatus. Next base: position 19,442 of record WEIU01006357.1, on the reverse strand, counting down.
CCGTATCCTCAGAAATGCTGTTAAGATTTTTTTTTCCTAAGTGTGACATTTTATAATATGGTTCACAGTTAAACAGAAAACTGAGAGTTGATGTAATTTGCAAAGTAGGGCAATGTTTCTGGCCAGCCCTTGAGGTGACATTTTGACTTTCTGTACTGCTTTCTGCAAAAAAA
>WEIU01006357.1:4728-19263 GCA_013389925.1 Aegithalos caudatus | reverse complement strand
TTAAAAAAAAAAAAAAAAAAAAAAAAAAAAAAAGCTACTGCAGATAAATAGGCGTTTAGGATGTCTTGGAAGATTGATACCATTGAGGTCTTATTCCAAGCCTGAAGCATTAGTGCAGAAAGGAGATGAGACAGCTTTTGGAGGCATCATCAGTGATACGAAGTTCAGTTTTAGGTTTTGGGAAAAAAGTTACTGGGAGTCAAAAACTCAATGTCAAAAAGTCTTCTTCATGTGTCATCTTTTAAAAGGCTGAATTTTCCTTGCCTGAGTGAAGGAGTTTTAGGTCAGGAAGACAAAAGAAAAAAAAAAAAAAGAAAAAGAGATTGTTTAAAATGTATAATGAAATTTGAACAGTTGCCAACAGTATTTTCTCTAGTGACCTGCTAATCCTTTCCTCCCATGACCAAATTGCTTTCACAATTATTTATGGGTTGTATTTGATTTCAAGACTAATTATAGTTTTTAGAAACTTAATTACTCTTTAAACTAGATATTTTTATTGGATCTACCATGTCAAATAAAATATTGATATTATGATCTTGAAGTCTGATTTTAAATATGAAAATCTCTTCTGGTGAAATCTATAGAAGAGAAGAGTTCTGCTGAACAATTGCTCATGAATAATATTTGTGCAGCTTCTGATTTTGATGCTTAGAAGTTTGCTGGATACCTCTTTCCCCTAGGATTTTTTAAATTGCTTTTGATGGCAGATAGCACATGTCTCAACATTTTAATATTCTAAAAAGTCTTTTGTGTCAAAAATATTGCATAATTGAATTTAAAATTTAAAATAATATAGCAGTTTTGATGATGGTCTTGTCAGAACATAGTTTTGGATCTGAATGGTATTTCTAATGAAAATAAAAGAGTTTTCTACTCCAGTGTAATCAAGGGGTAATTAGTGCACTAACTATATTATGGGAAAACAAAGGTCACATTCTTCCACAATGTGCATAGAAAAATAGGAGAGATTGAAACTCCATGGGAAAAGTCCCTGAGGTAATTTTTTACTTCAGAAGATGGTGAAGAATTGCACAATAAATCAGCTTTACAAATAACATAATAAGTGAACTACTGGTCCATAACATTTTTTTATTTTGTTTTCATGTAGAGACATCATGAATAATAAAGTATTTTACCAACATCCAAATCTCATGAGAGCTTTAGGCATGCACGAAACTGTCATGGAAGTGATGGTGAATGTGCTTGGTGGAGGAGAATCCAAGGTAAAGCAATTTACTGTTAGAAGGCAGTGAGTTTAGGATAGAGCTGTTCAAAGCTTTTTCCTATAAGGCACTGAGCTGTCACTGGAGGCACTGGGATCATAGTGTCTTACTAATTTCCATTAACATAATAGTTGACTAAGTTTTTTAGAAGAACCTCTCTTTCCATTCCAGAGGTAGGTATTATTAGCATTGTAATTTCAGATGCTTTAAAGAAAAAAAAAAAAACAAACAAAACTGTAGCACTTTCTATGCTTATTATGTTTTAAAGGGGAGATCTTTTTTATTAACTAATTAAAAAAACCCTCAGTATTAATCTCTGAAACTGCGTATACACCTTCTTTCATGCTTGAATCTAGAATCTGTGGGTGATCCCAGCTTTAGGCTTTATAAAGCCTATACCTTGGTCTTTGAAGCTTGAGGTGTTAATAATTACCTGAGAAAGTCCTGTTGATTCCTGTGAGAAACCTAAGCAGTTAATTTCCCTGAGGGGCAATGAGTACAACACCTACAAATTAGTATGTTAAAAGGCTTTAAATAAATGATCCTTTGCATGTTGTGTGTCTGTATTAGAGTTTGAACTTAAGTCTGTTTTTATTTGTTTCTTAGGAAATCACTTTCCCAAAGATGGTGGCAAACTGCTGTCGTTTTCTGTGTTATTTTTGCCGCATCAGCAGGCAGAATCAAAAAGCTATGTTTGATCATCTTAGCTATTTATTGGAAAACAGCAGTGTTGGCCTTGGTAGGTATTAAAATAAAATTTAAAACTTCTGCTGATTTATATATGAAACCACATGTATTTTTCTGCATCCCTCTGTTTAGTCACTATGTATTGAAGTTTCTCCTATTTCTGGTGCAGAATATCTTCATTCTCTCCTGACAGCAGCATTAAGTTGAGCTAATTTAGTACACTATATTTATGTGCTTCAACAGTCAGAGAGACTTAGTGGTTATTTGCTGATTGTGAGGAACAGAATATATTCCTATTCAAAGAGAATCATTGATAACTTCTAGCAGCATTTCATTAAGGCTTACCTTTCACTGCTCAAGCGTGCACCCTTACACTTTTTTCTGAGTACTGGTCAGTACACAGCTGTGGCAGTGGGAGAAACACAGGACTCATTTGCTTGATTAGATTAGTATGATTAGATGCCCAGAAATGAACCTTGAAACTTTCTTAACATGTTTGCTTTCCTTTTCTAGCCTGAAGTGTTGTACAGGAAATACATTTATCCTTATTTAATTTAGTACTTGAAATTGACAATATATAAGTATTTAGGAATCATCATAATAATTTTTTAGAATTATCACAAATGTATAAATGTAAAGGCATAGAAAAGAAGTGTAAACTCAGTCTTTTTGAAGAGGAAGAGCCCGAATCATATGCCTTTGAAGTGTCAATATGAAAACCTTAGATTTTTATAATGCTGTATTTACCACCATTTTTAAGAGAAAGACACAACTTATAATCTTATATTTTAAAGCACAGAGATTTTTTTTATTTTAATGGATTAGGTGGCATGTCGGTGTATTAGACATAAAATCATTACTGCATTTTCCTCAAAATAGAGTTGTATCACTTAGGAAAATGAGAATGAGATCTTAAAACAAAGTATATGATGAGTAGAGGAATGTGTAAGACAAGCTGTTCTTAGCTTGACCATTGATATTGTATTTTCATTTCATATCAGTGTTAAATTTTATGCAAGTGCCTGATGATTTATTATAAACTGAGGGATAAAAATTATGTATTTATAATCACATGCTAAATAATGAAAAAACATTGCTTCTTATTAAAAAAATTTAATGCATTTCCTATGAATTTGTTGAGGTTTATTAAACTGGTTTTAAAACTAAATGTTATTTTAACAGCCTCTCCTTCTATGCGAGGGTCAACTCCTTTAGATGTTGCTGCAGCGTCTGTAATGGATAACAATGAACTTGCTCTGGCTTTAAGGGAGCCTGATCTGGAGAAGGTTGGTAGCTTCTTCATCAAGCATTTTTTCCCCCCCTGTGGAGAGGAGAAGATGCTGGTTTCTTGGAGAAAGCAAAATCCAAGCTTCCATGGGGGTTTCTGATGCTTCTCAGGGGAAGGCTGAGAATCTGGTTGGTTTTTCTTTCTGCTGGTGGTCTGAAGAGTTGAACTGAGTTTGCAGTAGTAACTCACACAGTTGTAGCCAGAAAGAGTTGCTTCAAGGGCAGTTCTTAATTTTGCAGTAGTGGAGTCCATATCCAACAAAAATTCTTTTCTAAAATCTTTGTTTTTCTTTTGAATGACATGCAGTGGTGACATAAAACAATAGGGATTACTAAGAGCTTTGTGACAACTTGTTACAATTTATGACAAATTTTCATAGAGATATCTGTCTATATCTGTCATATTTTCCCCTAACATTTAAACCTGTTTCAGAAAAGTTGAAGAAATTTGGATTAATTACACTAAAGAATAAAACACTCAAGAGAGCCTGTGACAGTTGTGTAGTATGTGTAAATTGCTGCTGCAAAGAGGAATAGAATAATAGTTACTCTGTCAGTAGTGGTTAAAAAAAGCAGGTTAAATAAAGGAAAGAGATTCATGCTAGATAAACTCTTTCATTAGAAAAGACAGAGGAATTGCAATATCCAATTTCTTCTTGAAGACCTCAAATTCTGGAGATGATATAATCTTCATAGGAAGACATCTGTCAGGAGTAATAAAAGTACAGGTGTTCCTTTCTTGGAGTAGGAAGATGGACCATGTCTGTTTAAAAGGACATTTTCAGTCTTACTATTCTTCTAAGTGCTCAGCAAGAAAAAGCTCTCCAAATTGGCTAAAAACTGGGCTTAAAATGCTTACAGTTCAGGAAGGAAAAGGCCAACTGAAAACTACTACTGAGACTATAGTCCTGAATTACAGGGAGTGTTTCTGCTCTGTGTTTAAAAAGGAAAGGAAGAAAAAAGGCAAGTGAAAATCAATGGTCAAAGTAAAAAAGGAGACTTTTTATTCTTTATAAAAGAGGTGTTTTTGATTATGGATGGTGTGTGCTTGGGGAATATTGCAAAATTGACTAATTTGTAATGCTCAGAGTTGCAAGAGAAATAACAGATAGCAAAGCATAATTCTAGATGGAGAAATGATGGAACTGAAATAAGTAGGTCTTGCAGTTCATGGCAGGAGTAGGAAAAGAGTGGAAAAGTGAACTATGTTTTTCATAAAAGTGGCTGTGTTCTTCTGATTTGCCCAAAGCGCGATATGTTTTGTCAGGGATAAGAGATTGTGGATACCATATCCTGACAATGTATGAGGGTGCTTCCAATTGAAGTGCACTTGTCTTCTTTTTCCCAATTAATATCTTTTTCATCTTATTTTGTTTTCAGGTGGTTCGCTACTTGGCTGGATGTGGGTTGCAGAGTTGTCCTTTGTTGATATGTAAAGGCTACCCAGACATCGGATGGAATCCAGTTGAAGGAGAACGATATTTGGATTTTCTTCGTTTTGCTGTTTTTTGCAATGGTAGAGTAGAAGCCTAAACATTTTATAACTTGCTCCAATATCCAAATAAGTTTGTAATTTTAAATAGTAATACAAGCCAACTTGGTAAGTGACTGTAAATTAAAAGAACCTGCAGAAAGAGTAGAATTATTCAAGACACACATTAACTTAATATGACTTGTGAAATGGGCATCTAGGGTCCTGTGAACTTGTGCCGCAATTTTTGATTTAACTTTGGTTTTTGAAATGCCCACTTCTCCTTTGGAAGTAGAGCAGAAAGTCCTAAATCTTTTAGTGATAAATTCATGGTAGATACAGAGCCAAACCCCTATTGTTTTATGAAGATTTAGATAGTGCAGTTTTAGTGTTCAAGCAATTATCTTGGTCTTCTCATTAACCCTTGCACTTGACTGAATCTTCACTAAAAATCAGTAGTTTCGGTGATGCTTTTAAACATCCTTTACTACATAGTTAATTCCTTNTTTTTTTTTTTTTAAATTGTGGTACTAGAGGAATATGTGTGTTTATATAACTCTATTGTGATATTTAAACTGTTTTGTAGTAAAAAGTATTGATGCATTCTGCTCTTTTGTGTACCTTCTTCTGATTATATTTCAGAACTCTTTTTGACATGGTCTTGTATCTTGATATTTGTTCTGTGTGGTAGGAGAGAGCGTGGAGGAGAATGCTAACGTTGTAGTCAGACTGCTTATTCGCCGACCTGAATGTTTTGGTCCTGCTCTAAGAGGAGAAGGAGGCAATGGGTTGCTTGCTGCCATGGAGGAGGCAATACAAATATCAGAAGACAGAACAAGAGATGGACCCTCCCCAAGTAATGGATCTAGTAAAACCCTGTAGGTGCAGTAGAATTGCTTACATTGACATAATACTTGTTTTCTTGTTTTGTAGTCTTAGATCTGAAATGACTTCTTTGTTTTGACATGTGATTATCAGTTCATTTTTCTTTGGATTCTGTGTTGGAGAGAGATTTATTTTTTGGTCAACAGCACTTCCTCTGCACTATTAATTTAAGTAACTCTCTCTAAATATTAAGACATCTCTAGAATTCTCTTTGTTCTTCTTCATTCCATTAAGAGTCAGTCCACTGATGCAAAATGAGACAGATAAATGGTACCAGTGGTTACACTGGAGATGTTGCTACAATCTTTTTGGGACAAAATACATTCTGTCTTTGTGTGTTCTAAGTCAATTTGTTAACAGATCCTACTCTCTATAAGCCGTTACATCTATGAGCAGATTTGTTTTATTTATTACTGTTAAGAATGTTCTTTTTTTTTTCTATTTTAAAAAATCTTTTATTTGTTGTAACCTCTAACTAATTACAGTGAAATAGAAGAGCAAGAAGATGACACTATTCACATGGGAAATGCAATCATGACCTTTTATGCTGCCTTGATTGATCTCTTAGGACGTTGTGCCCCTGAAATGCATGTAAGTTTTATATCTTCATACACAGGAAGGTAAAGGCATAGTTGGATTAGTCATCACTGGTTTGCCATTCGTTTTTTTTTCTCAGTATCATTATCAGGTATTGAAGCACTGGTATGGCTACATAGTACCTTAGGGAACATAATGTCCTCTTCCATCAATTGGCAAGGAAAATTGACAAGGGGTAAAAAGAGACTCAGAAGCTGTTCTTTTTAAAGGAATTATTTCCTTGCTTTATTTTTTTGGTTCTGGTTTGACTGTCCATTGTAACAATAAAATTCCTCAAATGTCCCTATTTGCTGGGATGGTGTAGAGTGATATATTTTTTATAAACTAAGGTTCTATTCTTCATATACTTATTTTAAAGAGACTTTCTAAGTTGCATGTAAAAATGTAAATATTATAACATTCTTCTAAAATGTAGAGATAAGCATTATATTTGGATATACATGTCAATACCTTAAAATGTATTCGTACCGACAAACCTTCTCAAAGGAAAGATGTCACTATTTCAGGCATTAAATACAAAGAATTAGAAACACTACAAAAACTTTACCTCTTATTTTATCAGAGATTGAAACTATTCAGAAATAATTGTTGTTTATGATTCAATGTATATTGTTATTATTCAAAAATTTAGTTATACACAGTTTATCATTTCACCCTGAAATGTGCTCTAATGCAGATTAGTATAGATCAGTATCAGATTTGTGCAGGGATTATAACTTGAGAGAGGAGATATACATATATATATATATATATAGTTCATAAGGTCAGTGTATTAATACCAGTTTTGTTTGAATTAAAAATTGTCTTTTTTTCTCCCTGTCTTGCTGCCTTTTTTTTTTTCAAAAACAATCAAACAATTGAGATGCTTGAAAGTCTCTTGTTTGACCAGGACAAAACCCCTGATTTTTTCAATCTGAAAATCTGCTTTTGTTTTCCTCCCCATCCTTCCTACCATATGCTGCTACATTTTAAGGCTTGTTCACCAGCTTTGCCTAATCTCTGTTCAGAGAATAAACTAAGTTTTATTTAATAAGCAAATGTGTAGAGTTTTAGACTTTGTACATTTGCATCCAAACTGCAGCAAATTGTTGCAGATATCATTTGCATTGTTACATTGTTAATTATAATGCAATTTTGGGAGCAGTTATTCTTTTACATAAAAGATAAAAAGAAGATCTTGCTGAATTTTTATTTGTCTTTTTATTAGCTAATCCATGCTGGTAAAGGGGAAGCCATTAGAATCAGATCAATTCTACGGTCTTTGATTCCACTTGAAGATTTGGTGGGAGTAATCAGTATTGCTTTCCACATGCCAACCATAGCAAAAGGTAAGATTTTTCTCCCATCCTATTCTTACGATTTGTAGTTTATTAACATATTGACACATTTTTTTTAGTGTTTTAAAATATAGAAATTCAACTATTCATTATGTGAATATTAAGTTTTGAAATATTTCAATTAATTCCTTTCAGATATTTTGAAATTTTTTAGTTAGATAGGACTAGTTTACACATTCTTAATTCTTTGTCGTACATTAAAGATATTCTCACCAATGCTGCATTTCCAGTATCTCTGATGTAGCATTCTTGAAATTTTTACTTTCCATCTGCTTCTGCTGAGAACTGAGTAGTTACGTGGGTTAATTATGTTTTAGGCACTTAGATTTTAGAACATCAACTGTTAAGAATCCCTTAATATACAAAGCATGAACAGAAAAGCATGCAGGGACTTTGAGGACTCTAGGTAGAATTTGTCTCATGCATTCTTTTTCATTTAACTGCAAATATGTTTCCTTTGTGTAACAAAATTGTGGGGAAGATGCCTAGGCATTAACAGAGACTCAAAAGCTCTGACAAGTAGCAGCATGACAGCCTAGTCTCCTGATGAAGGAGGATCCTTGTCATAGAAGTCTTATTTCTTCCTTTTAGATGGTACTGTGGTGGAACCTGACATGTCTGCGGGGTTTTGCCCAGATCACAAGGCAGCCATGGTTTTGTTCCTTGACAGGGTCTATGGAATTGAGGACCAGGATTTTCTTCTACACCTTCTTGAAGTTGGCTTTCTGCCAGACCTTCGTGCTGCTGCCTCATTAGATACGGTAATGGTTTCAGTCAGTTGGGTTTTTTTTCTCTGTTTCTCTTACCTTTTTGAACACTACAGCATTTTTCATTCCTTGAAAAAGCATTTTTTGTCTTCACATCTTCTGCCTTTCTCAAATGCTGGCTGAACTGCATGTTGCTTCTGAGCTTTGATAATACTTGAAGATGCATCATCGAGTGAAATGCTCACTTTTGAACAAATCACACTGATACCCTTATCTATGAAAGTTGCAATGCCTTTCCCCAGGAGGTTTTCTGAGCCTGTGCTATGGAATCAAAATCATCTGAGCTCCCAATGAAGCAGCTGGGAAGAAGTGACTGGGAGCCTCTTTCCAGAGATAGACAGAAAGTGTTCATCTCTATGCATTTCTTAGGCACACCTACACTGTTACTTAGACATTTCTATTTTAGTTCCTCCTCAATGTTGCTTTTTTTTTTTCTTTTTTTTTTTTTTTTTCCCCTTGCAGTTTTTTTTATACTTATTTTTTTTTTTTCTTTCCCTCTGAGTCTTATTTCAATCTAATTTCATTTAGATGTCTTGGTCCAGAAAGCTTAGATTTAGAGAGCTATTGTGAGGGATGACACATATAATTTTCCTATTTGACCTTTTATGACAACTTTTTTTTTTTTCTGAAAATAATGATTTTGTTATTTAGGATCATAGAATCATACAATTTTAAGGTCAGAAAAGACCTCTAAGTTTATGAAGCCCATCTGTCAATGTAGCACCACCACCAAGTTCACCATGAAACCATATCCTCAAGTGCCATATCCACTTTTGGATTATTTTTTTCTTTTAAGCACTTCCAAAACTATGACTCCACTACTGACCTGGGCAGCCTGTTCCAATGCTTGACAACCCTTTCTGAAGAATTTTTTCCTGATGCGGAATCTTGCGGCCATTTCCTCCTGTTCTGTCTCATGGGGAGAAGAGACTCATGTCACTGCAGACTCCTTTCAGGCAGTTGTAGAGTGACAAGGTCTCCTCTGAGCCTCATTTTCTCCAGGCTAAACAACCCCAGCTCCCTCAGCTGCTCCTCGTAGGACTTGTGCTCCATTGCCCTTCTCTGGACACACTCCAGCACCTTGATGTGCTTCTTGCAGTGAGGGGCCCAAACCTGGAGATTGGAGGTGCAGCCTCACCAGTGCTGAGTGCAGGGTGATGATCACTGTCCTGCTGGCCACACTATTGCTGATACAAACAAGGATGTCATCAATCTTCTTGGCCACTTGGGCACAAGTTCATGTTCAGCTGTTGACCAATACCCCCGGGTCCTTTTCTGCCAGATATTTAAGAAAGAGCAGATGAGGGTTTTTTACTGACATGGAACTTGGTCTTGTTCATAGCAAAAAGATACTGACTTGTATTACCTGTTTTTGGAGGGTTCCATTTAGCAACTGTTATTTTCTTCAGTATAATCTTGAAAATTATTTTGTTTTTGAATGGCTACATTTACTGTTTTTGTTTTCATTCATTAAAAGCAAAACAAAAGCTATCTATGAGACTTTAAAAGCAGCAGAAGAAGGTAGGCTTCTAGCTCCAGTAGGTATCATATCCTCATTTCTGAGTTTTGGAAATTTCCCCCTTTAAAAACTGCAGAACAAAATGAAAAATTTATTTTCATTTGTAACTATGCTGATGAGACAAGTCTAATTTCTGTCCCATTTAATTTATAGGCTGCTTTAAGTGCTACAGATATGGCTTTGGCTCTGAATCGATACCTCTGCACAGCAGTCTTGCCTCTCTTGACCAGATGTGCTCCTCTGTTTGCTGGCACGGAGCACCATGCTTCCCTCATCGATTCCTTATTACACACTGTGTACAGACTCTCAAAGGGATGCTCTCTTACCAAAGCTCAGCGAGATGCTATTGAAGAGTGTTTGCTGTCTATCTGTGGGTAAGAAAATACTGCTGACTGTACAGGAATGCTAAGTGATAAAGTAATCTGTGATACTCATAATACAGGGATGCAGAACTATGCCACCAGTAACATGATTTTATTTCTTTTCATGTCAGATGGTTGTGATAATTTTTAAGATACTATATTCAATTTGCAGCTTTGTTAATCACCAGTCATTCCTCAGTTGTCATTCATTCAGTCCTCAGTTATTCTTCCATCACCAAATCTTTTAAATTAAAACCTTGGTGATTAACTAAGAGGATGCAAAAAGTCAAAGCTCTGGAATTGTGGAGTTATACATACACTGAACTGGCATTTAAATAATTATAGCTGTGTAGATTTGTGGTTGATATTCAGTAACTTATCTAATTCTATGTAGAGATTTATTTATGGTGTGGTCCATTTGAAATGCTAATCGATGATTAGTATTGTTATGTCTCTTTACTGAACAGCTTTGGGACAGATTTTGTGTGTCTTCAGGGTCAAAACCAGTTGGTTATTATCCAATTTTTAATAAATCCCCAGGCTCAATTGTGAGCAGCTGACTAGGCCAATATGAATTCAAGTTCCAATTACAGTTAACATTTAGGTTTTCAGTTCACCAGAGGATTTCCTTTGGTTTTTTTTTAGGATTTTTTTTAGTACTACTTTTTTTTACATAGTATGAAAATGTGCTCAGAAATATCAGAGATTTCTATTATAATATTGTAAAACGTGTAAAAAAATCACATTTAATGGTATTTGATATGACCATTTAATATATATGTTTTTGATAGAAACCAGTAAAGGTGACCAGATTTTACTATTTATTTGGAAAACTTTGATGTCCATGCCATTCTAAAATTCATGGTATAAGAATTTCTTCTGTCCTTCCAGTTGGTGCCCACTGCTGTGTCTTGTTTAGCACATCTAAAGAGATAGTGCTCTTACATCTTCATTAGTTTCCAAGATATTTTAAGAATCATTGAGATATATTACAAGAAATTAACATTATATGCTTTTCTCATGGTCATGGTGATCCTAATACACATTATCAAAATTCTGTATTTTTTCCTGTTTTATTCTGTCTGTAGATCACATGTTTTCTTGGCTTTTTGAAGCATTTGATTTGCAGCTTGTTAAGCATATTTCTTTGGTATACACTTGTTGCTTTCTTCCAGACCCCTAGTGCCCTAGTGCCACAAGTAAAATCTTATTATTTTATGCATTTGAAGAATTTTAACAGCATAGAACTGATATGTTATGTCAATGTATTTATCAATTGTTTACATGAAACTGTGCTGGTGCACCCTTTTGAAATTGTTTGTCTGCTTTTAGGCAGTTGCGGCCTTCCATGATGCAGCATTTGCTGAGGAGATTAGTATTTGATGTACCTCTGTTAAATGAACATGCAAAGATGCCTCTCAAGGTAAAAGTAAATATTAGTATTCAATAGCATTCTTTGTAACAGAATGCAACAGAAAATAGTGGCATGGAGAAGATTATCTGAAATTTATGATACGTTATTTCCACTCTGCAGTAATCTAAGACCATAGTTTTAAAGGATAAATTATTGCTTTGGGAGAAATTCAGTCTAATTTACATCCATCCATATGGAATTATGAACTCTGGGTCTAATGTTTGCTTCTCCCTTAATTATTTCCTGTTTGGTTCAGCCAATGTGAAAGGAGAATAGCAAAAAACCTTGGGGGCAGGGCACAGAATCCAGTGCACAAAACATAATAATTTACTGTTTGTATATACCCTTACTTTTCCCTTCTGCATTGGTTTTCCTTGCTCTTGGAAAAAGGACTCTTGCTGTTGTTGGGGCCTGGAAATCTGTTAAGTAATAACGTATAATAGTAATGTTGCATTTCGTTTTCAGCTCCCAAAAGTTAGCAGTATCTTTTTATTCTGATTCCTAATGAACAAGAAAAATGAAGGTTTTTTCCTTTTGGAGCTGACACATTCCTTAAGGATTCCTGATATCATGATCAGTTTTAATAGACATTTGGTTCCACACCTTCCCTACTGTTTTTCAGCAGTCCTTTTTAATGTTTTCCCACCACAGGTTTGAATTAGATACATATTATTTTCCTATTTTAATATATTTTTATGCTTTAAAAGCACAGCAGCACATCTACAGCTCTGATGCAAGAAGAGGAATTTAAGTTGTAAATCTCAAAGCCAGGTTTCGGGATTGTTTGGGGTTTTTTTGAGTAGGGAAGAAATAAACCCAGCTCCTTGACATCTGTTAATCTAAAAGAACAGATTTCATCATACCAAGGGTCATGACTGCAGTACGTTGCTGAACTGAACAGTAAGGAAATAATAATTGGATCCTTTCGGCTAGTCAGGCTTTGCAAGAATACAGATGTGAAAAGAACCATGTTAGTGTGGGCAAACAATTTTGCCAAAGGAATTTTGTCCACTGATGCCTAAAAGACTAATAGGAGCTTTTGAGGAAATTGAACTCTTTATCTGGAGATAAACCTGTAACTTTTAAAAGGTTTCATTGACAGTAAACTGATTTCCAGTGATTTAACAAGGGACTCCTACCCATATTTGATGTATTTCTGGTTTGAAAGTATTGTAGTATTGTACTGTTCATTCCTTACAGGCTTGTTCTGGCAACCCAGTTATATGTAAAGAGGCAGCTGTAAGTTAATCAGGCATCTGAAAAAGTAATTTTGAATGGGAAGAGAGGAGAAAATGATGAAGGCAAATCAGAATATGGTGCTAACCTCTGTGAATACATGTGCTGGTTTCTACAGTTAAAAATTGCCTCAGGTTTTAAGCAGCATGAAAATTCAAATTGTGATGCTGTTCCTGTATTCCATATAGTTCAGACATTTTTTGGATAGGACTGCCTTGTTTTTATTTCCTCTGTAATATGCACTGCTTCGTCAGGGATTTCTCTATGACTATACCTACCTTTACTCTCTTGACTAGGTTTAAAAACATATTCCTATATATTACTATCCATATGTAGTCCAAAAGCAAACTTGTCTGGCCATTACATAATTGAATATAGTTTAAAAAATACGTTTTCAAGTACATATTTGACTCTTAGAGTACGTATTTCTGAGACTCCTGTGGTTGTACATGAATGATAAAACTTCTGTCTTTTTACGTCTCATATGCATCTAAGTTGTACTCTGTTTTTTTTTTTAATCATCCAAAAATTCAAAGAGTAAATATATATAAACAGAATATTNTTTTGGGATTTTTTCCCTGATCCATTGAAAATGTAAAAGAACAGTGCAGTATAAAGATTATATTTTTGGCTGTCAAAATCCTCATTTCTTCATATCAGATGTGGGTTGTTTTGTTTTAATTCCAGGCGTTATGTATGCACATATACACATTTGGGTTATAAATGTCTGCATATTTCCTTCTTGAGATTTGTTCAGACTGGAAAAATGGAAATTGTGTCAGCTCTCTACAGACTGTGACTTGCATTATTTTCCAAAAAGCTTTGCAAAATGGTATTGAAACAAAGATGAAAAAACTGCTCATTCTAGATGTATATGCACCAGTGATTTGAAAAATACATACACAGTATGGCGTATTGATAAAAATATAGAAATTTTTCTGGTAGCTTCTGTGTAATGTTTGAGTGCCAGAATGGAAGAAGTTCAGTGGTTATATTTCTATTTGCTTTCAAAATATGTTCTGTTTCAGTTGCTGACAAATCATTATGAAAGATGTTGGAAGTATTATTGTTTGCCAAGTGGATGGGGTAACTTTGGTGCTGCTTCAGAAGAAGAACTTCATTTATCCAGAAAGTTGTTCTGGGGTATTTTTGATGCTTTATCTCAAAAGGTAAGTACTTTTAGTATCCACCTATTACTGTAAAATCCTTATTGTGTAATCTTTTTTTCTTTAATCTGTAATTTTTACCCAGATTATATCAACACTGCTTCATCCACTTTGAAGGAAAAAATACAGGCTTTAGTAAATTTAAATCTTCCTGTTATAGATTCTAATTAAATGTAGGTATAACATTTTCATCTCCTAATTAAAAAATTATAACACTAAAGCAATAATCTTGAGAAATATCTGCACGTATCTGTACACTTCTCTGTTTAGTAGCTGTACTTTCAGCATGCTTGAATCAATTCTGTGTTAAATAGAAGTTTAATAATATGTCTTGGTATTTATTGTTCATTCTGTGACTATTTTAAACAAACTTGCTTAAGGTTTCATGAGTTTAATTTAAAATCTAAGTGTTAAGAAATGCTGTATGTATTCCTCTGCTGTGCTGTCTTCCTGGAATCTGAAAAATGTTTAGTGTTGCTAAACTGTGAAGTCAACACTTTTCCCATTTACTTGAGCAAGATTAAGGCTTGCATCTAGCTTTCTGCTTTGGACAGTCAGTTTTCTTTATTTTCAGAATAAAA
>WEIU01006354.1:8459-23282 GCA_013389925.1 Aegithalos caudatus | reverse complement strand
TGTAGCAAAATACATTAGTACCTTATTTTAATCACAGTTGTAATACCAACTGCTACCAACTCTCTGACTTTTATTACTGCTTGTCTTCTCACCTCCCTCTTCTCACCCCACATCTTTATTTCTATTTCTCTGCTATCTTCAAGGTAGCCTTACTTTTCCATTATATGCTTTTCTCTTTCCTGTTCCTTTGTTTTATTTCTGAAGATACTTTAACTTCTGTATGTTGTTGTTTCTTCTACAAGTAGACACTAAAAATCAGGAATTCTCATGGAACAGAGATTAGCACCACCTAGAGTGAGTAGCAATTGCTCTCCTAAGTCAAGGTCAGAAACCTAGTGCAACCAACTCTGAAACCAAATAATGAAGCTCTGCTAGCACCAGGGAGGTCCCTCATTCTTTTTCTCCTCTATTCCCTCACCTCTAACTGTATTGAAAAAGTCACCATTGCAATGGCCAAACTTCTAGGCAACATAAGGAACTCCAATCTCAGTGAATAGTCAGTGGTTTACTATCAAATATAAGATTATTGTTACGCCCCTTCCTTCCCATGTGGTTAAGTACCTTGCAAATGCAGTGCTGTGAATCTGCATTGGATCTCCATGAATTATTAATACTTATAGATATTAGAAGACTATTCAATTTTAATTCATATGTCTACTCACAGACCTTGCTCTAGAATTACTGTTTGATAAAACAATGACTGTATCTTATGTTTACACTTCAGGCTTTGAATTTTTATCACTGCTAGGTCCATGATGAAGTTTTCTCTCAAAAACTGTGGAACACTTGGAGAAAAACACCCTCAACAGAAAAGGGGTTTTATCAGTACAAAGGGACTCTGCACCAATGAAACCTTCTCCTATAAAAATAGATTAGGACTGGCATAACAGCATAAGGCACTTTTAAAGCTACTGTTCAGGTGTAACAGAGGACCTACTTTGCACCATTTAAAATTTGCTTCAAAATGCATGCAGTCTGGTTTGTATTAGGGTTATTTGTACCATCAATAAATTTTGCTCACAAATTCCCAAGGCAATGCAATTTTTATCTTACAAAATCTTCTTCATTTTAGCATAAAATGATTGTAAATACAAACACTACACATACACGCAAACACACATTCACAAGAAATATAAAGAGAAATGGAATTACCTGGTGACACAGTCTGTGATATCTCTATTTAGATCACACCATTCTAAAGCACAACAACACAGAACATATTTCCTAAATTATGTATTTGGGTTATAAAACAGAAGTCATGAATTAAAGGATGCTATTTGGCAGTTTTTAGCTAATCATGGAACTGGTAAATCATCCACCCACAACAATGTGCTCTGAGGACATTTGTCATATACTTGCAATGCCCATACTAAGGCAACATATGCCAGGAGTTGGCAGTCATGCTATCAGGAAGAATTTGGCTACAAAAACAGCAATGTTTCATTATACATTTTAGAAGCACTGTCGAAACAGCAAACCAACACACTACTGTTTCAATCCTTTAAAAGTTACAAAAGTTTTAAAACATAATCATAAATTTGTTTTCAAAACCAAAACAAGCAAAGAAAAGAAATCATTTGGAAGTGCATTTTATACACCTTCTTTTTTTTCCCTCAAGGGACAGAAAACAACTATTTAGCAGCTAACTACTTACCTTTCTACATTGTAATTTAAATGGTCAATTCAACCTTATAGAGCACATCTTTCACAAAAGATTAATCAAACTTCACTGGTTTAAAAACAATTTAAATTTGGTTGTATTCAGGTTTTAAAATCCTCTGTAGTAATTTGTAAAATAATCATCACATTTTAATTAACTGGAATCTATACTACAAATAGATGATTTTATAACTCACCCTGTGAATGAACATGGTCCAAATACTTTGTTTCAACATGCACATCACATCACATCTTTTATTGTCCACTGGGACATGAAAACTATGGTTCATCTATCAAGAAAACTGTCTCCCACCTACCAGTATCTGAAAATACTGCTTCAGGTCCTGTCAAAAGCTCTCAAGGGCTGTATTTTCCTGATGAAAACACCCTTTTCTTTCTTCCTGAGAATGTCCCAGTTAAATACAAATACTTGAAAAATTTGTCTCTTTAATACAGACATCTAAAAAGATATAAATACATCTAATTTCTTGCCATTGTAACTACACAGTGACTCTGAAAATTTGTTACACCCACTTATTGTCATCTTGTCGAAAACACTAAGTAATATCTCTAACAAGCTTAAGAAGGCATAACCAGAAAGCATTTTGGATCTTCTGCCCTTTGTCCCATTACAAAAAACTGACATCATGATTGCTTACCTGCTGGAAAACAACTTCATCCTGCTTCATTTTCTTTTTGCTGTTTTTTCTGATCCTACGGTTTGTCTGAATCCATTTTGTGACCTGGAGTTCAAAATCATGGTGCTTTTTTAGGTAGAAGATGCAACCTGATTGTAGTTACTCAGCATTAGTAAAAAGCTATAAAGATACTCAACACAACTTTTTCATTGCTTCACTGGAAAGGAAAAAGCACTTTTCCCCTCCAAAGTGATGTGGTCTGAGGTAGCCTGTTTATTACTTGCACATGATCAAAGTCTAAGGTAATGTTCTTCATCTTAGAGCTTTCGGTTTAAGGAGTTTTGCACAAAGAACATTTATGATGTCAGACCAGACTGCCAAATGGGAAGTTATTATAGCAGTATGAAAAACTCGTGGGGAAAACCTCTGAGATTTCTCCTTTGCACCTTCTATTTCAAGTAAGAGATTTATTTCCAGCCACAAACTCGAACATTGTTCCAGACTACCAATGCCAAATTTGGATGGCATGGTTGTTACTATTTTAAGAAGCGGTAACACTTGGTGGTTTGTTTGGTTTTTTTGTTTGTTTGTTTGTTTTTCCCCAATACTAATATTTTTATTCTTAATACGAAAGCACTTCTTTTTTAAAGCAAAAGCGTGGCAGGGTGACGATGGTGTGTGAGGTAGAAAACTCCAGGAGCAGATCTGCAAGGGGAAGAAGCGGGTGCAACGTAACAGCTGTGAAAGGTTTCCTCCTCACCTCGCCGCTCACTTGCTGGACGAGCTGACACTCCTTCCACGTCTCTCCCTCCTCCAGCAGGGGCTACACGGGGGAGAAAGCGCACGGTGAGACGGGATCGCCCGCGGAGGATCCGCGATGCGCTCCGCGGGGCCCCGAGGGGACAGGCGCGGGGGAAACCAGCCCCGACCATCGCCATCCCCCGGAACCGCGCCCGCTCCTTTCCGCCTCGTCCCGTTCCGTGCCACGCCACTGTTCCCAGGCTCGGGAGCGGCACACCGCAGCCCTCGGTAGGAAATGAAACACCTCCGCAGGGTCCCGCGCCCCGGCCCCCGGAGCCTGGCGGAGAGGAGNTCGCCCCGCAGGTGCGGAGCCCGGCCCGGCACGGTCCCGCCAGTGGCAGTGCTGTCGTCAACCCGCGTTCCCTTCGACAGCGTCGCGACGGGAGAGCTATTCATACCCTCCGCATTCATGCTCCTCACGGTTTGCAGCCTCATTATTAGAGATAATAAGGCTTTCTCTTCGAGGCCGTTACTGTGGAAGGTTTCCTATGAACCTTCCTATAAACATGCTCTGTCACGGGTTTTTACGAACAGAGGAATGGCCTAGTGGGGATAGTTCAAGAAAGCATGATCGCCACTAACTGCTTCAACATTGGCACTGGTACTTGCTCTCATCTCCTGAATCCAGCTACTGAACTACCTTGGAGAGTCTGAAATGCATCTTAAAAGCAAGATCCAAAGCAGCTTTTTAGGTACGCTGCACCACAACAAGCCGTTTATCAAGGCCTTGGCTAAAGACTTTATTTATTCAACAAGATGCTATGAGCAGGTGATTAAATTTAGGCATGGGACTTCATCAGGTATTCCTGCACCCTCAGAAGAGGATATTTAAACGCCAGCATGTTGGGAGATACTAAGATTATGTCAACCATGCAAAATCCAAATGCTATTAATTCCTAAGTTAGGATTTTATCAAATGCATTGGTGTTTATATTTAAAAAACAAGAGGCAGTAAAGGATAGAGTGCATCATACTTGTTATAGCTAAAATGATGTTACTAAAGTATTGTCATTATTTTAAAAATTATTCATACTATTTAGAAAATTATTTATACTCTTATTCTATATATGGCTATATATAGCCATATATAGAATGGAAATCTTCAAATGGAAATCTGTGCTCTAGCAAAAGAGTAGAGTACATTAAAGCATGTGTGCAGGCAAACTCGCAATATGTAGAATGTGATGTACTTTTTAAACAGATTTAAGTAAATAAAGGTAGATCCAATAAGTACGTATTAAGTCGTGAAGAGTATCCCTTTATCACTTGAAAAAAAAATCTCTCCTAGCCTTGTTTTACTGCCACAACATCCTTCTTTCAAGATCAAAAGCTTTAGATCAAAGCCAAGATCAAACTCAATTCTTTAAATAGAAGCAACTTCACTATGAAGCATTAAACTAAGAACTTTTTAACAGACATATCACAATAGAAAATCTTACTGTAAGTTTTTATTTCACACTTACAACAGGTCTGCTTAAAACTAGTATAACCAACATATTTTTATTTTGTAAAGCCATAATAGATTTTTCAACTAAATGGTAATTCTGAAAGAGCCTACAAATTGACTGTTGAACTGAGTGTATTGAAATGAAGAAAGATGAACAGAATGTAGTTCAAAGGGAATGAACAAAAAATCATGTTAATGGCAAACACAAATTAATGCAGCTACTTAAACAGTATTTCCTTAGATCAGTTAACAGATTAGACTGTGCATTCCCACAAAAGTAGTTATGAGAAACACTGGACCATAGAAACAATGAAACATATTTATACTTTAAATCCTTTAAAGAATTGCACTTCCTTTCCTGTCAAATGTTTAGGGAAAACTATGGGGGAAGAAAAGTCATGAGAGACATTGATTTTCATACCTGAAAATCTGAAAATTTTCAGATCTGAGACTGATTTGGAATGAAGATCCACAAACACACAAACATACTGTGTTCAAACTCTAAGGAGGCTCCTGTTTTCTTGTTAGTAGCTGCACAGCAGTGAAGGAAATTCAAGAGGAATTGTTACTGACTTTTTATAGTAATGTACCTTGTGGAGCCAGCATCTGGGGTTCCCTGCTGCTGACTGCTGTGCACATCCTAACTTGAATATTCACCTACTCTTAAGATGATAGTATCATTGCAGTATAAGGTAAAAGGCAACTTGCTGATACAGATAGCCTGCAGAAGACAAAAGTGGCAGAAACAGGGTGGGCCTAAGAAGCAGTGGTCACAGCACACCGGCAGTGTCTCTTATCAGTCAACTCCTATCTCTGTTTACTGATGTGGCAATAAGATTTAGCTCATAATCAGAGCAAGAACTTTTGCTGGGAGTGGGAGAGAGCAGGGAAGAGAGAGAGCAGGAAGATGGAAAGGAAATGGGAGCCATGAAAGAGGAGGGAAGAAGGCAAAAAAAGGGAGGGGAAGAAAGATGTTTTAAGAACAGTTCGTCTCCTACTGTATTCCTCCATACTTGAAAAGCTTATTCACACCAGATAAAAGGGTGATGTCATGCCCAATTTAAAATGGGAATGACTGCATTACCTTCCATCGACAGTCCTATTTGCCATCCACATGACACTGGCTGTCATACTTGAATCACTTCACGTTAGAAATTTAGAGATTAGTCTGTCCTGCATGTCCTCCTTTACTTGGGAAGACTATCGGTTTCAGAGACTGCTAATGGATCTGTCCTATACAACAGTTAAAAGGATGGGGAACAAACAGTTATACATGTCAAAACCTACTAGGATCCCCTGTTCTCTCAGCAGCAGGATTAAATAGAAGTGAATTTTGAAAAACTGGGGGAGGAGCTAACACTCTCTATGAATTGGGCGAACATAGACCAAATATCCTGGGCTTGGGCAATGATTTACACCAGCTCTTACACAAGTCAGACCAGATCCCAAGCATACAATGAACATACAGAATCATACACAGCCTAGAAAAAAAAGAAAATATTTTTTGCAGCGAACAACTCTTTCATTTTACATTGAAACAGAAACTGTTTTTAAATTGTTCTGGCTGTGATGACTACTAATGGTATTTTATAACTCAATGAAAAAGGATAATCATGAACTTTTCCTTTCCTGCATAGGTTGCCTATAACTTCAGCTCCTCTGTGCTGCTCTTATGCAAAAACAACCTGTATTGATAAACTGAGAAAGTAGTTTTACCTAAGGTGAACACTGAATTGATACCATTTTGTGGGCTTTCCAACAGTCCTCAGATACTGGAAGGCAAAAAGAAAAAATGGAAAATGCAGGAATAAAAATATTTACTGTAGATGAACTTCAGAAGAGCTCCTGCAAAGTAGAGGAAATTGACAACTAATGCAGTCAAGTAATTTTCCAACCTCTCAATTCTAGAGTCTCAGTTACTGAATTTCACATCACACATACACCTCAACACGGACACACAGCAGCTACACACAGAAGTAATTTTCTCCTACAAGATATAGCTAATTTCACCAGTATACAAAATGCCGTTTTGTACCTTTCTACACATTCCCATTGAACAGAAAACAAAATACAATTCCCCCCACCAGTTTCATTCTACTATAGTAGAATGACACAGACTACTTTCTCAGGCTAATGCCATCATCACTGTGACATCAGGAAAGGATAATTTAGGGGGAATAAGAAGGAAAAAAAGTACAGTCATTTAAACTAGAAAATTAGCTTACTTGTAAACTAAGAATACAATGTGCCCTCACAATAATCTGTGTGACCTGAAAATAGTTTCAGCAGGAAAAGTGTGGCTTCTAATCTTTCGTAGAAAGCTTCAGAAAATGAAAATACAGAAAAGTATTTTACCTGGTGGCTCACTAGATGATTAAGTATGGCTTGAAACATTTGACTGGGAAACAATTGCAAGGATTTTAAAACACTACTGCTACCAGGACTTCAAAGAGACACTAAGGAGGCAGTGGGCTACATCTGAAAATGATAAAATGGCTAATGCATCCACATTTCAAGAAACAGCATATCAGCACCACATAAAAATTACTGAAAAAGAAATCCAGCCCAGAATGTGCTCCTGTTAGAACAGCAAGTTCTCCAACTGATTTTGTGCAGTCTTCATGCATACAGCTTTATTCACTGAAATGAAAAATCAAGTTTTTCTGACATTATTCATTTTTTAGGAAAGATGCTAATTTATACTGGTATCATAAATCTAAATGTTTTAATTCCTCTAAGAGTTGCTATGTTGGTATAAACATGCTCTTTTCAGATCAGCATGCTATGTCTGGTATTTTTCAATGTAACATCCCTCCAGAGAAATTCTGTCCAAGTCAAACTTGCTCCTCCTGAAACTACCTCCAAGAAACAAAAACCTGTTGAAACAGTAATTTTGAGGATGTACTTTAAGTACACTGCAACAAGACTTTCATATCTTGTGGCAGGAATATTTTTTCAAAGTGGTTATGCAAATATTTCCTTCATATCCACATTGAAACTGCTTTGTGAAAAAAGTTACTAGGTACAGATGAGTAACTGTGACCACCCATTTAGTTGCATGATCAGATTCATTGTCTGATAAAGAAAATATCTTTGACCATGGGATCTCTTCATAATAAGCTTATTACTTATTACTAAATAATCTTACATAACATGTAAGAGAAACATTTTATATATCATATTAGATTATATTATCTAGAATATGATAATTTTTTCAGGGTGTGCTAAAATGCTCCTTTTTTTTTTTTTTTTTTTTTTTTTTTTTTTTTTTTTTTTTTTTTTTTTTTTTTTTTTTTTTTTTTTTTTTTTTTTNTTTTTTTTTAATTTCCCCTTCTGATTTCACCAGGTGCTCTCACTACTACACAGGTATCTCAAGCAAGTTAGAGAGGAAATGTTCCACGCCTCACTAGTATGGGAATAGAGTCTCCACTATTGGCAGCAAGTACCTTCCAGATGGAGAGAGAGTACACACAATGAGGTAACCCGTGGTTTTACCTGAATCACCTCAGAGAGGACATGAGGGAGTGTGATGGAAAACCCACCTCTGTAGTAACAGCATGGCTGTTACTGTGGGCTGAAAGAAAGAACAGGTACCCCAGGGAATTCTTCAAGGATAAATGCCACTCCAGTTGCCAAAGGAAAGTCCTCCCTCAGACAGAATAGAAGAGCTGATGTAACTTCTGGTCCTCTTGAAGGGACCTCAGTTTGTATTTTCAATAAGGAAGCAATGAGTGTCATGACCAGAACTAGAGGGGCCCTGACTCCAGCCAGGTAGAGGAAAGAGGTAATCAGATCTATTGGACTGTATGGATCCCATGCCCTGACACATCGGACATGCAAGGGTATGGCAGCAGGGAACAATGCACCCTGATGCCATCAAGATATGTAAGGGTAGAATTCATCTCTGTTTCTGGAGTGACAAGGGAATCCCAACAACCAACTCTACTGGAAGCTGGAGTGAGCCTGGCTAGGAAGGAATGGCAAAAACACCCCACTGTGAATGGCTCAGAAGCCACAGGGCATAGATTACCTCAGGAGAGGGTATTTCAAGGACTTAAAAGGTCCTAACCTAAAAGGTTAGGCTTTGGGGGTAGTTGCTGTGGTGACAGAGGAAATTAGACAGCTGAATACTTTGCCTGGTCTCTCAGAGGACCCTTCTGCATTGGGGCTGCTGAGGGTCAAAGAACAACAGGTACTGATTACTACCACATCACTGCACTGTCAGCAAAACTGCACCAGCTGGGACTCTGTGGTCCCCACCCATGAGATGATTTGTGAGCTGGAGACCCAGGGAGTGCTCAGCAAGCCTTGCTCACCCTTTAGCAGCCCTGTATGGCCAGTGTGTAAGTCCAGTGGAGAATGGAAACTGACAGTGACTGTCATGGCCTGAATGAAGCCACGACACCTACCTGTGGCGTGATGGATGTGCTGGAACTTCAGTATGGACTGGAATCCAAGGCAACAAAGTGGTGCCACCATTGGCACTGCTAATGAGCTTTTCTCCATTCCTTTATCACCAGAGGTTGAGTCAGGCCACAGTTTGCTTTCAGCTAAAGGAGTGTGCACTTGGAATCAACTGTCTCAGGAATGGAAACACAGCCCCACTATTTGCCCCACTATTTGCCATTGATACAGATTGCACTGGAAAAGGGTGAGGCTCCAGAACACTTGCAGTACATTGATGGCATCATAGTATGGGGCAACACAGTAGAGGAAGTTTTTGAGAAAGGGAAGAAGATAACCCAAATCCTCCTGAAGGCTAGTTCTGTTGCAAAGCAAGGTCAAGGGATCTGCCCATAAAATTCAGTATTTAGGAGTAAAATGGCAAGATGGACATCATTAGAGTTCAATGGATGTGGTTAGCAAAGCAGCAGCTATGTCTCTGTCCGGGGTAACCCACAATGTTAACTGTATTCCATACCTCTCTGTCCCCCAAAATCATTACTGTCTCTATAAGATCTTGAGGCTGGCAAACAGAATGGCAGGGCTGGGACAGGGGTTGTCCCAGGACCTTTAAAATTTAAGGTACTTAGGCAGAGTCTCTTGCCTCTCTCTTGCCTCTCTCTGGCCGGTTGGCTTGTCCTTTGGCTTTTTCTTGCCTGTACTTGCAACAGTAGCAACTCAAGAGGCTACATTTCACAATCAAAAACTGTTTCAGTGTGAATTTTGCAAACCCTGGCTGCAGGCCCAGAGGAGCAGAGCAGCCCTACTCTGTGCCACCATCCCAGCCCACCAGCAGTGCCTGGCTGAGGTGGAAAGGCAGGAGTGTGAGCCACCCCAGCCAGCTGCACTGCTGACTGCTGCCAACAGGAAGGCCAAGGCCCCCCACGAGTCCTACACCCTAGCCGAGTCCCATCTGCCAGCGTTTGCCAGCTGGATTTGCCAACGGAGCTGCTGCCTGCTCCCCAGGGTGGGGAGAGCGGCCACCATCTACCCTCTGTTTCCCTACGGTGGCCGCCCATGCCTGCTGCCATTTTGGGGAAGGCCATATGCCACCATTTTGAGTTTCTCTTTGTTGCTGGGGAGTCCATGAGATTTCACCAACTTTGTAACTATCACTGTTATGTTTTACCTGTTGCTATTTCAGTTTTTTAGTAATTTTTTTTTTCAGTTGTAACAACTAGTGACTATTACTGTTATTTTTTACCTCTTGCTATTTTGGTTTTGTAGTAAACTATTATTTTTTTCACTTGTAACAACTACTCATATTAATTTCTCCTTATTGATGAAAAGGGATTGATTAAAACTAACTCATTTTAGAGTGTCCCCCTTAAACTGTCTTAAACCAAGGCAGTCATCACTGACCAGCAAAAAAGGAAACCCAAGCATTCCTAGGTGCTGAGGGCTTTTGGAAGATGCATATTCCTGACTGCAGTCAGATTGTAAACCCTCTCTTACCATGTGACATAGAAAAAAAATATTTCCAGTGGGGTCCTGAACAACAACAAGCTTTTGAACCCCAAGTCAACCAGGGATCTTGGAATTAATAACTAACTGTTCCAAAGATAAAAATTTTAGACCATCATTGGAGGAGGAAAAGGTGGCATGTGCTGAGGAGCTCCCACCATATAGCCAGCTACCTGAAAAGGAAAAGCAATACGTGCTTTCTTCACTGACAGTTCCTGCCATATTGTTGGGATACATTGAAAATGGAAAGCAGCCTTACAGAGCCCTGTGCAGAGAGTCTCAGAAGCTATTGAGGGACAAGGTGGATCAAGTCATGTTGCAGAGCTGAAAGCTGCCCAGCTGGCTTTAGATATCACTGAATGAGAGAAGTAGTCAGCACTGTATCTCTGCAGTGGAGGGTGTCATGGAGGGTGTCAAATGCTCTGCGGAGGTGTCTGGAATGATGGAAAAAGACCAATTAGGAGTGCAGAGACAAACCCACCTGAGCTGCTGAACTGTGGCAAGACATCATTGCCTGGATAGAGAAATTGGCTGTGAAAGTACATGAGATGCACATGTGCCCAACAGCTGGGCTGCTTTGAATGTTATAACAAGGGATGGGGTAGATTGAACTGCCAAGATTAAAATGTCTCTGGAGGATCTGGACTGGCAACAGAAGGGTGAATTATTTTTGACTTGGCTGGCCCATGACACCTCTAGTCAGAGAAGAGATGCAACACCCAGATGGGCTTGTGATCTCGGGATGGGCTTAGCCATGGACTCTATATCCCAGGTTATCCCTAACTGTGAAACGTGCTGGGATCAAGCAGGCCAAGTAAAGCCTTGGTGGTGTGGTAGGCAATGGTCTAAGTGGAAATAAGGGAAGGCCTGGCAGATCCATTACCTCACACTCCTGCAGGCCTGCCAAGGCAAGTGCTATGTGCTCTGGTACAACCACTGGATGGCTGGAGAAGCATCCTCCACCACTGCCTGGAACACCATCCTGGGCTAGTCCTGTGCTGACCTGGCACCCCTGAGAGAACTGAGACAGTCAATGGGACTCATTTCCAAAACAACCTCCAGGACAACCAGGCCAGGGAACACAGTATTAAGTGGCTGTATCATATTCCCTATTACTCACCAGCCTCTGGGAAGACTGAACAGTACAACAGACTGTTAAAAACCACATTGAAAGCAATGGGTGGTGGACCTTCAAACACTGGGCTTTACATTTCTCTAAGGCTGCCTGGTTTAGTTAACACCCCAGGCTCTGCCAGTAGATCTGTCCCTGTCCAATCAAAACCTCCATGTACTGCAGAATGGGATAAATTCTCCATAATGCATACAAGAAAAGTTTTAGGGAATGCAGTTTGGATTAGTCCTGCCTCAATCAAAAGCAAACTCATCCTGGGGATTATTTTTGCTCAAGGACCTGAGCACATTTGGTGGGTAGTGCAGAGGGACCAGGGAATGTGATGTGTACCTCAAGTGGATTTGATTTTGGGGTGAGAAGAGTCTGTAATGTTGAAATGTATAATATTGGTTTCTGAATGACACTGCCAGTGTATGCCAGAACTACCATGGTATGGACTCCTGATGAAGACTCTAACCCCAAGAGTACACCAGCTCTCCTGCCCTGGAAGACATCTAGGATGGACAGAATCCACAGTTATAGACTAAATGAACTCAACAGACAACTTGGAGGAATGGGTCTTGACTATGGAGATGATACCTGTGGTTGTGTATATATATATATACAGTTGGAAGGTGTAGGACCTGGGCATGGTATGAAGGTAAAGAATAACGGGTGGATAATGTTCTAGTTTCAGCCAAGACAGAGTTAATTATTTGCAGTAGCTGGGAGAGTGTGTGGCTAAGACCTGGAAGTTACTTGACAGGACCTCACTTGTGTGTTCAATTTCTTGTTGAAGAGATAAAAAAATACACCTTCCAGAGATACTGAAATTTGAGTTTTACTGATCCATTGAAGCAATCAAAAATATTTCTGACAGCTTTACTAGTTGAAACATATTCAAAACGAAAGTTCTCTAGCCCTCTGGCCATTATATACTGCTAACCCAAATGTTAAAGACAATTAACCATAAACTGAACCATGACATGTACTAGCTCTGTCAGCCAATGGACTGTTTAAAACTTTCTCCAGACATTCTCATTTCAGCATTTAAATTCCTCTTTGATCTTAGAAGGGAGTAGACAGAATAGATAAATATTCCTTCTTTATGGAGATTAAATAAGTTTTAGAAAAAATCATTTATTTTCCATGATTAAAGAGAAGGTGATCAACATCTGTGTCTTCAGTTTGACTCTAAAGCATCACTAAGTCAAAAGGAGGTAAGGAAGGTGCTATAAACTGGAAACTCTTCTCAAGAAGTATTCAGTAACTCAGCATTTCTGCAGAGTGTCTGAAAAAAAGCATAGGGCTCAAAAGCAAGAACCTCCATTCTCAAGTCTAGCCAGCTGGAAATACAGCAGCAGCATTTGAACCCTCAGGATCATTCAGAGTTTCTCACTGAATCACTACACATGAATCCAAAGGTCACAGTTTTTTAGGTCAGCACACAGAGGGCTGCATGGATTTCAGATACAGAGTATGTGCTGCAATACATCTTCCCCATGTATTCAGTCCTTACAGTCACAAACAAGGTTTTTTTTAAAGCCTCGGGAAAATTTCCAGGAAGCAAAATGTGTGTTCTTTTGAAAACCATAGACCACTCTGGAGGATATGTAGCAACTTGTTCCTGTCATGTAATATTTTACCTCAGTTTCTGGCCCAATTCTTTATCTTCCTGAACTAAAAAGATCTCAAATATTGTTTCCTGGAGCAGCATTTGATTTCTTGTTATTTCATACCCTGGTTCCAAGTCACTAAAATTACTTAAAAGGAATCTGAAACTGGAGAGGTTTCAGGTTATCTCAAAGGCCATTCTTTCCTAATTATACACTAACACAGAAAAAATTTCAGGCAATGTATATTTTAAATATTTTAAACCTTTCTGGTTTGTTTCAATTGAGTTAAGAAAACAATGAGCAGGCTAAAAATTAATTGGTGCTAACTTCTGTGCTTTTCTTTGGATGTTTTTATAAGCAATAATTAAAACCTATGTTTATTGCTATGGAAGCCCAGCTTTATCCTTATTAGGCAAGTCTAAGTTCAACATTTCTGTGTAAAAGAGGGCCTGTCCTCCCTCTGTTTGCTATGTTTCCATCTCCTGAGTATGTAGGTGGGAGAGTGGGAGCTTGGGAATGTGAACTTGATCCAGCATTGATCAGTCAGGCAGCAAACTGTTATTGTTCTTTAGATACCAAGCATAACTCCTTTCTAGAATGGGTAAGCTCAGTCATTCTACACATAACACAGCTTTTGTGTTCAGCAGAGCAGTTAACAGAAAAAGGGAATGAAAATGACTGCTTGAGATTTATTAAACTTAAGAGAGATTCTAATGAACAAACATATGGAATCCAGTCCACAATTATTTCAGAAATGGAACATTTGTTTCAAATGCACTTCAACTTCTTGAACTTGCACAGATTTACTACACTACTACAAGTACTTTACTCCTGAGCTTCACGACACTGAAAGGTAATCTGAAGAAAAACCAGGACACCTGCGAAAATCTGGCTTTCAACTGGAGAGGCAAGCCAGTGTTTCAGTAGGTCATTCAACTAAAATGAGTAAAGAATCTTTCTCATCCTTAGTGTAGACTCATGGTTCCAGCTGAAAATCTTAAAAGCATGTTTTTCTTAGTTATTCAATTAATGGAGTCTCCTAAAACTCTGTTTTAAAGTTCACTTTTAGAAATTAGAACAACAGAGGCATTAAAATGTTATGGTCAATGTTTTCAAGTCTAAATTTAGAAAATTACTATCTACATTCAGCCTAGACAGACACCAAGTTACTCAGGCTATGTGAGCATCTCACCTGAGGCAGCATGTTACCCAGTTTTAGAATGTGATCACACAATACTGTGTAACAATGTTACTCGGATCTTGAATGTCTTTGTTTTCTCTAAATCAGCAATCATATGCAATGCAGAAGAAACCTACATCAAACCTTCTAAAATTGTAATAAGACTAAACTATGCCTCAACTTGAAGAGCTCTGTAATCAGTTTGGGTCTTTACTGACCTTTAATGATATATTTTTTTATATAAAAGCAAATTTCTTTAACTTTTTGAGTTGTTCTAGAAACTAAAATACACCACAGTTGTGTCTCATTTAGCATATCTTAAGGGCAATTTATACGAACAGCTAAGTAAATTACAAAGCCATTTTATGCCAATAACCTTCTTTAGATCAACAGAGAATCTATTTAAATAATAACTGACCTTACAACTTTTTTGATAGCTTGGTACAAACAAAATACCAAATTCT
>WEIU01006337.1:13597-34711 GCA_013389925.1 Aegithalos caudatus | reverse complement strand
TACACAGAAATAGGATCTCTCTTCTGAATTTCACAGAAATATATGAGCTGTTGTCTCTTGCCCTCCACTAGAAGTCAGGTACTATAGGACAGTAACAGTCTCAATGCCACACAAATTACCATTTCAGATTACCATTTAAAACAATTGTTTTCTCACCAAGACTTGTTTAAAACACAAAGAAATTAGAATTTTTTAAAATTGGTATTTCTTAAGCTAATCTGTATTCTCAGTGACAATATATTCTTTGTCTTTGCCTTTTGTCTTTAATGGTTATTTGTTGCTTCTATAATATTCAAGTGATAAAAGCATGTTTCTTGCATTTACTTGCATTATTTCACCTAAAATGCTCATGGCACTCCTTTGATTAATTTAAAAGTTGAAATTAGTTGACTTGTTGAAAACTCCACTACAATAATTTATTTATTGTGCTATTTTTCATCCATACTGAGACAGTGTTGTAAAACCTGATGCATTTGAGACTTTCTTTTTTTTCCTGAAGAGGTGATTTTCCCCCTCAAATAGCTCGATACCTATTTCCACTCAGTAACAAAGTGAATGAGAAAATAGGTGAGCAGCTGAAATAAAATACCCTGCAAATGAAGAGTATCCTGACAGAACAGCTCCTTTAAACACCACAAGCAGATTTCAAAGCACTGGCTTTAAAAATAGACTCAAACAGGATGAATGAGTTAAATATTTCAACCACTGAAATTTATATTTGGTTTAAATATTTTGACAGAGTTTTTAGTTTAGAATGATTTTTCTCTATTCCTGTGATAATGGAAATTGTAATGAAATACTTTATCTATCTTAGTGAGAAGGCTCATCTTGTCTGACTGGCTTTTGATAAATAGCGGGAGCTGGAAAATAGCAGAGACTGGAAAAAATGGAACTAACTAATAGATAAACCTACTTATAGCTGAAACCTGGTAGGAATCTTGTAACTAGAAGCTCTCATTGATAGAGTAGGCAAAATATCAGGTCATTGAAAAAGTCTCCAGTTTTCTTTTGGTCAGAACAATAATTTTTCAATATCCCATAAGAAATTTTTGTCATGTCATCCTAGGCATCCCATACACCAAGACTCCAATAATATTTTCTAACTCAGGTACAGAGCCAACAGACAAAGAGAAACTGCTCATGTAGGTGAATATCAACTTAAAATTTATTTTCTTTCTTACACTGAACTATAAAAGACATCTCTTGCCAGACTAAATAAAAAAAAAATTGCCTTCAGTTTCAACTGTTGCAATCAATAGTAAAGCTTGGTAAGACAGTAAAACATTTTAGATATAGCATGTCCTACATTCCTATGTGTGATACACGTGCCTTAAAATATCTGTGGTTTAGTTTTCTTCAGTGGTTCGCATTTTAGTATTAAATGCTTTCTCTCTACTAAGCATATTTTATGTGCAGTTTAACTATTACAAAAACCATAAGACTGTAACTAAGCCCATTTAGTAAAGAAAGAGATGGTTTGATGGAATGAAGAGGATAGAACAGGAAACAGCAAACCTTTATTGCTTCTCACTTTTTTCTTTTTTCACAGAGGTCCTCTTTCCAATACAGAAGTCCAGTCTGTGCTGTATCTGTGTGTGGAGAGAACTCATAGGATGCCAACATGTCAGAGGACAGCAACTGGGGATACTTATTGTGGAGTTCAGTTCCTCAAAACTGACTGGTCTGGTCCCATAATAGCTGGCAACATTGTGGGCCTGTTGTTCAAACAGATATGACTGAGTAAGTAAAATTTAAAATATTTTTGTTATTTTCCAAAATATTTGATAGTAACATCTATATACCTTATCAGAAATGGGATAATGGATACAGTTTGGGTTTTTTTAAAGTTAGAGTAAGTTATAAGTGCAAAGTAACTTCTCTGTCTACCATGTTATATACTACATTAAGATGTTACGATCTAAACAAAATAATTTTAAATTGTTCTGTGCTACCTCTACTTTTATTATGATCCATATGATACAGGTATGACACACAGCACAACAATTCTGAAAAATCTGATTAACCTGAAAATAGAGGACAGGTCTTTGTAATCAATTCCTTCTTTTCCTAAACATAGGGAGAGATGTGTATAAAATTTCAGTTTTGATATATATTCTATATTTTAGTTATAAAAATACAAAGGTTGCTCAATTTTCATTAAATATTCTGATATTGTCCCCATAAACCAAGCCCAAAGATAAATAGGAAAATTGTTCTAAATGAACTTGCAATGTTTTGGAAAGTAACCAGAAAAACCCCACAAAGAGGATAAACCCCCCCTAAATTAAATTGCTTACATTGCTTTATTCTATTACTAAATAGTCTAAGAACTGAAGAATTGATAAAATTGGCTTTGATTCAAAAAACTAAAACTACTGCTCTTCTCAAGTAATTTTTTAAGCTTTTAGTACAGCTACACAAATGAAAGAACTTTCAGTGCCATATATTACATACAGTAGTAGATGACTCAATATGTATCTTTGATGTAATAATATTAATACCTTTGTTTTCAGATTCATTCAATCATCTCCCTGATGAAAGAGTCTGCATGCTAATTTATAATCTGTCAAGAAGCTTTATTGATTAAACTAGATTTGTTGCCTGTCTCTTGCCTGTTTAGAAAAAAATCTTTGCTCTCAGGAGAAAACCTTGTGGCTATTTTACCATTAGTCATAGCTGGTTGTCTTCTGCACAGGAAAGACACTAACAGTTCTTTGTGCTGCATATGGAATTTTATTAATGTCGCCAGTTGGAATAGTGAAGACATATTTAACTCTGAAATATTTACTACTGTTGTTTGCTTTTTTTCAGAACTTTCATCATTTGTGAGGATTTTTACATGTTAAGAATAATAATGACCATGGGAAAAGTGGAAAGGATGAAAAATATGGATTCTTAAGCTCCAACATAGAAAAGCTTTGATTAATTGCCATATCTGTTTTCACGTGTCATTGAATTTCTTTACTTAGAAAAATAAATAACAGTAATAAAACATTAAAGAATGGTCTCTCCTCAGTGTACTATTCATTTGGACAGAAGCATTTTGCCACAAATGCTTGCCAGAACACACATTCTTGTAAAGCTTCTTTAACAGTTCAGGCAAAGTAAGTAGTTTCACAATGTTAGTATCAGAGAATCACCAGGGTGTTGGTAGCTTTAGATAAAATTCCATGTAAGGAGGGGCTTAGGACACTTCCAAACACAAGTGACAAATCTGCAGGGTGATGATTCAGTTCAGTAAATACCATACAGAACCGTGTTTAGACATGGGAATATTTACCATGAGACTTCCTTACATAAAGCTAAAAGCTGTATAATCAGTGGTTCCTACTGTTTCAGTAATATGTGCATGACCATGCAAGTCAGAGCCTAGTAAAAATAGAAAGGTTCTGACTGTGAAACAGAGAATACATTTTTTTTACCAGAAGAATGTCCTCCACCACAAAAAAGAAGAAATGAAGTAGTGAAAATAAACCAATTGGTTCACTTTAAAGCATCAAACATATAAAGCAATTTAGTTTAATATAATAAACAATTTCAATGACAAAAATATATGTATTGCTATTAATTTGGATCTAATCAAAATGTCTTAGTTATACAAGTTCTTAAACAAATATTTAGAGAAATAGAACTGTTCCCTTCTCACCCAAAATTTTAGCCCAAAATACATCTTCCTGAGAGAATATGAACATCTTAACTTAATTTAAAATTACTCTAAATTTTTCAGTGATTGGGAAAAATACAGTACAAAACTCTCATATATGGTAACAGAATGCATTTCTTTATGATAAATTATTTACTTGAAATCTTTCTGATTAATGAAATGGAATCCTAACTTAAAGTTATTCTAGGCAAAATAATTTGATCTCTCTGAACTTCACTGGATACTAACAGTTTTTGATTATTTGTTCTGGTTCCTGCAAAAATTAATTAGGCTTAAAATTGCTTTTTTATTTAAATTGAATTTCATACAACTTAGTGATCATGGTCATTTCAAGGCAGTGACAACAAGATAGTGATTATATAAGCCTTAAGTCAATGTACAGTCACCTCCAAAGTCATATAGAAAATATGTGTTCTCTAAAGTATTTTAATACAGAAATTTGAAATGTATAACAAAACATGTATATGTGCTTGTCCTCTTAGATTTTATGTTGGGACACTGGAGTTTTTTTAGGTTCTTGTACCATGTGTCCCTGTTTCACTAGCCATGAACCACTGCAGGAGGTTTGAGAGTACCTGTAAATGCCTGCATGTTTCTCCTTCATCTTCTTTCCAAGTGTCTTCTTGACATAGATGAGCATATCTATTTCTCTACCTATTTTGCTACAAATGTCTTTCCTCTAGAACCAGAGAAGGCTTGGCTCTGTTTTATTTCTGAATGACAAGTCATCAATGTTGCATTGTCTGGATTTAATAAGTAGGGTCACATCAAGTACATTATATCCCCCAGGCAGCAAAAATTTAACAGCTCCATAAATGTGTCAAGATGACAAAAATCTCATAAAGTTGATATAAATTTAATATGAGTGACCACTATTCTAGATTTTCCCGCAGGTATCAGTAAAATTACTTTTTTCCTTTCTTTTATTCTTTCTTTCTTTTTATTAACAGCTTCATGAGTTACCACAGAGAAGAATGCTTAAATTAGAGTACAGTGCATTCCCATTTATTTTAGAAAGCATTTTAAATAAATTGATATCCATATCCTGTAAAACATGCTGTTGGCAGCCTTCCTTGTTTTGTTCAGTAGCTGAGGTAGAAGTTTTAAATAATCAGAGCAATAATTCACAGGATATGGATAAAAAAGGTCATTTATTTAGTTATTGAAAACAAACTATAAAAAAGTTGTATCTTTCAGAGCTTCAATATTGCCTTTTCAACTTCACCTGTCCCCCAAGAAGAAAAAGTCAATAATAGAGAATACTCAGAAAATTAAAAGTTAGACTTGAATTCCAAAGCCCTTAGTCACAGCAAATGCCTACCTGTCAAGGACATGAAGTTGGTTACTTTCTACATTTGTCTTGAACATTGTTTATGAATTTTAAGGATTATTGTTAAAAAGAAATTGGGTAGCCTGATAACAATGTAGAAGATAAGGTGTCTGAAAACAGCTCAAGATCTTTATTAAAATCAAGAACTAGTATAGTATGCAACACTGTTTTCAGTTCCACACCAAATGACAGACTACTAAAGAACAGTAAGAGGTGCTTTTACTTTTTGTCCGTCTTTCTTCTGTTTCTTGCAATATGCCCCATGTTGAGAAGAATTTTGACAATACAAAAGAAATTTATTAGTTTTGTTCTCTCAGCATTTTATTTCCAGAAACAAGACAATCCAGTGACATTATAATGGAATCACAGAATATCCTGAGTTGGAAGGGACCTACAAAGGATCGTCAAGTCCAAATCCTGTCCCTGCACAGAACAGCCTCACAATCACACCATGCACCTGAGTGCCTTGTCCAAACACTTCAGAACTCTGCATGGCCACTTCCCTGGGGAGCCTGTTCCAGTGCCCAGTCACCCTCTTGGTGCAGACCCTTTCCCTTGCCCTGATGGCAATAGTGTGCCTGATGCACCCCAGGATATCACTGTCCCTTTTGGCTGCCAGGCCACTGCTGACTCCTATTCAACTTACTAGGACTCTCAGGTCCCTGTTTGTGGTGCTGCTCTGCAGCCTTTCATTCCCTGCTCCATCTGTGCATTCAGGGTTGCTCTGTCCCACATACAGAAACTGGCCCTTGCTCTAACGATTTTTATTAAAAAAGAGCCTCTTGTTATAATTCCATCCCCTTCAAAACCAGTCTCTATATACTTCATGAAACCTTGACTGCATTGATCAAACCTAGATTCCCTTAGATGTCAGTAGAACCATGATTTTACCTGTCTGCTTTTTTAGTCCAGCTCTAATTTTTCTTTTGATGTTGTTTAGCTCCTATTTTACTTTTAAGCTCCTTTTGCTTCTCTAATTAATAGAATTGACAAAATCAACAGAAACTCTAATGTTGCCATTTTGATGGATCGGTGAAAAGAATCTTGTCAAATGAGTTAGCTATACAGAAATACTGCATACAAAGATGTTTTAAATAGACTTCTGAAAAATTGCATTAGATTGTAGCTGCTATTGCATTCCATTAATACCCCCATTAGCATAGTCTGTACGTTATTATTGCTGTTATGTTAACTATTTTTGCTGCCAGACAAAACTAAACCAGTTTCAATTTACACAATTTACTGTTCATTGTAAGAACAATATCAAGTTTCTCATAGAAAAATAATAGATACTTCCCACAGGATTACCTGAGTCTTGGCAAAACTGTTAACAGGAAAAGAATTCAAGTGTAGCATATTGCTTTGAATTAATAGCACCCATGTGAATTGTGAAAGTAGACGGTAAGTTTCTGCTGCACCTGTTTCACACTAGCTCCTGGATCATTCACATTTCTAAGGGCCCCCTGTGTTTCCCAAATTTGTGTCTTCCACCAAAGGCAAGGTCTTAATCTGTCAGCTTCTCATTAGCTTGGGTTTTTTGAATGGGTTGCAGAAGCTAATCCATGTTTTTGCCATTGCAATGAGTCATGATTAGAGTGTTACCATATACCTCCTGAATGGAAGTAATTACTTAAATTTTTATAGGACATGACTGCTTGCAATGCTGCAAATACACCTTCATGCAGATGCAAAACATTATGTGTATTATCTAAATTAATCCCAGTAACTAAAGTGATTGAAGTTATTAAATGCAACTATTATGTGAAATGGACTATATTACCTTAATTATACTAATATTTTGCTAAGGTTTATGATTAGAGAAAAAGTACAAAAAGCCCTCTACAAATGGTTTTCCCTCTATAAATCTACATCTATACTGCAACAAATTCATTAAGGTCCTCCCTTAGCTCCAAAAGAAAATCAACAGAACAGGAAATAGTATTGCCACGTAACTCAGTAGTGACATGAGTCCTGACACTAAGGATCTGTCTGAATTAACATTGAGAACTAAATAATGTAC
This sequence comes from Aegithalos caudatus, assembly GCA_013389925.1. Classification (NCBI taxonomy): domain Eukaryota; kingdom Metazoa; phylum Chordata; class Aves; order Passeriformes; family Aegithalidae; genus Aegithalos; species Aegithalos caudatus. Next base: position 27,697 of record WEIU01006337.1, on the reverse strand, counting down.
CTAGTAATTAACAACATCTCATTTAAATAAATTGGGAAAAATCCCTAATACTAAACTAAATCCCTAAAATGAAACTAAATACTAAATAGTTATTTCATTTTAGTCATTTAAGTAGAAATTATAAAAATAAAGATGCCTCAGAAAGCAGTATTTGATTTTTAAAAATAAATTTCTGAATTCTACCCATCCCAGAAAGCAGTTAGTCCAAAGTCATTTCTGATGACATGTAAAATATTTTTTCAATATTGTTCCTTCATAGATTTTTTCATTTGCCTCCTTGGTTTTACACCTTCAGCCTCTCAATTTCTTTCCAGAGTGTGCTCTTATAACGAAATATGTAAGCAATCCCTCTTCAATTACAGTTATACATTTAAAAGAATCAGTGAAATAAAATGCTCACAGTTTAAGTATCGTAAGAGATAAAAAATGGCAGAGGTATTACAACATGAATGATAATTTCAGGAGATGATTCCAAGTAGAAGCATAGCATTAAACTGACTACTTATGTCTCTTAAGCTGACCACTTCAGATGGTGTATTTACTCAATATTTAAATGTTAAATAACCCTGACACAACAATTGAATGCCAAGTATTGCACATGCAGTGGTAATGGATACAATAAAAAGAAAAAAACAAAACAAAAACAAACTCTTAAATGGAATGTTCCATTTTAAAGGACGGAAAACATTTTTCTTTAGCCTATTCAGGTGCATTATGAATATTTTCAGTATCTACTAATATTAATATCTTGCTAAGTATATTCTGCAGTTGGTTCATCAGCCTCTCAACCTGTAGCTTTTTGTCTCTCATTTGGTGAAACAACATAAATAGCTTGTATTCCAATCATAAAAAACTGCTGGGCTCATCTCTCAGCTTTGCTCAGCTTCCTGTAAGGACCTCCAACCCCAAATTATTAGAATTTAGTTCTCCTCGAGCCCCTCAGTGGTTAAAAGTAGATCCTGTGCTTTTTTTAGTGGGATTGTAATTTACACATTTTCTTCTTTTCCCTAAATGCCACAGTATCAAGAGAAAATACAATAAATACTCCAAAAAAGGACAATAGTACAATAACGACAAAATCAAGCTTGCATGTAAACCCCCATGCTTTTATCAGTGTTCATTTGCTAAGCAACCTGTATACATGAAGCATGTGTGCTTATCAGCTCTTCAGACAGTAGCAGCCCACTTCAATCTAAAGAAACCTATTCCAGTCTGCTTCCCCTGAAACACTGCAAGCACTGTGAAGTTCAAGATAATAATGCAGCCCTGCCAGCCAGGCTGTCCTAAGACATGTAATAGTTATTCCCTGAAGATAACTTAAGGATAATGAAGTGAAACTGTAAGAGGTAGTTTTAGCAGACTTTCCTTACTTCCAGCTCTAAACTTAAATTCAATGGAATTAAATTCAATTAAATTCAATGGAACAATTTATGGAATTTTACCTGTATGACCTTTGCTCCTATTGACCTGTAATTATCAGAAGTACAAGAAACTTCAAACCATCAGTAATAAAATTAAGATGAAAATGAGTAACTTAATTTTTATTTATACTAGATGTTCTCTAAATATTTAGTCTGCTGATGGGAGTACTTATTCACTCTATCACAATAAGTGAAATGAATGAAGGCAAACCATTTTAAATATTAAGAACAAGAAGAAAGTAATCAAAACACAAGCTTGAAGACAATGACTAAAGAAGCCTGAAAAGACAAAAGAAGCATGTAGAAGACAGTTGAACTAATTATAATATTCTATTTTTAATTCTCCATAGCAATGCATTGAGCTCTTTAGTCTAGAAATTTTAATTCATTCATGAAAAGACATCAAAAATAAAGGACTCATCTTCTGCATACAAAAAATACATATGAGATTTTACAAACAATTTTGATAGGATTTTCATACATTGTCAAGAGGTTAGAAAATGAGAATGGCAGCTGATGAGATTTATGTGTTTTACATGAGCTGAGAATATCAAAACTGAAAAATACTTGCATACATTCACTAACAAGAATAAAAGTGATGCAACATTGCTGAGATTTAAATAACTACAGTAAACACATATGAATTTTTAACTAATGAATTAAAGAAATATGTTAACTTAGTTTCTAGAACCAAATTCCTTGAGCTAGATGATTCCCAAATTCATTCACATTTTTCAGGATCCTACTCTAGAACTTCTTTTTTTAAGTTAGACATCTCTATATCCTGTAGCAAACTCACTGTTCTTAATCAGGTTCTCGTGTACTAAAGAACTGAGTTTTGCAAGTTAATTTCTGGATACTGGAATTCCACTCTCATTCAACTAAACACTGCCAGACTTACCTATCTGTTAAGCCTACCAGATGGCCATTAGCCCTTGGCTTGAAATGAGTTACAGTCCATGCTCACCAGCAGCAGACAGGAAAAATTGAAGGTAGAGAACAATGCTGTGCAGGGTGAGGGAGGGTTAAAGGTGCCACAGCTGTGATAGAGGGAGAAAGGACACAGAACTGCAGGCAACCAGAACTCATTGGCTTTTGTGCCCGGGGAGCAGCTTTTCAGCCATTGATGTTCCGAAGATGGTATCCTGATCTTGTCAATAAGCTAGGCAGAAGGAAGAGTTTTTAAAAGAGATAAGCAAGAAAAATGCAGACATGATGTAAATGCATAAATAAATGAAACATCTGTTTAATTTGAAAAGTGTCTACCAGTAATGTTAAATCCTAAAACAACTCACTTGCCTAAATTCACAACAAGTAAATTGAGTTTGCCTAACCCTTGAAAAAAAGAGTATGCAAAAAGCAAGAAAAAATTCCAAGAAACTTCCTTCTCATGACTTAAAACCCCTAGGTCTGACAGGACAGTGAATAATTCTTTTGGATGCAGAAATCTGTCATTCAATAAAAACTGGGATTCCACATGCTGAATTTTCCGTCCCGTATAATTCAAAGGGATTATGCTCCCTTCTGTTAAGTTATTCCTACTTTCTATTAACTTGCAAGAGATTAAATCATGAAACATTTGCAAAATGTACTGCTCATCTTATTCAATTTTTAAATAATAAAATATAAAGACAGTATTAATAGCAATTTTAGTAGACCACAATGAGAGTGGATGGTAATATTTACGTCTTTGAAACACAGAACCCCAACAAGGAAAAAAAAAAAAAAAGGTTTAAATTGTAATTTGCAGAGTTGGGCACTGTTAGAACTATGTATTATTTTGCTCATGTTTTAAGGTCATAAAATTTCTGTTTTCCAGCACCAAGTACAATAGAGAGCTTTTTGTCTATCTTCAGTCTATTTTTCTCTTTCTTTGGGAATACTCCAATATAGTAAGGTCCACACCTTCTATTATTGATGTAATCTCAACTATACTTCCTTTCATCTACAAATGGATCATTTAATCCACTCTAATCAATACAATTGATTGCATCAATGTTAAACTGACAGGAACTGAATAAAATGATTGCCATGACTTATATCAAGGAAAAAGTGCAAACACAGCTTCAAAACTAATTTACAATGCATTTGCAAAAATAAGACCAATGCAGTGTTAGCAATTGTATTTTACAAAAAAAAATTTTACAAAATCCTTTAAACATTTTAAAAAATCACAGATTGGTTTATATTCCTATTATAGTGATTAAACTAGGATGGCTCATGTTTTACTACACAGCTATTGCAAAGCTTTCTCTTTTTCTGCCTTTTGGTACATAACTAAGTGGTTACATAACCCAAAGAGACCAACTAATGCTTACTCTGTAGTGTTTTACTTTCTGCAAAGTCTAACCCTCAGACAGAGGCCCAAAATACCATGAGACCTAAACAGGAGCTATTTTAGGCCAGTATTTAATTGACTGGAACTCAGAAACTAATTACAGATTTGCATGAAACTTCACAGAAAAATCAAGCTTTAATGAAAGACTGTTTGCTGGAAAAGTAGGGGAAGGCTTTTTTTTTTTCCATGAAACAGAGAAAATGACTTGCTACTAAGAGTGTAAGAGCAAATGGAAGCTGGTCATATGGCTTCCCCTCAAGGCCCTTCACCATCTTTGTGTCTCTCCTTTAGATGCTCTCTAATGGCTTTATAGCCCTCTTGAATTGTAGTTACTCTTGAAAGTAACTGAGGTGAGGTCACATCAGTGCAGAATAGTCTGACAACCACCACACTAGACTGACTAGAAATTCAGCTATTTAAAATCAGCAAGGACAATCTTTGTGGCAACATCTAGATTTTTTTTACTCAATATGCAAAAAGGTAGGATGTTTATTGCAATTTGTTTTCTATTTGATTTGACAGAATCACTATTTTCCCCTACCTTCTGCATCACAAATATCTGTTGCTCAGCAGCTCAGCAGTGCAAGTGCTTTACAAAACAGGAATATTATGGGGAGTGCAGGAACCTCATTCAAAACCCACCTAGCACCTTTGCAAACATTCACTTTGGCTGTATTTGAATTGGTGGTATGCCTAGAAATAATTGATTGGTACATATGTGAAATATAGGGAGTGTAATAATTATTAGTTCCATGTATGGGTTATTCCAAATGTTGAAAGAAACTAGTCATTTATCAAAAAATGTAGAACCTCTTTTAAGCACTAAGAAAAAAAATGCAAAAAAATTTAGGAAGGAAGAATTTAAAGCAATGAAACAAGGAAATATTTTGCAGTTGAGGAACGGAACCTTTGGAAGTGAAAGCAGGATAGGTACGGATATTTTCCACTGGAAGAAAAGGATATAGGATCAAGAAGGAAATTAAATGTGTGGCTGATGATAACTATTGACTATTAATTCAAAACCTTAATAATATAATGGTGGTTTTTTTTTCATTTGTCAGTGACCTATGTTTGCATGTGTTTATTTTTACTATGTATAATTTGTGATGATGGCAATCCTGTAAGAAGGAAAAAGCTAGCATCAAACCTTTAATGCAGTTAAAAGATTACCATTACTAAGTTTAATAGAAAATCTATGTCCAGAGAAACGAATTGAAATGATAATAGAGTACAGTTAGGACTTTCAGATACGATAAATTCCAATATTCCTTCAATGAACTTTACAAATCAAAGTACTATGACTTGGTATTTGAAATTAAAAGATAGTATTTTTGCTGTTGAAAAATATTTATGACTTCATTATAAATTTCCACTTTATTTCAATATATTATTACATATACGTTGCAGCACCATTATATGGAAATATAAGGAAAAATACACTAAGGAAGCAAGCTGAAGTAATATCATAATGTACTGAATCTGTTCAAAACCAAGAATGATACTGGTGTTTTATTAGTTTTGCTACAAATAAAAACACTACAGAGCAGATAATATATAAACTCTGAGTGGATTTTTCAGTCCTATTTAAAAAAAATTGCCCTTTTCTATAAGTTATATACACCTAGATGCTATACAATAGACTAAAAGAATGAAATTAATGTTTCTAAGAAATTGAAATAACATAAAAATCTGCCAGTACTGTGTTCAGATATCTCTAAAATCAAATAGAATCTAACATCCATTGAGAACTATCACAGATGACTTCATGAATATATTTATGGACAGTTATTACCTTTTTATTGAGTTTTATATCTGCAATGTTTAGTATCTAGGTGACCAAAAGAATCTGTCAGGCAACGTTATTATTTGAATATTCCTAGACATACCTGATGAGTGTTTTCCCACAGCAGCCCTCACAGTGCTGTGCTTTGCCCTGGCACCTGGAAAGGTGTTGATGAGACCCAGTGCTTTGGTACTGCTGGGGAGGGCTGGCAGAGCATCAGCGCTGCCTCTCACCATTCCCCCATCGAGGGGCTGGCGGAGGCAGGATCCTGGGAGGGCACACAACTAGGCCAGCTGACACAAAAAATCCAGAGGAGTATGCTATAGCATATGACATCAGCTCAGATATTAAAAGCTAAAAAAAGAGGTGTAATGGGAGGCATTTGCTATTTGTAATGTTTGTCTTTTGGAACAACCTCTCCGTGTGATGTCCTGCTCCCCAGAAAGTGTCTGAACATCACTCCTGGATGGGAAGTAGAGAACAAAACCTTTTGCTTTTCTCTTTGTTTGCACATGCACAACCCTTGTCTTTTGCTCTAGCAAACTGCCTTTTCTCAACCTATAAGTTCTTTCCCCTCTTATTTTCCCTCCCCAGGTCTGCTGAGAAGGGGGGAGTGACAGAGCAGCTTGATGGGCACTTAGCATCCAAAGCCAACCCACCAGACCCAGTCACATTTTACTCAAAATATATTGACACTGTTCCACAAGTGGTCACAAAAAGACCCAATTCAAACAGCAGGCTGTGATTGGCTGTTCCAGGAAACATTATATGGAAAAACATTTAAGGAGTCTGTCTCCTCTTCCCCTTCCCTGATTAGAAAACAGTCACAATTCTGCAAACAAAATTCCCCTGTGAAAGTACTCCTTTCAAGTTAGACTGCTTAAGAAAAATGGGGTCACCTTTTCCACTGTAATTGATAGTCAACTTCCCACCTATAATTTGTTCAAATTCTTTGAGCCAACCCACAATTTAAAGTCATAATAAGACTTCTGCAGCATGAAAAAGGCCACTTTCTCATTAAAATCTTCATAGTATGCATGTTTTGTTGTAAAGCTGAAAGCTTTCTTTTTTAAAAAAAAGAGAAGGAACAATAATTCATAAGACTTAATGTCTTTTCGTGAAAAAAGGTACAAAATTCAGGAAAACAGTCCACCACAAAGGCTAAGCAGAACTTCCTAATTTCTTCTAACTCCATTAGCCATCTAGTATGTGGTGTTTCCTCTTACTATTCATCACAAGTATCCTCTTTATCAAAATTACTAATCTTCTAGCAGTTTTGCAACGCTAAATTCTAAAAGTGCTTTTATGAATTTTAATTAATCTTCAGCATAAATAATCCAAGGCAGGTAGGTATTATTCTTAATTTACAAATGAGAGAGACAGCATATAGAGAAGTGACCTTGCACAAGTTTGTACAGAAAAAAAATCTGAACAGAAGCCAAGTTTACATCTCAGGGGTTTTTTTCAAGGTCTAGCAGCCATACTTCCTTTTTGTGTTTCTTGCTTATGTTTTCCAAACTCACCAGCTATTTGTGCTAACTTATTTTCAAAACTATATCAATTTCTGGGATAGCAGAAAGTAGTGTCTTACTATTCTGTAGTCAGTAAAATTTTTTTGGGTTGTATTTCCATCTCATCTCTCTAAAGACATAAATATTTGTTTCCATAATCACTCCTTTAGATCCTCAGAGTTTGTGCATAAAGGAAAATAACAGAGTGTAGTTTCTACTAACTGATGAATCCATTTTTCTGTGCTGGATTTGTCCATGCAACCTGTTGCTGCATGATGCTTTCTAAACAATTGAGTTCAGGAATGGATACAATATGCCTAATGTGTTATCCCAATAACATAAGGTAAGTTTAGATTTTTCAACTCAGCAGTGAAAGGATCATAAGCAAGTCAATAGATTTTGAGATAGCTTTGGGAGAAGACTCTATTTCCTCCTCATGTATAGTGGTCTGTTGGGCACTTACTCTTTTAGTAGTCAGTACCCTCTTCAAAATTAGTCTGTGTAGTGACAACCACCTACCTTGCTCACTGTCTCCTTCATATTTTCAGATATGTCCATTTCTGAAAAACAGATTAAATTATGTGTTATTAATAGCACAAATAATGAAAATACTATTCCTACAAAAATTCCATCAAATTCTAAAATATATTTCAGTTACAGTAGTCATAAAGTAACATTCATGAGCATTCTGTTATCCAGTTTGAAAACTTTTTCTTCTCTCAGCTCTAGGACCAAATGGTCTTTTTTCAGAAACTCTTTGTTTCCTGCTTACTTTCTATGATGAAACCAAACTTTTTCAGGTAACATCAGAAAAATAATCATCAAAAATACATCAGGACCCCCCTCAAATCTGCAAAAAGACCTCTTGGTGAAATGAGATGAAGAGAACAAACATTAGAAAGAAAGAAAAAATGATGAGTAATGCTCTGAGCATCAAGATGATGTTCATTTCAGAAAGTGTCTCTTTAACTTTCCTCTCCGTCTTTCTTGTGTACAAAATCACTTCCCAATTTCCACTACCACCTTGTCCCACGAGGTAAACCAGGAATAGATAATTCTTAAAGAGAGCACATCAAGATGTAGTGCTCCAGAACTGAATGAATGTGATAGTCCTAAACGTGTTTAGTCAAGGTCTATCTCAGAGGTTGTAAAACAATTTCCAACACATTGGAACAATCCTCTTATACACAGGATAAAAAACTAAACAACAAAACTGCTCTCACTATAAGGAAGAGTAATTCACATATTTCCAATATGCAGCGAAATCTTCAAGTATTTGTGCTGTAACTGGGGACATTACTGCATTCTCTGCTCTAACAACGTGCTGTTAGTCAAGAAGTGTCACCTGACCCATTTAAGACACATCACAGCAGACCATCTTCTCCTGGTTCAGAACTCATATGTGGAGATGCAGACATCCAGACTGGTAATGTTTTAATCTAAGCATTTTATAAATCAATCTAGGTTTTTTCTTGCTTTAGTGAAAGTCAAGTGGCACTGATTTTGGTTTGTATTTTTCTAATTTTATTAGAAATTAATCTTCTTAGACATGCAACTCTTTGTGAACAAGGTAGTTTTCTCAATAGCAATGTTATTTAGCTAACCCAAGATGAAATGGTAATAAGGTGTGTAAATTGAAACTATTTAGCTAATTTGTTGGCAAGGGAATCACTGCTATTCTAAGCTGTGAGATCAAGGAAAACTTCTGTTTACATTAAAATAAGCCATGCTTTAATATTGGAAGCAATGTCAGAAAAAACAACCAAACATGCTTAATTTAGGTCTCCCAACCTAGAAGTTTTTTAAGCAGCTTCCAAAATGAGTAGCATATAAAGCTCATCAAAACCTTTATGATGAAACAGATTTGCAAGCACATTTTGTTAGATCAGTCTATAATTTATAAAACCAAAATCAATACAGAATTTTTCTTGCTCGTGTCAGAGTATCTAGTATTGTATTCTAGAACCTACTGCAACTGATAGTTTTCAGCTCAATTCTCTAGTTCATTTCCTCAAGTGTCCTGAAAAAAATCCATTCTTGCTATAACAATTTACTGACATTAGTCTTTAACCAAATTCTAATTTTGACATGCCATCAGCAATACAGAGAAAGTGAAAGCAGACGGCTGAAGGCCATAAATAATCTGTAGGTCTACCTGCACAAGGCATTTTGTCATTCTGCCCAGACCAGAGAAGCCTGTGACATGTATCAGTTGTAATTCAAGGTGACCTCCATCCCTGCACTATGCTATTCCCCACTCATGTAAAAATTAGATGCTCCATTCCCATCTTCATGTCATAACTATTGCCTATGAATATTATACCTACTTGAAAAATTTCATTGATTCTCAGGGGACAAGCATAGACATTAACATTCTTGTCAAAGAGATTATTGGATTTTCAATCTACTAAATACAGAAAGAAATCTCAAGCAGATTGGTTTTGCCTCAGGTATGTATTCTGGTCATGAAGGTCATTTATATTAATGCTTTGAATTTGATTACTGCAATATATTTTAGAATATACAGCAAAAACGAAAAAAAAAAATAAGTCTGAAATTGCTCAAACATCCAGTAATACATCATATACATATAAATATCACTTTTGGGTGTTCAGAATTTACTTCATATTTTAAAATGCTCAAGTGAACTAAGATTATGTTTTTACTGTAGGCAATAGCATAACTACAATCTTTGTAGACATACCCAATCTAGTCTAAAATTAGCTGACTCTGTTTGCTACCATTGTTGCCATAGCAGCCTAGAGCTCAGGATTTGTTATCAATGCCTCAATATAGTTTTGCAGCCACAGGGAGACTCATGCACGTAAAGTATGCATAAGCCAAGTATTTTGATCAGAGATTTGACCACATCACATTATTAAATGTAATGTTATAATTTTTAAATAGTTTAGGGTCATTCCTAACTGAATTCCTGTCTGGATTCCATTCTCACAGTGACATGACCTACTGAATAATTTTATAAACAATTCTGAATACCAGTTGTTCACTATTTTAGCCTGAGTTTTCATTAAAAGAAAATTAGTCCCCTCTGCCATTTTTTCCTTTTCTATATTGACTGTTACTATAAAAGATGACTAAGTCATAGTTTGTAGTCTAAATATACTCCTCCACACAAAAAAAGCTTTACTGATTGAAGCTCAAGTAAATGTAGAACAGTAGAACATTCATTCTAATTGTAAATAAATAGATGAGTCTAGCTGTAGTAAACCAAGAGAATAGAGCTATTTAATTTTTTTAGTTATTTTAATTTCCCAGTTTCTAAAATTCAGTACTCTTGGGATAACTTAATTTGCTTTGCCTAGGAAATTTAAGTACCTTATTATTAACCAATACTGTATTATAAGGACCTTCCAGTCCCATATGCCCTTGGTATAAACATGTTAGGTTTTGGGGTTTTTTTTGTATCATTCCAAGAAGGGAAGCCTCAACACAAACTTGCTAAAATATTCTTAATAGTATGAAATCAGGAATGCATGAATAGAATTAATATGAAATCAGGAATATATAAATAGAATTTTAAATATTCCCTTATCATTTCAGGAAATACTTAATACTTCCATTTCAGCTTAAAAGTGTCAGTTTGGGAGAGAATGCTGCAGTTGATTTTCAGTAAGCAGATAGAAAGAAAAATTTTGGATATAGCAATTAAAAGGTGTTGTCTTATGTAATAACTACTCTTTCTTCTTCCCTTAATCATGCAATTACTTCTAGTGCACAGGCAACTTGGTAGCAATAAAGCCCTAAAATTTTTGAATCATATGGCATGAATAAAAAATGTAAAGTAGTAAGAAAATGACATCTACCACATCTCAGAATGCATTCCTGAATCTCAGGTCTTGCAAGACATTTAGAAACCTGAAGTTATCTGAAAGATTCACAGATTCTTGAAGAATAATTTTACACATTGTAGGAAGAAATCTGAGCTCCCCAAGGAAGCTTATAACTTCACCTACATTTCTCTTTGCAGATCTATTTCCTCTGAGTTTTAGTCTGAGACACAGTGATATCCCCATGAAAAGAAACAGCACTTTGATTTTCCATCTAGCAATAGAGACCTTTACACAAAAGCACCATCCTTCACGCAGTAAGTGAAATACCCAGTGGAATTGGATACAAAAATTGATGTGGAAAAGAAAAAAATAAAGATATCGTCCTTCTATTTCAAGCATTTCCTTCCCTTATTACAGAAGAAAAACCCTGGATTATGGAAAAATCTAAGATAACCTACAAGACAAAAGGTTTTCCCTGTGCCCTCTGTATTATAGCTGTACTATAAGTTCAAGCAGCATTACAAACACCTACAGACACAAAGATGCAATAAAGATGGAGAACCCAAAGAAGTTTGGCATTCAAATATATAAACTGCCTTTTTGATATACTGATTAACTCAAAAATAAACTTTTTACTTTTACAAAATTTGTTTTTAAAGTTTTAGGTTACATGAAATGAGCTTCATAGATATGATATGAAATACCTTGCTTGTGTTATCACCCTTTCATTTCCTGTTTTCCCGGGGGTAGGGTATCTTCTGTCATATGTAACAACAATAATTCTTCTCTCAGGTACTCTATCAAATATTCATTCCTATGGCTTTATCACGGCATTTATCATCTGACATTGTCTGCTTTAGAGTCCCCTAAAAAGTTTTTATTGCATTTTCTTTCCCTTTTTCTTTGTAATATAAAAAATTATTTTAAAAAGATCCAATTTTAGTCAGGTAACAGAGTTTTGTCTCATGATTTTTATTTATGGATATTATTAATGATCTAGCAAGGATTAATGTGATAAGAGTAATTAATGTAGATAACATTGATTATTGAACTAGACAAAACATTTAATGCAATCAGTATTTAACATGTGGTTGGATATCTCCTTTAGACTTTCTACGGAACACTTATGTCTTAAAGAACACTTTTATACAACCAATAACTTAAATATGTTGACAATGTTGAACCAATTAGTAAAAGAAATAACAGACGAGGACAATAATTTTTGCCATCTTTTACTTCTAACTTTGTGTTTCTCCTTTTCCAGAAAAAGGAAATTTCAGACTTTAAATCAGCCAGAAATGCATTCCTCTCATTGTATACAGCACAGTCCTTTTTCTTTTTGTCAAAGTGCAGCAGCAAATCTCTCACTTGACAAATGCTTTCCTTTAAAGGAAAAGGAAGGTCTAAGACATATATATGGATCTCTTTCCTATGTGGCATCAAATTTCTTTGTGGATAGTTTCTTATGATTTATTTTCAATACAAATAAGACATAAGAGTTTGAGTCAGAGATTTTTAGGGTTTTTTTTTTGGGAATACAACATAGCAAAGCCAGTAAGTTTTGCTGAAAAGTATATAGTGCATATTGTACTACAATAAACTCCAGCAATCCATGGCAGCAATAATGTGGGGTGGTTTGCCCTTTATATCAGTGTAATTCTCTTTTGCTGAGGGTGAAATGAAAGAGTCAAAGAGAATGAACAAAGATGCTCAATTTTCTGACAGCTTTCCAAGGATGCTGACATTCTTCATCTCTTTCTTTAAATCATGCTTACAATTTGCAATATGACTGCATACTTTCTATGTACTATGGAAACAAACAACCACAATGATCCAGTTAATTTCAAATGATATCTTTTTTTAAGCAGATGCATCAGCAAAACTTTAAATGAGATAGAGTTCTCATATACTCACTAACACAAGGTAGCTGGGCTGTCTGACAAGTATAAACTTTTAGGTAATAACAGGGGTAGGAGTTGGTGTCCTTCATGACCTTATCATTGTAACACCTTCTGAATATTCACCTGTGCCAAAATATGCAGAAGCACTTGGAAAATTGACATCTTGATCTGTGCATCAAGGAGGAGCAGGAGTGTGCATGCTCCAACAGCAACGATAAGCCAGAAACCAAGAACAACCATAGAACGGACAGAGCCCTCATGAACAAGGTCACTGTTCTACTATGTTCAGGCTGAAATTGAGTATCTATCCAGGGAGCTCAGCCACAAATTGCATAAGATGATCAGGGCTGAAGACAAAGAAACCTACAATATAGCGTATGGTTCATTCAGAAAAATCAGTCAGCAAGCTGAGCCAGATCTAACCCAGTTAAGAAAATATCTCCATGCCCAGGAAACAAAAGAACCTCCTACAGGATGCATAGGTGGATGCCTCAGTTGAAGCTGGCCAAGATGAGGATTAAGATTAAGGCAGGCTCAAGACCCTGACACAATGCCACTCACACCGGCAATATCACTGCCAACATTTCAAGAGGCTCGATTTGCATTTCCATATGTTAATTTGTATGACAGCAGTAACTGATAAGGATTTAAAGTTGAAAAAAAAGGGCCTTCAGTTCAAAGACATGGGGGTCACAATAATATGAAAGAAACCTGTGAAGAGCCCTTCTTTGGTAAGAGTTTTATTTCCATGGAAGCAGGTATCTAAAATTGTGTCCATAAAGAGAGCTTAAGGGATTTTTCTAGTTCTAATGCAGTTCCTCATGTGAAGAGGTTAGCCCAGCAATACAGACTGTGTAAAATCTCACTATGCTAATGCCTGTGACATCAAAAGTCTATGAGAATTACACCAGTCTAGCCCAGGACTGTATCTTCCTTGTCAGTCTGAGAACTTGAACGGTATATGAGCACAGTAAATGTGAAAAGATATATGCACAGCTACCAATGTGTTGCTTGGCTGACCAGAACTACTGCTTCTTGCATCATGTAATTTTATATATCAATTTGTTTTTATTTATATGTGCTTAGACAACCTTATGCACCCATCAGAAACAGGATTTCTCTTTTGAGACCCAAGGAACTGATGAGATAAACACAAGTCTAGGTGTCTATTACAAGCGGTTACCTAGCTGTTTTGAGTTTGAATGGTAGATATATTTTGCCATTTAGTCCATCTTTTAAATTCATGATTCATTTGCAGATTTATAAAAGAAATACTCCTGAAAGTGTCACTGAAGGTTTTCCTTGGTTGTTTGTGGTTTGTTTTTTTGGTTTTTTTTTTTTTTTTTTTTGGTCCA